>OZ010794.1:113572095-114172095 GCA_963932465.1 Maratus speciosus
CCGACGCGTCCTGTTTCCCGCGCGACGGGCTTCCGATAACGATCCCGCCTTGTTTTCGCTGTTTCGGGAAAAAAGTGTGGAATCTGACTGAATCTGAAGTTTGGAGAAAATCCGTGCATTAGTTTTCGAGATAGAGCTATAGCGAAAATCGTGAAAATTACTGCATAGCAGCGCCCCCTATTGGGTGATTAACACCAAAAACTAATCAGCATCAAATTGTATCGGGGACTGACAGAATATAAATTTTTATTAAATTCCGTGCATTAGTTCTTGAGATAGAGCGCCCACAAAATTTGTGTCACGTACACACAGACAGACAGACTCACAGAGTCACAGACAGACATTTTGTAAAAACATGTTTTTCGGGTTCTCTGACCCCTAAAACGTGTAAATCCGTCGAAAATTTTCATGAATCCAATACTTTCTTCTGGTAAAGATAGAAGAAAATAAAAAATGTCTTTTCCCCACCCGATGTCGAAAACTGGGCTTTCCCCCACCCGATAACGAAAACTGGGCTTTTCGTTTACGCGATGTTTTCTCTCTCGCGAAGAAAAGAACGAGATGTAAAGAAAAAATTAAATATAAAGAAATGGAATGGAAAGACGTGTTCTGGGGGATCTGTGCTGTGTTCGAACTCGCGTTCGCCGCGATCACGTTGTTCTTTGCTTGTTCCGTGGTGTGATCGACCGCCGATGTCTTTTTCGACACCGGATTCGATTCGCGGACGCTGCGCTCCGAACGACTGTTCGAAAAGAATACGATTCGGGGTTTCGGCTCGTGAATACGACGACGAAGAACTTAAAAAAGCCACCGAAAATTTCGCGTGGACGCTTCGAGAAGTACGGAGCTCGTGAATACGACGACGAAGAACTTTTAAAAGCCACTGGAAAATTCGCATGGACGCTTCGAAATGAATACGGCTCGTGGTATCGGCTCGTAAATACGACGACGAAGAACTTAAAAAAGCCACTGAAAAATTCGCGTGGATGCCGGAAATGTTTCTCGAACGCTCGGAGATGGAAAAATTTCCGAGAAAAAGCATAGCGCTCTAGCCATTATCGTTTATCGCGACTCGTCTCGGTCTGTAATTGTTTTTCGACCGTTCGAAACGAGTTGGAAATTGCTCTTCGAACGTGGCAAATGAGGTGCGTTCGTACTATAACTAGTTTTATAATTATTTTTTGCATCCCGTATCGTACCGAATGTATATTTTTTTGCACTTCATGAGTGCATAGTCTGTAACATCATTGAAATGCACTTGCGATAATTTTTTCCCGTTCCCCGTAATGTAACGTAAAACTTTCGGCTGTCTCTGTAATTAAACTATACGCGGATTTTCATAAAATTTGAAATGACTCGACAAAATTTTACGACAATTACATATTTAAAATTTCAGACCATTCGGAAGGCTGTGACATCATTGAAATACACACATCCGTTGTTGGTCTTTTGTTTCTCGCCCCCCCACACACACGCGAATTATTTTTCCCGATCCGTGATTCGACTGTCGGGTGCCGTGTGTCGAGAGTTTAATTTTTACCCCGTTCCCCGTGCGATCGACCTCGAACCCTTCGTCGTTGTCTTTTCCTTCCCCGTTCTCGCTTCTTTTTCGGATTCGGAAAAAACCCAAGGGGGTCAGAGTGCTCGAAGATTAAATCGTCCGACTGTAGATTGCGGCCAATTATGTTTAACACAATTTTGCATTTCCACATCCAGGAAGGGTATTGATGTCATAACAACAGTGCGTATTCGAAACTATTTAAGGCATTGATTCTGAACTCCTTTGCTATACATTTCAATATTAAAGAAGTTGTTGTTTCAATAGTTTTAGTACTTTTCTCTATTGCTCACTCTAAAACACGAATATCGAAATTTAACCAACAGCGCTCAGAAACTATAGCGCCTAGAATATATAGTGTTGAAATCGGCTAACCCTGTAATACTTAAAAAAGCGCTAAAATATTGTATCCCTTAAATGTGCAATGATACTGCTGTAATATGCAGATCGCAGCGGCATCTGCAGGATATTTTCTACAACTGAAAAAAATTGCTAGTCTATACAATGTAATAATAGTAATACGAAAATCCCACAGATGTCGCTGCGATCGACACTTGAAATTTTAGCAGTATCGTCGCACATTTAAGGGATACAAATTTTTAGAACTGTTTGGATAGCATATTTCCACACTAGGTATTCTATGCGCTGTATCAGAAACAACACCATAACAGAGAGCCTTTATACATAAGAGTGGTGATATATGCACAGGAGACATGCTCATTTCAAGCTTTTGTCGAAAGTACGGCAATCCGCTTTCTTGAATAGAGGATATTCAATCTACGTTATGATCACATGGTCAAGGCAAGAACGTCTAGCGTAAAGAAGGGAAGGCTCCGTCTATGTAATGTAAATCCCCGCTAGCCAAGGAAACAGTTCATGGGAGAAAGCAGTTGTACACTGTTAAAAATATCGCGAAAAATTACCTCTGTTTTTAAAGGCTATCTGTATTCTGACCAATGAGAACGCTTCATAGGCGTTTATGTAGCGTTCTCATTGGTCAGAAAATAGAGAACCTGTAAGAACCGAGGTAATTTTTCACGATATTTTTAACAGTGTAGTTTCCTGTTTCCCTTCTATCAGTTAGAAATTCTTTGGGTAAATTACCGGTACCACGTGACTTTTTCAGCCTCGAACCCATATTTGGAATATCCTCCATTAGAAGATACGCGCATGGACGATCTCTATTAGACTAGGGAAATAATTCAGCATGCATTAACCTGGCGATAATGGCATGCTCGTAAAGAACTTTAACGATTTGTTTTTATCACTTTTACCAATAAACATTTATTGGCCGTATGTCGCTACTTCGTTATAGAGACACACTTGTTCCTAATTAGATCCCGGCCTTAATGTATCAAAATACAGAGTTTGCTTTCTGTACTATTCCTGAGCTCAGTTATAGCGTCTAGAAATATAGGCCGGTATCCAGGTACAATTTTGCAAACAGTGCAAAGTTAGCAAAAATTCTGGCTTCTGATTGGTCAATCTCGTTACGATAACACAGAAAAATCTACCTAGATCACGGTCACAGTGTGGAAACCGGCTATTCCAGTAATTCTTTAAAAAGTGCTAAAAATTGAATCCCATAAATATTGAAAAATACTGAATGACAAATGTCGATAGGAGCAACATTTTCTAGATCTTCTCTGAGCGAAACATTTTCTTTTCAAATAGTTATTTTGGAATTACCATATGTCGCTGTAATCGACATTCGTCGTTCAGCCTCGTTCAACATTTATGGGATACAATTTTTAGCACTTTTTTTAATAAGCCGATTTTTAAACTATATCTTCTAGAAACTATAGCTCCGTTATAGCGTCTAGATTATATGTTGTAGAAATCGACTATCCCAGCAATACTTAAAAAAGCGCGAAAGTATTGAATCCCTTAAATGTACAACGATGTTGAATTCCAAACAGTCATTTGCATCGACATCTGCAGGATATTTTTTAAAGAAGAAAGAGACATGTGTAATGCACCGCTAGCGACTAGAATACATAATGTGGAAATTTGCTATCCAAGAACCGCTAAAAAGTGTATCCCTTAAATGTGCACTGACGCTGAAATCCAGGGAGATTATCGCAGCGACATCTGCTATATATTTTCAAATTTCAAAGTAAACATCGTATTATTACAGCGGGTTTGACGCCAAGCACACAGGTCAAATGTAAGTTAATAAAACGTTTAAAAAAATGTTACAGCGTCTAGACCAAATTGTCTTGGAGTTTTGGGAAATATCCTGGAGATATCGCTGTGATCGACTCATTGGATTTCCACACTATATATTCTAGACGCTGTAGCGCCGCGGTAGCCTGTCCTTTTTCGTTTGCCTCGAAGTAGATGACGTCATTTGAAGCTTTTCCTAAGTGTGGAGTTGATTATCTGTACACGTTACTGGACACAAAAAAAAATCGTCGCACCGCTTTGTACTAATCATCGTGTAAAGATGATCCAACTCCGTGTGACTTTTAAACGTCATAAACTGGCCTATTATGTCATTGGTCACGCTAACACCCTCCCCCTTGCGTCCGCCATATATAGCTGCATCTTGCTATGGAGACTGCTAAATGGGCTGCTATCGGTCAAAATCAAGAGAGAAAAGGCCAGAAGAGGGGGAAAGAACTCGTTTTCTTTATGTAGTTTTTCACACGGGAAGATTGACATGTCTGCTCCTCTCCTTTCATAGCTTCATGGTGGTGAAATAAACAAACGCCCCTTAAATATTTGAGAAAGTCTTGACACGCGTCACAAAAACATCACACAAAGCAGGCAAAGCAAAGGAACAAAATCATTCATTGGCTCGTGGATATGAACGAGCCAATGAATGATTTTTCTTCTTTGTTTTGCCTGCTTTGTGTGATATTTTCCTGACTTGTCAAGGCTTTCTCGAATATTTAAAGGACGTTGAATAGACCGGGATCAAGATAGATTTCACGCTATTAGCGCGATGAGATTGATCAATCAGAAGCCTGCATTTTTGAAAACTTTTTTTATGTTTGCAGTAAACACTCTGGATCCCGGACATTAACTTTGGTTGGTTAAGACGATTTTGAATAAAATCAAATCAGAAAGCCAATGTTTTTAAACTTTTTTGGTTAGTTTAATCGAAATCTTCCACGTCTATTAATGAAAACTGAGTTACTGTACTTTGGACAAAAACTTGAATATGAATACACGACTTGTGCATATGTGTCACCACTCTTACATATAAATGTACTCTGTTATGAGCATGATTCTAAGCGCAGCTGATTAAATTTGAGTATCTGGGTATTAGATAAAGCAATAGTGGCCCACCGTGGCTGAGTGGATAAGACACCACGCCGCTAATCGCTTGAGAACGTTGGTGGGGGCGGGTTCAAATCCCGCCGTGATCCTCACGTGATCTGATATATATGTGTTCAATAAAACAAACAAACAAACAAGCAATAGTGAAAGGTACAGTTGCCATGGAAACAACGACTTCTTTAATTCGTATAGAAAATTAATGAATAGTTGTAAATAATTTAAGTTTAAAATGTAGGCAAATGCTCTGAAAATATCAATGGCTCCCATCTAGTATTTTACAAAAGTAATTTAATATATTCACATGATGTATAAGTTGATGCAACTCTTACCTAATGAAAATTCTGCAACAAGACTTACGTAGGCAGATCTTTTCAATGATTAATTCAGAATTCTAAGAACAAAACGAAGTTCTTAAGCGCCCTTCCTCACCCCTCCCCCCACTCAAAAAAAGAAATACGATAGAAAGGTATAAGTATTTGGATAATTTCAGTATTTCTGTGATCTTTGGTCAGAGTTTAGGAAAGGTGTCTGGGTATTAAAAAAAACATATAACAAATTTGACGAACGATAAGACTATAGATTTCAGGCAATTTTTAACTGCCAAAAAATTTTATCCTAATGTTTATGCGGCTTTAATAATAGACTATTAAATATAATCAATTTACGGGAATTTTTATACGAAATTATATTCTCACATTTATGCAAATAGGTATGGATAAACAGACTTGAGTAAAATTACATATTTATTCTTTCTTCTCTATAACACGATCTAAATGAAGATGAAGTTATATGTACAGTTTATATCTTTAAATTTTTAGATTTTTTTTATCAAAAATGTTTCATCATCATGTCTAGAATTGCTAGATTTACTTCTTTAGACAGGTCTTCGATTCTTTAGATGCCTGCGGGGCTTCATTCTCGGATTTTCCGTAGGTATTTGTAAAGATAAATTTATTTTGCAAAACCGTCAGCAAAAAAAAGTTAGAACAAACAATTAACTGACAGACTAACTGTAAATATATATTTTATTTTGACTCTATTTGATTTTTACTAAATTTTCATCCTTCATAGAAAATTTTAAGGCGATATAAATTGAGAAAGACTGATACTTTGAAAGAAGAAATTGACTTTCCTTACTTTTAAATTATTAATTACTCTAAAAAATGAATGATAGGTAAACAAAGTGTATACTATTGTGTTTGTTCCCTACTTATAAAGGCTATACAAGGACTAATTTTAGCGAGTAGAATTATTTCAATTATATATAATCTGTTTTAAAAAAAGAACTGATATCTACTAAAAAACAACTTTTCAAAAGTAAAAAAAAAGCCAAGCAAAAAAAAAAAAAAAAAAAGAAAAGAAAAAAGGGGAAAGTTGTGGCTAAAAAATAGTGTGATATCAAATTTCCAAGCTAATATTATGGTACTTATTTAACATTTTTTGTTAAAAATTTACCATATGTAAGTCGAGTACCTAAGTATGCGTTGATAGAAAGCCTTTTCTCCTTTACTAAATACATCATAACGTGTTTCTGAAAATTAATTTTTTTTAATTATGCATGATGGGCTTGGCGGCCATCTTTCCATATTTTACACAAATTTCTAAGCAGACAAGCTCGTAATATGTTTGCATTATTAAGAATTTTGAACTTCTAGTTTTGGCTACAGACAGATAAATTAAGAAAGTCTTTTATTTTGAAGAAAAAAAAACAAATTGATTTTTACTGCTTTAACTAATTAATTAACCCCCTCCGAAAAAAGAGAATCATAAGATAAAACCTGAAGTTACTTCAACTTTATTTTAAGACACAAATTTCTAGGCACTCATTTCCATAAATTAAAAGCATAAAATGTTTGCTTTAGCAACAATTTCGAATTTCCGATCTTAACAATGTACTTGTGTGCTTAGAAAATTGTGTAAAATATGGAAAGATGGCCGCCAAGCCCATCATGCATAATTAAAAAAAATTAATTTTCAGAAACACGTTATGATGTATTTAGTAAAGGTGAAAAGGCTTTCTATCAACGCATACTTAGGTACTCGACTTACATATGGTAAATTTTTAATAAAAAATGTTAAATAAGTACCATAATATTAGCTTGGAAATTTGATATCACACTATTTTTTAGCCACAACTTTCCCCTTTTTTCTTTTCTTTTTTTTTTTTTTTTGCTTGGCTTTTTTTTTACTTTTGAAAAGTTGTTTTTTAGTAGATATAATTTTACTGTAAATAACATGTTTTAAAGAATTTTTGCAATTTTTTAAAGTTTTCTAAGAAGTTCACATCTCAGTCACAATGTGACATCACTGAGTGGTGGCATTTTGGTCACAGATGTGACGTGACCACAGTGACTTACAGTGACGTCACAACGACGTCACCGTGACCATGCATGCTATGAGGGATAATACCAATTGCATATGTTAAACATTTGTGATATAAATTTAATTAAATCAAGAACAAATTGTAAGGCTTTGGGTTTAATGATCTTTAAAATAAACTGTTGTATATTTCATAAAGGACTTATTTACAATAACATGCAAAATGGTTTGCAATTAAAAATTAAGTTAATTAAAGTAAGAGATATTTCTTCGATGTTTATGAAACTTTTACTTTAAAAAATGTGTGGTACGGCGATTAAATAATATACTTAAATTACAGTGGTATGTTAAAAAAATAATCTATATAATTTAATTGGAATGTTAAAAAAATCTCCTTTCTTAAAATGTAAATTTGCGTACTTGTGAAATAATCTCCCGAAAATCAATGGCTGTCATTATTTACATATTAGTCAGTTTCTGCTGAAAAAGCTGATTACGTATCGAATGTTTGTGAAAGATAGTGTTTAAAAGTATGTAAGTAAACGTTAGAGACGCAGTCTGGACATTGGATAACATGTCAGTTAATAAAAAAAGTGACTTGATGTATTCATATGAAAAATTTATCTGATACTAATTGGAAATGCAGATTTTTTTGACACAATGTGAGCTACAGCGAGTGAAGTTGCGTTCATGATACCCCTGCTTTTGAGCAGCTAATACGGCATATGTTACTTTTTTAAATATATGTCGGGTAACCCATAGCTAGTGTCAAAAACATGCGTTTTTTTCTTTTTTCTTTTTTCAGGTTGGATAGCAGAGAAGAAAGAAGCTGGCTGCCAGAAGACACTTTCTATAATTTCCTTCTAAACTAATGCTCTCCTACTATAGCATGATCTTTCCACACTTTACTCTTATCTCACTATCAGATTATCCTATCTTATCTTCTCTCCTGAGGCTGCGTATCCACTATCCTTCTAACTGATTTCAGTGTCGGCTTCGTTTTTTGTGGCTTTTCGGTGTCTTTGATTTTTAACGACTTTAGCAGGAAAGGAACTGATGTCCGGCAAAAGAGGAACCTTTCCTTCAAGTAGAGTCGAGCTCCTTATCTCCTGACCCATTGTTGATTCCCCTCATTCTTTTGTGAATAAACCGCAGATGATTTCAAAATAAAAGATTTTCCAAGAATACTAGAGAAGGAGGCAAAATACAAGTCAGAACGTAGCTTAACACTCTTCTCGAACTCTCTCGTACTATAGTATGATGTCCAACTCCCACCTCTCCTCCCTCCTCCCTCCCTCCCAATCGAATTGTCTTTTCCCCACTACTAACACTCTATATTGCATTCTCATGGTGAGCCTTATTACCACACATGTTATTTCAAACATCGGCCATGGAGGCCACTTCGCTATGCTTATCCGGCTAGACCCTTTTAGTACTTTGTTTGTTTCCCCTGAACACTGATGACTTCCAAAAGATACTTTGAGAAGGATTTGGCTAGGTTTTTACATGTGGAAATGGATATTTGTTTCCATATTTCAAAAATGTCTGCTTTCAGTTCAACTATCGAATCAGACTGCTTTCTGTTGGCATAAACTTGAAGATTCCCAATATCTTATATGTGACTTATATCGGGATGTTTAGGTGGAATGTCTAAAGTTTTGATGTTGTTTGCAGATAACCAATCTGAAGTTGACTCGCGAGCAGAAGTGTTATCTTGAAGAAATGCCACATTCCGAATATCTCGATAGTCAAATGAGTTCATCTTTGTCTTGGTGAAAGCCAGACTTGTTTTATTTTTGTATTAAAGCCTGCCCGAATCAGGACTGAGCCACCAACTTGTACACGTTTTGAAAGCAGATATATGTCTCACTTGGTAAATCATATCAGTAATATCTTAAATCAACTGTACCATCAAGGGTGAATATTTTTCCATTAGTAAAAACCAAGTTGTGCCATAAATTGGATTTTAAGACATTGAAAGATGCGGGTTTTAGTCTTGCATCAATGTGATGTTTTTGTAGTTTTGGCTTGGCTTTTAATTTAGCATAATTCAAGCATTCAGCTCTTTTTAAACCAATTATAACAGTTCTGGACGTTACTGAGAGTTCTCCAGGAGATTTCATAGTTTACGAATAAGCACAGTCTTGAGCCACCACTCTAATAAGGTTCTGTTTGCACCGGTCTGGGAGTTTCGATAGCCATCCGCTTCTTTTATTTCTAACATAATTTATTAGATCATAAAGAAAATTGTCCACAACAGTTTTAAATTTATTTATTTTTAGGGTAATTTGCCTTTCAATTAGCGCGCAATCCTGAAAAAGCTTTATTTTACCATTTTCTTCTTCAGTCAATGATTTTCCGTGAACCACGCTGAAAGCAGCAGTTGCATGTCCCAAAACTTCAAATCTAGCGACTACTAATACTAACCTATAAACATGATCACAGATGAGTCCCGCATATAATACTACAGCCATGACGTCATCTCATTATGCTAGATTTAAAAGAAGATACTGGTCCTAAACTTATTTCCATTTGTTGATATTACAATATTTTACACTTGTAAAAAAAAAAAAAAAAAAAAAAAAAATACTTTTTAACTTTTACAATTGAAATAAATTCACATATTATATCAGATATTTGTGTCTAAATTCAAGATATATATCTCTTTTCGGAATTTTATTCTAAACAACAAAATTAGCATGTGATCTTAAATTTTTTTTCCAGCACTGTACCATGGTTGATCAATTACTAGCGGTTTCATTATCTTGCTCAAAACTGTGAAATAATTAGCGTTTATTTGTTTGTTTTATTCCTGTACTTAAATATAGAGACAGAACTAACGCAAAGTCATATGTAAATACACATGAATAGAGACATGCACATACTGAAACAAGCATATATGCATGATTATTAAATACAACACTAATAAATTAACTGCAACCGTGAACAGTAATCACCTAGCATTGCCGCTCATGATGTTTCAATAATAGGAAAGAGCGAATACAACAATGCGCAACAATTGGCAATCAGTTCTTGCTTTTTCAACAGTTGATTACAGTAAATATTGTTAAAAACAACAAATAAATTTCCAGATCAACAATCAGATCAATGTTTGCACGAGTCAACAATGCAAAAATTGCCAGTATGACTTAAAGTAAAGTACAACAATGAAAATCTTTGTAATCTGTGAACGGGTTGCAACTAAGTTGGAATTTGCGATTACTGCTATAAAAAACTATTTTTAATGATATATTTTCATTAAAGCGATCTAATTATGGAGTATTTTAAAGAGAAGTACCGTAAAGGTGTGCTAGATTTTAAAACCTATGAAAGAATGTTGGAAATTGTCGCTCATGTTGGGCAAAATGGATACGAGTTCGTCGGAAAAATCGGTGACGGGTCCTATGGCTCGGTTTTGAAAGTTAAACATTTAGAATCAGGTAAACAGTTTGCTGCAAAAGTTGTTGAGAAAAAATATGCCAGTGACGGAGAACTATACATATGGAAAACACTACAGCATGAAAATATACTAAAAGTTTCGGACATCCAGTTTGCATATTACGCTGACTCGTACGTATTTTTAACTCCCTTATATGCTAAAACATTAGACCAAAAACTTTTCGAATCAACCTTTTTATCAGACAAGAAAGCCTTAAAACAAGCCTTAAGTTGGTTAAAACAAATTTTAAATGGTGTAGCCGAAATACATGATAAAGGATTATCTCATAATGATATCAAACCGAACAATATTCTCATATCAGATACTGACACAGCTGTTGTAGCAGATTTTGGATTTTTAACACATGCAGAAAATGTCATTCACACATATGGAACACCATTTATATATCGGTGCCCTGAAGCTCGTCTCACCGAATCAGGAATGACGCCAATTGACGGAAAAAAACTGGATACGTGGACTATGGGCATGCTTGCTTTCGACATGTTCACTAAAATGTCTCTTCTAACAGAAATGTCTAAACCAAATGTTCGTTTGTCTTGTTGGTTTACAGATGTATATCCTGTCTTACAAAAGAGTCTGCAAAGAGAAAATTTTATAAAATTGATGAAGGAAGCCTTTCCGAAGTCTGAAAAAGTTCATGAAGTAGCAGATGATATCATTAGTTTTATAACTTCGTGTTTGAATATAGTACCTGGAACACGTCCTCATATCCACCAGTTGCAAAAACACAAACTCGTAGGAGGTTCTTCAAAAAATCTGGAACCTAAAAATTACGTCAATATATGGAAAAAGAAATTGAATGTCCGAGAATTCAATGCCATCTTGCAACAAAACAATTTAGAAATAATTCCTGAGTCACTGACAGAAGAATCTTGTAGCAGCCAATACAGGGAAAATAGCATTAAATACAACAGCTTAAAAACATCTAACGCTACAGATCCCACTATCATTCAGCCGTGCATATTTGAAGAAAATGCTTCGAAACACCAATATGAGCATTGCTCCGGGGATATTGTTCATAAAAAGAGCTTCTTAGATTTCGGTATTACAAATAATCAGATTTTGACGGAAAGAGATGCAAGTTCTAATTTTGATGTTACGCCACCTCCAGCTGAAATAAATCAATGTTTATCTGCAGTATCCAGTCATAAATGTTCTTTAAACACTCCGGATCTTCAAACTACTGAAAATATAGAGTATGATTTCGAGTTTGATCTCTTTGAAAGCAATGAAACTGGGATTCCTTCAGCTTCATTTATTGTCCCATTACATCTTAGAAATATTGAAAAGTCAAATAAAAAAATCACTCGCGGCCGAAGAATTAGAAAATGGTGGAGAAGTAAAAAAAACGCCGTGTCTAGAGCTTTTGCGGCTTGTTTTTCTTGTATGAAAAAAGAGTAGATGTACTGAAAAGTAGTTATATAATCGAATGTGATCTCCGATCTATGAATAACAAGTGTGACCTCTTAAAATGATTCTTCTGTTCGTCATCTGAATATGAATCTCACAAATAGTTCCTGATATGTTTTCTTCGTTCGTCTGACCTAATGTGATTAAATAAGAAGACCTATTTAAAATGATTCGATCACATTCAATTGCCTTTTGCTCCTCATCATTCCTGTATCTTACAGAAGTCTTCTCTCAACATCTTATTCTGTAACATCTTAAAGTAGTCTTTATTTAACATTATATGCCCTATCATCTTCTAACAAGCTTTCATACATCAGCACGTCCTGTAACATCCTATAGCAAATCTCAACGCCGTGTTCTGTAAAATGTTGGCTTATAACATCAATAAAATCTCGAGCATCAGAAGCAGAAAAAAGTCCACCGACCCACGCTTCGACTGTCATCCGAAGTGCAAAATTGGGCGGTGGTGAAGATGGGGGGAATGGCAGCCTACCTCCACGTTGGTTCCCTCTGGTAACGTACATATCGGTTTTTCCGACTGTACGGCGAAACGGCTGCCAATCTGAGAATTTCTCTTAAATAAACGAAATACAAGCTTAATACATAATAAGTGTGCAAAGCCAGAAGTTTTATGGTTATTATAATTATCTGATGGTGACATAAGTGTTTCGTACTGTTATCTACAACTTCCGAACAGTTGAATTTGAAACATTTGTGATTTTGTTCTACATTGAATGAATATATTGTGAAAACAAAAAAAATGTGTATATATTACTCAAATAAAAACTTGTTAGATGTTTTAATGCATTTTTATTGACTTTTAACGTAGGTGTGACGTACATTGTAATTATCTGTCGTTCACAATCAAATATTGTCAAAAGTGCACCCTATATTATATTTTTAGCATCTAACCCTTTTTCATCATATTCCTATTAAATTACTTCTCATTATCGTCATTGTTTTCAGGAAATCATTTAAAATCGTTTAATTTTTTTCCAGTTTTTTTTTTCTCTAACAGTAAGTGTTATTTGTGCAGCTTAGACTGGGGTTATATTATATGTTTGTTTTTTATTTGCGCTATCAATTAATCTAGTCGCAACAACTTTCGAATCAACCTATAGATTTCTTAATCTTTAATTGAACCAGGATTATGAAAGTTTTCCAGTTACTCAGAAGTACTTTCCTTTATATATAAAAAAGACTTCTCGTAACTATTATATGCAAGGAATATGTTGTAAGACAATGTATATCTTATAGTATGTGTGTATGCATGCCATGAAATGGATATAAGTGCGAGAAAACCGAATTTGGTAATAAAATAAAACTCGCTTAGATACTATTTTATAAGATTGATCTAATAAACTTTTTTGGCGCTACAAATTTCCTGTTTAATGTTACTCCAATATAATTTTTTTTTAATCAACCCTACTCTCATGTGTATTTTATGTGGATGTGGATGCTTTTGACGTTTGTATGTAACCTTATAAATATTGGGAAGATTGCATGAAGGTACAATAATAATGTATTAAGTGTGAATAACGCAACATGAAGGTACTTTAACGCTTTATGCTTTTCCGGTACGTTAAAGTATGAGAAAAAAGAAACTTGTTTTAAAGTTCATTATCAGACCGTCTAGCATAATGCAATTTAGAGTGATTTATAGTTACAGTAGACACGCGATGATTCAAACCCTGTTAATTGGAGTTTTTAATTGATTCGAGCAAATAAATAAGCCCCGAAAATTTCTATAATGAAATATTGTAAAATTACATTCGTTTATTCGAAGCCAATTTCTAAGTCTTCGGATAGTTCGAACTGATTTGTGGGTTTTTTCCTGTTTATATTTTACTTTCTATCTGATGCATTTCTTTTTACCCGACTGCCAAGAAGGGTTATGTGTTTCACGCATATCTGGGTATTTGGATTTTTTATATCCTCGGAACATCCCAACGGTTGGATAGATTTTAATGAATGAGGTCTTGATCGATTCGTCTTAATCGTTCAATGGTTATAGGATAGGTTTTGTTTTTATAAATTCAAAATGGCGGTAGAATAAAAAAAAACAATTTTACGCACCCTATTGAGTGGCGCATCATTGTATAGGTCTTTAAAAATGAAGACGATGTTTCATTGGCTATTTTACAGTCAGAAGCTCCGTTTAAACATTACACAACCTGGAAGTTGTGTAGGTAGGATCTCTAGCTTAACTGCAACTCTAATCTTCATAGACATGTATAGGCCTCATCAAAACAGTGTTTATAGATAGGAACTAACAATTAAACACAACTTAAAAGCCATCAATACAAGTAAATAAAAAAAAGTAGGTAAGTAATATAAAAAAATTAGATTGAAAATAAACATTAATGAGAAATATTTAATTAGTTCGCTTTTTATGCAGTCGGGTTTTTTGATTTTTAAAATTTAATTAGTTTATTTTCACTTTAATTTTAAGTACACAATAGCTGGTTTCAATGGTCTAGTTTCTATGAATCTATTTCTTTCGTTGCTTCCATCAAGTTTGTTAGGAAATGTGCAGAACTCGGATCCATTGACCTAACTTTGTTTGAGGAATTTCGGAAAAGTATTGCAGTTTGTTCATTTGTAACACAGAATGAGCATGCGCGGGAGTTGAAAAAGGTAAATAATGAGATTTAATTAGGAAGGGACAGTATATGCATTTTTACGGTATAAATGCAGCAGCATTGTGACTGGAGGGGTGACACCGCGCTCCTTTTCTTGTCCGCTGTTCAATCAGTTATCAGTAAAAATTTGTGCTGCTAGGTGCTCTGCTAGGTATGGCGATGAGAGTAAAATATAAATCTCCCACTCTTGAAATGAAAGTCTTGAAATGAAATTGAAAAAATTTGGAGATGGTCAATGAAAAAATTACACTGCGAATGAATATGACATTAAAAAGAGTGCACTTATGTGAAAAATAAAGATTCAGTTATTCAATCTTTTGAGGACGAAATGTTCAGAAAAGAAAGAAAAAGGATGAGAACCGTCGTGTACGAGGACTTAGAGAAATAATTATCGTTGTGCTGAAAGATGTTCGATCACGAAGTTTTCCTATACGTGGTGCCATATTGAGTACCAAAGCAAGTGACCTAGCCAATGTTTTAAACATATAGCCAGGCTTTAAAATGCAGCGACGGGTGGCTATCCGGTTTCAATGTTCGAAATGACTTGGCCTTTAAAACTGCGTGCGGCGAAAGTGTCGGTGTAAATCCAGAAATATGATATTTATTTTTTCTTTTTAGTATAATATTATATGAATACTTAGTAACTATTTACTTAATTGAATACAATTTCTTAGACAAAATTTGAAATATTGTATTTATTTTTTTCTTTTTAGTATAATATTACATGAATACTTAGTAACTATTTATTTAATTGAATATAATTTTTAGTAAAATGTTATATGAATACTTAGCAAATATTATTTAATTGGATACAATTACTTAAACAAAATTTGAAATATGATATTTATTTTTTCTTTTTAGTATAATATTATATGAATACTTAGTAACTGTTTACTTAATTGAATACAATTTCTTAGACAAAATTTGAAATATTGTATTTATTTTTTTTTCTTTTTAGTATAATATTATGTGAATACTTAGTAACTATTTATTTAATTGAATACAATTTTTAGTAAAATGTTATATGAATACTTAGTAAATATTTTTTAATTGATTACAATTACTTAGACAAAATTTGAAATAATATATATGTTTTTCTTTTTAGTATAATATTATACTTAATAAATATTTATTTAATTGAATACAATTTCTTAGACAAAATTTGAAATATTGTATTTATTTTTTCTTTTTAGTAAAATGTTATATGAATACTTAGTAAATATTATTTAATTGGATACAATTACTTAAACAAAATTTGAAATATGATATTTATTTTTTCTTTTTAGTATAATATTATATGAATACTTAGTAACTGTTTACTTAATTGAATACAATTTCTTAGACAAAATTTGAAATATTGTATTTCTTTTTTTTTCTTTTTAGTATAATATTATGTGAATACTTAGTAACTATTTATTTAATTGAATACAATTTTTAGTAAAATGTTATATGAATACCTAGTAAATATTATTTAATTGAACACAATTACTTAGACAAAATTTGAAATGATATATATGTTTTTCTTTTTAGTATAATATTATACTTAATAAATATTTATTTAATTGAATACAATTTCTTAGACAAAATTTAAAATATTGTATTTATTTTTTCTTTTTTGTATAATATTATATGAATACTTAATAAATATTTACGTAATTGAATACAATTACTTAAACATAATTTTGAAATATTATATTTATTTTTTCTTTTTAGTATAATATTAGTTGAATATGTTTTAGTGAAATATTAGTTGAATGCTTAGTAAATATTATGTAGAAATATTATTAAATGCTTTGCAATTACTTAAACAAAATTTGAAATATGATATTTATTTTTCTTTTTATTATAATATTATATGAATACTTAGACAATATTAGTTGAATACTTAGTAACTATTATTTAATTGCATATAATTACTTAGACAAAATTTGAAATATGGTATTTATATTTTCTTTTTAGTATAATATTATATGAATACTTAGTAAATATTTACTTAATTGAATATAATTTCTTAGACAAAATTTGAAATATGGTATTTATTTCTTCTTTTTAGTACAATATTAGTTGAATGCTTAGTAACTATTTACTTAATTGAATACAATTTCTTAGATAAAATTTGAAGTGTCGTTAGACCAAAAATAAAAAAGACAAATATGTTTCACTTACATAATATTTATTAATCATTTTCAATAGTTATAGAAAGACAAATAATTTTAAAAAGGTATAGATATTCAAATCCATTTATATGTTTAGACAAAATTTCATTTATGCACTTTGATAAGATGATGTATAAACTCAAAGTCGAGTGAAAGTCATTTACATGTATAGGCAGGTAAATTCACTTTTACAAACTTAATTTATGAAGTTTCCTTATATATTATTTTAAATTTTGATAACTTATTTCTTTTTCAAAATTTTAATTTTTTAATTTTGTAAACTTCTTTTTTTTTAATTTAAGTTTTTTTATAATTAATTTTTTAATAATTTTTTCATTTATTTTATTTTTTTTTTTTTTTTGCTTATTTTTTATTTATTTTTTATGATTTTTTTTCAAAGTTTTAATTTTTGAATTTTATAAAGTTATTTTTTTTTCTTTTTTTACTTATAAATATTTTTATTCGGTATATATATATATATATATATTAATTTAATGCTTTTATATAATAAAAACAGGATACATATTATTAAACTATAACATAATGAAAGTCATATACATGTACAGCCAGGTAAACTTGCTTTTGCGAACTTAATATAATTTTTTTCTTAATATTTGTTTTTAATTTTGACAACCTAATTTTTTAAAACTTTTTTTAAAGTTTTAATTTTTTTAATTTTGTAAACTTTTTAATTTTTTTTAATTTTGAAAAAAAAATTTTGTTTCTTTTTTTAAAAGTATTAAGATTATTAGTTTTAATATTTTAAACTTCTGCTATGTAGTTGAACTGTTAGTTCGTTTTCATTAATTTTCATGGTTTAGTAGTTCATGTATTTAATTTAAAATTACTATTTATCGCCAAATTTAATACAGTATAGTAATATAGCACGCAAAATTTACTGATATATTATCTGTATTTTTAAAATGCAGATGATCTATTAGTTCGTTTAAATTAATTTTCATGGATTAGTAGTTCAAGTATTTAATTTAAAATTACCATTTATCGTCAAATTTCATACAAGATAGTAATATAGCGTTCAGAATTTACTGATATATTAAAATTATTATATGTACTTTAAAATTGTAGATGATGTGTTAGTTGAATTTTATGTTATTTAATATATTTTTTCTGTATGCATAAGATTTTTAGAAAGTTTCATTAATATTTTTATGTTGTTATAAAATTACATTAAGATTCAAATTATCTTAATCAGGTAATTCCTCTTAGTTAATTTTCATGTCTTACTAGTTCATCTATTTCATTTAAAATTATTGTTTATTGATAAATTAATAGTTATATATATATATTATTTTTAAAATTTGAATGATTTGTTTGTTCTACTTTATATTATTAGTCAGTTGTATTTTCAGATTTTTTTTATTTAGCATACTTGTATGTATACAATTTTTAAGAATTTTCACTTGAATTGGTAGTATATAATTCAATGTATAAAACATTTTTTATTGATATACAAGGAAATCATGACTCTATAATGCATGTTTTGAATATCACTTCTAAAGTAAAGTTATTTCTGTATGAATAAAGCATTTTTTAATCGTTAATTTATGAAATCAACTATAAATGTCATTAGTATTAGACTTTAATAAAGTCTTTTCAATAATACCAATTGCATATGTTAAACATTTGTGATATAAATTTAATTAAATCAAGAATAAATTGTAAGGCTTTGGGTTTAATGATCTTTAAAATAAACTGTTGTATACTTCATAAAGGACTTATTTACAATAACATGCAAAATGGTTTGCAATTAAAAATTAAGTTAATTAAAGTAAGAGATATTTCTTCGCTGTTTATGAAACTTTTACTTTAAAAAATGTGTGGTACGGCGATTAAATAATATACTTAAATTACAGTGGTATGTTAAAAAAATAATCTATATAATTTAATTGGAATGTTAAAAAAATCTCCTTTCTTAAAATGTAAATTTGCGTACTTGTGAAATAATCTCCCCTAAAGTCAATGGCTGTCATTATTTACATATTAGTCAGTTTCTGCTGAAAAAGCTGATTACGTATCGAATGTTTGTGAAAGATAGTGTTTAAAAGTATGTAACTAAACGTTAGAGACGCAGTCTTGACATTGGATAACATGTCAGTTAATAAAAAAAGTGACTTGATGTATTCATATGAAAAATTTATCTGATACTAATTGAAAATGCAGATTTTTTTGACAAAATGTGAGCTACAGCGAGTGAAGTTGCGTTCATGATACCCCTGCTTTTGAGCAGCTAACAGGGCATATGTTACTTTTTTAAATATATGTCGGGTAACCCATAGCTAGTGTCAAAAACATGCGTTTTTTTCTTTTTTCTTTTTTCAGGTTGGATAGCAGAGAAGAAAGAAGCGGGCTGCCAGAAGACACTTTCTATAATTTCTTCTAAACTAACGCTCTCCTACTATAGCATGATCTTTCCACACTTTACTCTTATCTCACTATCAGATTATCTTATCAGATTATCCTATCTTATCTTCTCTACTAACACTCTTCTCAAATCCTCTCGTACTGTAGTATGATTACCACCTCCCACTTCTCCTCCCTCCTCCCTCCCTCCCAATCGAACTGTCTCTTCCCCACTACTAACACTCCATATTGCATTCTCATGGTGAGCCTTATTACCACACATGTTATTTCAAACATCGGCCATGGAGGCCATTTCGCTATGCTTATCCGGCTAGACCCTTTTAGTACTTTGTTTGTTTCCCCTGAACACTGATGACTTCCAAAAGATACTTTGAGAAGGATTTGGCTAGGTTTTTACATGTGGAAATGGATATTTGTTTCCATATTTCAAAAATGTCTGCTTTCAGTTCAACTATCGAATCAGACTGCTTTCTGTTGGCATAAACTTGAAGATTCCCAATATCTTATATGTGACTTATATCGGGATGTTTAGGTGGAATGTCTAAAGTTTTGATGTTGTTTGCAGATAACCAATCTAAAGTTGACTCGCGAGTAGAAGTGTTATCTTGAAGAAATGCCACATTCCGAATATCTCGATAGTCAAATGAGTTCATCTTTGTCTTGGTGAAAGCCAGACTTGTTTTATTTTTGTATTAAAGCCTGCCCGAATCAGGACTGAGCCACCAACTTGTACACGTTTTGAAAGCAGATATATGTCTCACTTGGTAAATCATATCAGTAATATCTTAAATCATCTGTACCATCAAGAGTGAATATTTTTCCATTAGTAAAAACCAAGTTGTGCCATAAATTTGATTTTAAGACATTGAAAGATGCGGGTTTTAGTCTTGCATCAATGTGATGTTTTTGTAGTTTTGGCTTGGCTTTTAATTTAGCATAATTCAAGCATTCAGCTCTTTTTAAACCAATTATAACAGTTCTGGACGTTACTGAGAGTTCTCCAGGAGATTTCATAGTTTACGAATAAGCACATTCTTGAGCCACCACTCTAATAAGGTTCTGTTTGCACCGGTCTGGGAGATTCGATAGCCATCCGCTTCTTTTATTTCTAACATAATTTATTAGATCATAAAGAAAATTGTCCACAACAGTTTTAAATTTATTTATTTTTAGGGTAATTTGCCTTTCAATTAGCGCGCAATCCTGAAAAAGCTTTATTTTACCATTTTCTTCTTCAGTCAATGATTTTCCGTGAACCACGCTGAAAGCAGCAGTTGCATGTCCCAAAACTTCAAATCTAGCGACTACTAATACTAACCTATAAACATGATCACAGATGAGTCCCGCATATAATACTACAGCCATGACGTCATCTCATTATGCTAGATTTAAAAGAAGATACTGGTCCTAAACTTATTTCCATTTGTTGATATTACAATATTTTAACACTTGTAAAAAAAAAATACTTTTTAACTTTTACAATTGAAATAAATTCACATATTATATCAGATATTTGTGTCTAAATTCAAGATATATATCTCTTTTTGGAATTTTATTCTAAACAACAAAATTAGCATGTGATCTTAAATTTTTTTCCAGCACTGTACCATGGTTGATCAATGTGATCTTAAATTTTTTTCTAGCACTGTACCATGGTTGATCAATTACTAGCGGTTTCATTATTTTGCTCAAAACTGTGAAATAATTAGCGTTTATTTGTTTGTTTTATTCCTGTACTTAAATATAGAGACAGAACTAACGCAATGTCATATGTAAATACACATGAATAGAGACATGCACATACTGAAACAAGCATATATACATGATTATTAAATACAACACTAATAAATTAACTGCAACCGTGAACAGTAATCACCTAGCATTGCCGCTCATGATATTTCAATAATAGGAAAAAGCGAATACAACAATGCGCAACAATTGGCAATCATTTCTTGCTTTTTCAACAGTTGATTACAGTAAATATTGTTAAAACAACAAATAAATTTCCAGATCAACAATCAGATCAATGTTTGCACGAGTCAACAATGCAAGAATTGCCAGTACGACTTAAAATAAAGTACAACAATGAAAATCTTTGTAATCTGAGAACGGGTTGCAACTAAGTTGGAATTTGCGATTACTGCTATAAAAAACTATTTTTAATGATATATTTTCATTAAAGCGATCTAATTATGGAGTATTTTAAAGAGAAGTACCGTAAAGGTGTGCTAGATTTTAAAACATATGAAAAAATGTTGGAAATTGTCGCTCATGTTGAGCAAAATGGATACGAGTTCGTCGGAAAAATCGGTGACGGGTCCTATGGCTCGGTTTTGAAAGTTAAACATTTAGAATCAGGTAAACAGTTTGCTGCAAAAGTTGTTGAGAAAAAATATGCCAGTGACGGAGAACTATACATATGGAAAACACTACAGCATGAAAATATACTAAAAGTTTCGGACATCCAGTTTGCATATTACGCTGACTCGTACGTATTTTTAACTCCCTTATATGCTAAAACATTAGACCAAAAACTTTTCGAATCAACCTTTTTATCAGACAAGAAAGCCTTAAAACAAGCCTTAAGTTGGTTAAAACAAATTTTAAATGGTGTAGCCGAAATACATGATAAAGGATTATCTCATAATGATATCAAACCGAACAATATTCTCATATCAGATACTGACACAGCTGTTGTAGCAGATTTTGGATTTTTAACACATGCAGAAAATGTCATTCACACATATGGAACACCATTTATATATCGGTGCCCTGAAGCTCGTCTCACCGAATCAGGAATGACGCCAATTGACGGAAAAAAACTGGATACGTGGACTATGGGCATGCTTGCTTTCGACATGTTCACTAAAATGTCTCTTCTAACAGAAATGTCTAAACCAAATGTTCGTTTGTCTTGTTGGTTTACAGATGTATATCCTGTCTTACAAAAGAGTCTGCAAAGAGAAAATTTTATAAAATTGATGAAGGAAGCCTTTCCGAAATCTGAAAAAGTTCATGAAGTAGCAGATGATATCATTAGTTTTATAACTTCGTGTTTGAATATAGTACCTGGAACACGTCCTCATGTCGACCAGTTGCAAAAACACAAACTCGTAGGAGGTTCTTCAAAAAATCTGGAACCTAAAAATTACGTCAATATATGGAAAAAGAAATTGAATGTCCGAGAATTCAATGCCATCTTGCAACAAAACAATTTAGAAATAATTCCAGAGTTACTGACAGAAGAATCTTGTAGCAGCCAATACAGGGAAAATAGCATTAAATACAACAGCTTAAAAACATCTAACGCTACAGATCCCACTATCATTCAGCCGCGCATATTTGAAGAAAATGCTTCGAAACACCAATATGAGCATTGCTCCGGGGATATTGTTCATAAAAAGAGCTTCTTAGATTTCGATATTACAAATAATCAGATTTTGACGGAAAGAGATGAAAGTTCTAATTTTGATGTTACGCCACCTCCAGCTGAAATAAATCAATGTTTATCTGCAGTATCCAGTCATAAATATTCTTTAAACACTCCGGATCTTCAAACTACTGAAAATATAGAGTATGATTTCAAGTTTGATCTCTTTGAAAGCAATGAAACTGGGATTCCTTCAGCTTCATTTATTGTCCCATTACATCTTAGAAATATTGAAAAGTCAAATAAAAAAATCACTCGCGGCCGAAGAATTAGAAAATAGTGGAGAAGTAAAAAAAACGCCGTGTCTAGAGCTTTTGCAGCTTGTTTTTCTTGTATGAAAAAAGAGTAGATGTACTGAAAAGTAGTTATATAATCGAATGTGATCTCCGAACTATGAATAACAAGTGTGACCTCTTCAAATGATTTTTCTGTTCGTCATCTGAATATGAATCTCACAAATAGTTCCTGATATGTTTTCTTCGTTCGTCTGACCTAATGTGATTAAATAAGAAGACCTATTTAAAATGATTCGATCACATTCAATTGCCTTTTTCTCCTCATCATTCCTGTAATATCTTACAGAAGTCTTCTCTCAACATCTTATTTTGTAACATCTTAAAGTAGTCTTTATTTAACATTATATGCCCTATCATCTTCTAACAAGCTTTCATACATCATCACGTCCTGTAACATCCTATAGCAAATCTTCACGCCGTGTTCTGTAAAATGTTGGCTTATAACATCAATAAAATCTCGAGCATCAGAAGCAGAAAAAAGTCCACCGACCCACGCTTCGACTGTCATCCGAAGTGCAAAATTGGGCGGTGGTGAAGATGGGGGGAATGGCAGCCTACCTCCACGTTGGTTCCCTCTGGTAACGTACATATCGGTTTTTCCGACTGTACGGCGAAACGGCTGCCAATCTGAGAATTTCTCTTAAATAAACGAAATACAAGCTTAATACATAATAAGTGTGCAAAGCCAGAAGTTTTATGGTTATTATAATTATCTGATGGTGACATAAGTGTTTCGTACTGTTATCTACAACTTCCGAACAGTTGAATTTGAAACATTTGTGATTTTGTTCTACATTGAATGAATATATTGTGAAAACAAAAAAAAAATGTGTATATATTACTCAAATAAAAACTTGTTAGATGTTTTAATGCATTTTTATTGACTTTTAACGTAGGTGTGACGTACATTGTAATTATCTGTCGTTCACAATCAAATATTGTCAAAAGTGCACCCTATATTATATTTTTAGCATCTAACCCTTTTTCATCATATTCCTATTAAATTACATCTCATTATCATCATTGTTTTCAGGAAATCATTTAAAATCGTTTAATTTTTTTCCAGTTTTTTTTTTCTCTAACAGTATGTGTTATTTGTGCAGCTTAGACTGAGGTTATATTATATGTTTTTTTTTTTTATTTGCGCTATCAATTAATCTAGTCGCAACAACTTTCGAATCTACCTATAGATTTCTTAATCTTTAATTGAACCAGGATTATGAAAGTTTTCCAGTTACTCAGAAGTACTTTCCTTTATATATAAAAAAGACTTCTTGTAACTTTTATATGCAAGGAATATGTTGTAAGACAATGTATATCTTACAGTATGTGTGTATGCATGCCATGAAATGGATATAAGTGCGAGAAAACCGAATTTGGTAATAAAATAAAACTCGCTTAGATACTATTTTATAAGATTGATCTAATAAACTTTTTTGGCGCTACAAATTTCCTGTTTAATGTTACTCCAATATAATTTTTTTTAATCAACCCTACTCTCATGTGTATTTTATGTGGATGTGGATGCTTTTGACGTTTGTATGTAACCTTATAAATATTGGGAAGATTGCATGAAGGTACAATAATAATATATTAAGTGTGAATAACGCAACATGAAGGTACTTTAATGCTTTACGCTTTTCCGGTACGTTAAAGTATGAGAAAAAAGAAACTTGTTTTAAAGTTCATTATCAGACCGTCTAGCATAATGCAGTTTAGAGTGATTTATAGTTACAGTTGACGCGCGAGGATTCAAACCCCGTTAATTGGAGTTTTTAGTTGATTCGAGCAAATAAATAAGCCCCGAAAATTTCTATAATGAAATATTGTAAAATTACATTCGTTTATTCGAAGCCAATTTCTAAGTCTTCGGATAGTTCGCACTGATTTGTGGGTTTTTTCCTGTTTATATTTTACTTTCTATCTGATGCATTTCTTTTTACCCGACTGCCAAGAAGGGTTATGTGTTTCACGCGTATCTGGGTATTTGGATTTTTTATATCCTCGAAACATCCCAACGGTTGGATAGATTTTAATGAATGAGGTCTTGATCGATTCGTCTTAATCGTTCAATGGTCATAGGATAGGTTTTGTTTTTATAAATTCAAAATGGCGGTAGAATAAAAAAAAACAATTTTACGCACCCTATTGAGTGGCACATCATTGTATAGGTCTTTAAAAATGAAGACGATGTTTCATTGGCTATTTTACAGTCAGAAGCTCCGTTTAAACATTACACAACCTGGAAGTTGTGCAGGTAGGATCTCTAGCTTAACTGCAACTCTAACCTTCATAGACATGTATAGGCCTCATCAAAACAGTGTTTATAGATAGGAACTAACAATTAAACACAACTTAAAAGCCATCAATACAAGTAAATAAAAAAAAGTAGGTAAGTAATATAAAAAAATTAGATTGAAAATAAACATTAATGTGAAACATTTAATTAGTTCGCTTTTTATGCAGTCGGGTTTTTTGATTTTTAAAATTTAATTAGTTTATTTTCACTTTAATTTTAAGTACACAATAGCTGGTTTCAATGGTCTAGTTTCTATGAATCTATTTCTTTCGTTGCTTCCATCAAGTTTGTTAGGAAATGTGCAGAACTCGGATCCATTGACCTAACTTTGTTTGAGGAATTTCGGAAAAGTATTGCAGTTTGTTAATTTGTAACACAGACTGAGCATGCGCGGAGTTGAAAAAGTTAAATAATGAGAATTAATTAGGAAGGGACAGTATATGCATTATTAAGATATAAATGCAGCAGCATTGTGACTGGAGGGGTGACATTGCGTTCCTTCTCTTGCTCGCTGTTTAATCAGTTATCAGTCAAAATATGTGTTGCTAGGTGCTCTGCTAGGTATGGCGATGAGAGGAAAATATAAATCTCCCACTCTTGAAATGAAAGTCTTGAAATGAAATTGAAAAAAGTGGGAGATGGTCAATGAAAAAATTACACTGCGAATGAATATGACATTAAAAAGAGTGCACTTATGTGAAAAATAAAGATTCAGTTATTCAATCTTTTAAGGACGAAATGTTCAGAAAAGAAAGAAAAAGGATGAGAACCGTCAGTAGAAGGAAAAAGCCGGTTCTGCTTCAGCGGGCGTCATGCGTTGAGGAGTGAGGAGTGGCCAAAGATGAATGACAGGTGGGTGGAGTTGAGTGATTGACAGGTTAGGGGAGATAAGAAAGTGATGGACAGGTGGGAGGAGTCGAGACAGACTGGCGCCCACACGAAATGCTATAGTAGAGGGGTTAAACAAAGACAGGCAGGGGAGATAAGAAAGCGATGAACAGGTGGGTGGAGTCCAGACAGACTGGCGACCTCACGGCATGCTATAGTAGAGGGGTTAAAACAAAGAAGCGATAATGAAAAGTCTCCTGTAGTAGAGAGGGATTAGAACAAAGGATAATGTTAATGAATGAAAGTCTACTGTTAGAGAGGGATTAGAACAAAGGAAAGATAATATTAGGTAATTAGGAATGATGAGGTGATTAGAAAAGATCGCATGCAAACTATTAAAAAAACTTACCACGGAGCAGCGCAGAAACACGTCCGATCAGTATGAAATCCACTGGGCTAATGAACGAATGCTTGCTCGGAAACCGGTTTCATCTAGATAAAAGCTGGCTTCTGATTGGTCGAGAGTCGAACCTAGGTGGCAGCACAATCGCTTTCACCCGAGCGCCCTCTCTTGATAGGATTTTAAACTCACCTGTGATGACATCATCCTATTTCGAACTGAATTAAAAAGGTTAATACATTTTTAAGTTTTAACGAAATAAATTATAATTTTTAGACATTTATTAATTTTACGAAACATGTTTCAATTAATTTAGTCATTGCAAATAAAGTTTTAATTTTAAACTGAATAAAAAAGGTTGATACATTTTTAAGTTTTAACGAAATAAGTTATAATTTTTTTAGTCATTTGTTAATTTTACGAAACATGTTTCAATTAATTTAGTCATTGCAAATAAAGTTTTAAATAAATTAGTTAATATTTTTTAATCATTTGTTAATTTCCGAAACAAGTTTTTTAGTTTTAGTCATTTGTTAATTTCCGAAACAAGTTTTGTTTCCGTAAGTCATGTACTAATAAAACTTTTTAATAAATTAGTTATTTTTTATTTGTTAATATGTTAATTTCGATACATTAATTTCCGAAACAAGTTTTTCCTAAATAAAGCTTTTTAATAAACAAATTTACATATATTTTCATTTAATTATTATTTAAAAGAATATAAATTATTTTTACTAATCAAAAGAACGCGAATTAGTTTTTGACAACAATGTTTTTGTTTAATTATTGTCAAGGATGAATGTTAACTGAAATACAAGCTGAATGCGAAAACAGTTTTTTTTTTGTTTTCAAACTAAGAAAAGAACTTTTTTAAATTAATGACCAACTCTGTTTTTGGAAAAACTATGGAAAACTTAAGAAAGTGGCGGAATATTGTGGTTTGCACTAACGAAAAAAGAGCAAAAAATTGGTAGCCTCACCCACATTTAAGTCATTTGAAACATAGGATGAAGACCTGAGTGCCGTAGAAAGGATGAAGACTCATGAATCAACCGATTTATGTTGGATTCACAATCTTAGAACTATCCAAGTTACTAATGTATCAATTCCATTACGGTTTCGAAGCCATAAACACATAACCAGACTTTACATTTTTTAACTCATCACGCTCACCACTGAGCCACCGAGGCCCCGTTGTTTTATCTTACTTTTAACTACTTATTTGATATATATATATATATATATATATATATATATCGAAAAGAATGCAAGTTAGTTTCAGTATTTTAACTAATACATTTCAGTGACTTATGAAGTAAAGTTTTATTTTCTTAAAAAAGTGGTGTGAATTGAATATATTTTTTACCGTGTTAGTTCTTTTAAAATTTTATTTTGAATTAGAAAACACTTACTTTTGTCAAATAGTATAGTTAAAGATTCGATTTCTTTTTCTAAGATCAACAGAATTCATTGATTTTCAAAATAAGATCTATTGAATAAGTATAGTTAATATTGCCGTTTTTATCTTAGTTTTAACTACTTATATTCAAAACAGATTTATTCACTTATAAATGTAAAACACTTTCTGTAAAAGCATATCTTTAACTGTAATAATTTTTAAACCATCTTTAATTAGATATATATTTTTAACACAAATGAAAATACAAAAAGATTCAACAATTATACTCTTACCTGACTAAAATTAAACTTCTTCATTGCGAATAACAAACTCTCACACACAACATCAGTTTTTTACCGATATATAAACAAGACAATTTTGGAAATGAAGGTTAAAAATATATATATTTATATTTCCTTTCTATTAAGTTTACATTATTTGAAAAGATGCGTATTGGATATCGAGGACTGCACATCTCCGTGATTTCATTCGCTACTTATGACATCAAATCCCTTCGTTTTTATTGGTAGATGATTAGGTCACTTTAGTTTATTTTTCTTTTTTACATGTAAGTGTTGCTATATTGCTTTTAACAGTGAAACATCTACTATCTGATATACAACTACCGTTCACTTAAGTGGTTGAGATGTCGTACAATAAGCAAAGTTTTCCTAATCGAAGGAAATATCTGTACGAGATCTACACTACATGCATGTTTCTTTAGCAAGGCAATCTTTTCAATCTATATGGAGATCTTTATCTTACGGTTGCAGACACCCTCCTCTGTAGACAGATAACAAAAACATGCAATGTCCATTTCATGCCTAAAGGCTAACGATATCTTAGTGCAATATTTTAAAGAATGATATTTCCTATTATTGACCGAAAGCAACAGGTTTTTTGTTTTAAGAAAGATTGTTAATTCACTGTTTTCAAAAATTAAAATCAGAAAAAGAATTCCCCATTTTTTTCTTTTGAGTTTTTTAAAGAGATGTGTTTTTTTTTCTTTGAATTAGTATTTAAAGGTTTTTTTTTGCTGAATCTGAAATCAACTTTTAACTAAAATATTTTAATGATTGACGAAGTAAAGTTTTATTTTCTGGAAAAGTGGTATAAACTTAATATTTTTTTATTAATTACTAACGAAGGAATATATTTTGTCTAGGTAATATAAAATTTAGGTTAAAGCTGTGAATTTTCTTAAGAAGATTAAACTTATCTACTCGTTTTGGAGAAAGTATTTGTAATGCGCGAGCTAATGTATTCTTTTCAATTAGAATGAACAAGATCTTATGATAGTTTGAATATTAAACCAAAAAAGATTAATAGTAATTTAGTTTAACAAATACCAATGAAGACAACTATATGAAACATAAACTCAGTTTACAAATAAGTTTTAATGTCAGAACTAATTGGACACTTTGTTTTCCTAATCATAGATGTTAAAAAACTTTCTTAGGAAAGTTTTTTACTTTGATTCGAACTGAAGATAAAATACTTTACTAATTTAGGATATTTTTTCCATATCTCGTTTCAAAATTACATTTAACTAAAAAAATAATTTATGTTGCATTGTTTTAACAATTTTTCTAATCATAGAACGTGTATTAGTTTCAACTGATAATAAAGGGTTTATTACCTATTAGCAAAAGAAAAATTAGTAGTCACACTTACATTTAAGTTGTTGAAAACATATGATGAACATCTCTGCTGTTGAAAGGATGAAAACTAACATACATACATAGGAATCGACTGATTTATGTTGCACTGATTGTGATGTATATAATAGATGTGATTATATATTGAAAATGATATATACGATGGTTGTGATGTATTCAAAGTAGATGTCTTTAAACTAAATTATCAAACATATGAGTGAGGATTGCTACGTGACAAAAAGCGCCTTTAACAGTGAATTTTGAGTCAGTTTTACTTTAGAAAAAAGTAAATGGTTAACTTTAATGACATATTTTTAGTTTTGTTGTTAGAAATAATATGTTAAACAAATCACACTGTTTGAAAATATATTTTTTCGAGTTTATTTTCAACATTTGTTTTTTAAATGAAATCACATATAAAACTAAGGAAAGCTAAACTTGCGAAACACAAGTTGAATATCGAGAATGACAGAACATGTTTTGAATTAAATAATGTAGAATGTGCAAACTTTTGAATTCATTCATTCACAGTAACAGAAATTGTGAAATTTTAAGTTCAGTTTAATAAAGCAAATAAATAAATTGAAAGACACATTTTGAAAGGATTGTTATAAGTTTGTTAAAACTTTTTTGTTTTAAGAAACACTAGACAAACATTACACTTAAAAGACAAAATAATTATACATACCTTTTGTTGATTGAAGCAAGCAGACTCATTGAAAATAGCAAGAAGCTGAAAAGTCGACGGTAACTTTAGCTAACCAGACACCGTAAAAGGTTCGATAAGGTACCGCAGAGCACTAAGCTAAATGTACGGTAAACGGGAGCTAAGGAACATACGACCTTCATCGACGAAATCCAAGACACGACTGACGTGCGCGGGGTCTAACACCTGCAGATGAAGGTCACTCATTAGAGATCAAGGTCACTGATAACAGATCCCGTGACCGCTAACAACCAATCAGAAGCGAGCTTTCAGGTATGATGACATCCTGTGGCAATACCTGTAGACAACCTGACGCCAGTTGATTGACAGGGGCGTGGTGGAATTTTAGGAATGCAGACAGAGTGGCGCCTACCTTCCGCATCATAGTATTTTAGGAAAAATATATATTACGTTCATGTAAAAGACATTATTTTTTAAACTAACTGTTAATATTTTTGAAATAACATACTTTTCTCATACAAGCGAAAAAAGAATGTTTCAGAACATGTCTCTGATCATGATTAAACATAACTATGAGTTAACCATCTCAGAGTATGATTAAACAAATTCGAACATAACTTTGGGCATGTTTAAACAATCCGAACTATATTTGAACATATCCGAACATGTTCATTCATAACTTTGACAGTTTTTAATCTTTCAAAATTAAAAAAACACATTTAAAACTATTTTATTTTAAAAATTTTTGTAAAAATTTTAATTTATAATTTCTTTTTAAGGTTTTAACTTTATTTTGTTAAAACATTTTTAACTTTTTTTTGTTAAAAATTTTTTTAACTTTTTTTGTTAAAACTTTTTTAACTTTTTAACTATTTTGTTAAAACTTTTTTTAACTTTTTTTTGTTAAAACTTTTTTAACTTTTTTTATTAAAACTTTTTTTAACTTTTTTTTGTTAAAACTTTTTTTAACTTTTTAACTTTTTGTTAAACTTTTTTTTTTAAATTTTGTTAAAACTTTTTTTTACTTTTGTTAAAAAAAAATTTTACAAACATTTTGTTAAAACTTTTTTTTTATTTTTGTTAAAACTTTTTTTGTAAAACTTTTTTTTATAAAACTTTTTTTATATATAAATTTTTTTTTCTTAAAACTTTTTTTACTTTTGTTAAAATTTTTTTTGTTAAAACTTTTTTTTTACTTTTGTTAAATTTTTTTTGTAAAACTTTTTTACTTTGTTAAAAAAAATTTCTGTTAAACCTTTTTTTTACAAACTTTTTTTAAAATTTTGTTAAAACTTTTTTTTTACTTTTGTTAAAACTTTTTATATATTTTTTGTAAAATTTTTGGTTAAAACTTTTTAAATTTTGTTAAAACTTTGTAAAACTTTTTATCATCTTTGTAAACTTTCTATAATTTTTAAAACTAATAAATTTTATACATACATATGTGTACACTATGACGCAAAAGTTTAGACAATGACGTCATTCAGCTTTAAAATGTAGAATTATGACGTCAGAATTACAAAAACCTGTAAATATATTCAAAAACTGATTTAAAATGCTATGTACAAAAGACAGTCGTTTTATTTGCTATAATACTAATTTTTTTCATAAAAATTCAAATGTGCTTGTCGCAAAAGTTTAGACACTATTCTAAATTTCTTTGAATATTCGCTGGCATATGCAAATTTAGAATCGATGATGTCACAAATTTGGAGTACTTAAGTTCTGCAAACGATTGCGCTTCATAGTCGACATGCCGAGAGCTAAAGAAATTCAAGTGAATGAGGTTTCAAGGATTTGGCAGTTGAAAGGTGAAGGGAAGAGCGTTTCTGAAATTTCTGCTATTATTAATAGGTCAAAAAAATCTATTTATCGAGTTTTATCGAGTGGTTCCGAATATAAAGCAAAATGTCGGTCTGGGAGACCACGTGTGACAAATGTACGAGAGGATCGCCTGATACAAAGACTAGCGAGTACTCAACAAATGAGCGTACGTGGAGTTCAAAGCTCATCGGGACTCTCTGTATCAAAGGATACGATTCGTAGACGAATTTTGGAAAAAGGAACAATCGTTTATAGAAAAATGCAGAAGAAACCAGCTCTGAAACCATATCATAAGTTACAAAGACTTATGTGGGCTCGAAAGCATATGTCATATGGAGAGAAATGGCAGTCAGTCATATTTAGCGATGAAAAAAACTGGAATCTGGTTGGTCCAGATGGTTGTTTATCGTATTGGCATGACTTGCGGAAGGAACCTCGACGTTTTTTTAGTCGCAGACAAGGAGGGGGCTCGGTGATGGTTTGGGCAGCCTTTTGCTATAATGGACAAGTATCTCTGACCTTCACCAGTGGTCGTCACACTTCACAGCATTATACACAGACATTAGAAAAAAACCTACTGCCATTTGCTGAGCTTCTAGGGGGTCCTCAGTGGGAATTGCAGCAAGACAATGATTCAATTCACACTGCAAAACATTCAAAATCTTGGTTTAATTCACATAATATAAGAGTTCTCGACTGGCCAGCATGTAGCCCAGATCTTAACCCTATAGAAAACCTTTGGAGCATCATGTGTCGCAAAGTTTATAGCAACGCTAGACAATACTCTTCTGAAAAGGAACTTAAGACATCTATTGAGAATGCATGGTACGATATCGATCCACAAACTATGCAAGATTTAGTTTCTTCCATGCAATCTCGTGTATATGACGTAATACATAAGCATGGATGCGCAACCAGGTTTTAAAAATTGTTTATTTCGATTTTATTTAATTTGTGTCTAAACTTTTGAGACAGCAGTTTATTTTTGTTACCATTTAATTTATTGCAATATGCACAATTCCACTTTTCTTTGTTATAAATATTGTTTATATGTACAGCACATTAATTTCAAGATTATGTAAGAATTTCTTCATTGTCTAAACTTTTGCGTCATAGTGTATATATATATATATATATATACATATATATATACATGTACATATATGCATATACATGTACATGTATGTTATATATATACATACATATATATATACATACATCATATATACATATATATATATATGTATATATATATTTTACACAAGAACCCATACATAAACATTTAACTTTCATATATTTAGAGACACGTAGACGTGGATGTATGCTTTTACTTAAACATTTATATAGATAGATACTACCATTAAATTTACGTTCGTGCAAAAAACATTATTTTTCTTAAACTGTTAATATTTTTGAAATAACATACTTTTCTCATGCAAGTGAAAGGAATGTTTCAGAACATGTCTCTGGCCATGGTTAAACATAACTTTAAGCATAGTTAACCATCTCAGAATATGATTAAACATGTTCGAACATGACTTTGGACACGGTTAAACATATATCCTGACAATATTTGAACCTACCCAAACATGGTTAAACATGTTTGAACAAACTTTGAGCATATCCGAACATTGTTAAATATATCCCAACTAACTTTGAGCATGATTAAATATACTCGAACTATCTTTGAGCATATCCGAACATGGTTAAACATGTTCGAACATAACTTTGGTCATGGTTAAACATATCCTGAAGAAAGTGCGAGCTACCGAACAAAATTCATTAAGAAAGACAAACTCATGAATTTGGTAATCACAAGCCAGTTCCAACTTTTAAAAAGCAAAGCAACCGCCGCGGCGAGCGGCCCATCTTCGTCCGCAGACCTTTATTCTTCCACTTATTCCGACTCTTTTGCGGAAGCAAGATTCCCAGGTGTCCAGCCACGTCCCGAATGAAAGACTCTCTAGCGAAAGCCAAATTGAAAAAAATAAATCAAAAATTGAAACCGGACAAATTTAAAAGGGAAACGATTAACTAAATTTGGAAGAATTGTTATAAGTTTTTTTTAAAAAACACTTTGTTAGAAACTGACGAATGAGTTTAACAAATTTTTGGAAATAATAGAGTATGATAATACTCTTAGAGTATAATATATACTACTTAGAGTATAATAATACATTTGATGTCAGAACATGTTTTGAATGAAATCGTGAATTCATAGTATGCAGAAAACGCGAACTTTGAAATTTATAGTTAGGTTAAATGAAGAAAAATAAAGCAAATTACTAAATTGAAAGACACATTTTGAAAGGATCGTTATAAGTTTGTTAAAACTGTTGTTGTATTAAACACTATATTAGACAAAAAAATTTACATACCTTTTGGAAAGAAGTTTCCCTAAGCTTTTGATAATTCGAACAAGCAGACTCATTGAAAAGTAGCAAGAAGCTTAAAATTCGACGGCAGTTTTACTCAATCTTATACCGTAAAAGGTTCGATAAGGTACCGCATAGCACTAAGCCAAATGTACGGTAAACGGGAGCTGTGAAACATGTGACCTACCTCCACCAGATCCAAGCCTCGACTGACGTGCGCGGGGTCTAACACCTGTATATAAAGGTCACTGATAACAGATGACGTGACCGCTAACAACCAATCAGAAGCAAGCTTTCAGGTATCACGACATACTGTGGCAATACCAGTAGACGAAGTGACGCCCTCCGCCTGCAAGAAAAGATCATGTCGAAGCATGTACCGTCTTGCTGGCGCCAGTTGATTGACAGGTGGGCGGGGGAATGCAAGGAATGCAGACACAATGGCGCCCTCCTCCACCGCCTACTCTTTCACATGTCAGGTGATCTTCGCATCCAATCACATACAAGTATTAGATGGTAGAGGGCGCTCGTGTTATCTTCAAGTACGACGTCATCACTTGTTTTGTGCTTTGTCATCAACCATTTCCCCTTCAGTTGATGTCCTGGGCAGATGCTTCAGAGTAAGTAACACCATTTAAATTTTAAGTTTTTTTGTTAGTAATATTTTTATGTATAAAAAATAACAAAAAAAGACATTTTGTTTAAAATAACAAATGCCTTTCATCATTTTTTCGAATATCAAGTTTAACTTTATCGAATAACACACTACTTAAATTATCACAATTAGAAATATTCACTTAACAAGTTGTTGAACAAGTTTATTGTTCCGACGAATTTAGTCATGTTTTAGCATGATCTAAGCATGATTAGTCCTGCTTAGATAATCTTTTTCTGTTTAAAAAAAAATTAGATTTAAAAATCTAAGTAAAAATTTTTCTCCGATAAATATTTTACTTAAATAGATAAAATATATGAAAGTTAAATGTTTATGTATGGGTTCTTGAGTAAAATATATATATACATATATATATATATATATATATATATATATATATATATATATATATATATATATATATGTATATATAATGTAAGTATATATATATATGTATGTATATATATAGCATACATGTGTATGTATATGTATATGCATATATGTCCATGTATATATATATGTATATATATATTTATATATATGTATATATATATATATATATATATATATATATACGCATATGTATGTATAAAATTTATTAGTTTAAAAAATTATAGAAAGTTTACAAAGATGATAAAAAGTTTTACAAAGTTTTAACAAAATTTAAAAAGTTTTAGCAAAAAAGTTTTACAAAAAATACATAAAAAGTTTTAACAAAAGTAAAAAAAAAGGTTTAACAAAATTAAAAAAAACGTTTTAACAAAATTTTAAAAAAAGTTTGTAAAAAAAAGGTTTAACAGAAATTTTTTTAACAAAGTAAAAAAGTTTTACAAAAAAAATTTTAACAAAAGTAAAAAAAGTTTTAACAAAAAAAATTTTAACAAAAGTAAAAAAAGTTTTAAGAAAAAAATTTTATAAAAAAAGTTTTATAAAAAAAGTTTTATAAAAAAAAGTTTTACAAAAAAAGTTTTAACAAAAATAAAAAAAAGTTTTAACAAAATTTTAAAAAAGTTTGTAAAAAAAATTTTTTTAACAAAAGTTAAAAAAAGTTTGTAAAAAAATTTTTTTTAACAAAAGTAAAAAAAAAGTTTTAACAAAATTTAAAAAAAAATGTTTAACAACAAAAAGTTAAAAAGTTAAAAAAAAGTTTTAACAAAAAAAGTTAAAAAAAGTTTTAACAAAAAAAGTTAAATAAGTTTTAACAAAAAAAGTTAAAAAAGTTTTAACAAAATAGTTAAAAAGTTTAAAAAGTTTTAACAAAAAAAGTTAAAAAAATTTTTAACAAAAAAAACGTTAAAAATGTTTTAACAAAAAAAAGTTAAAACCTTAAAAAGAAATTATAAATTAAAATTTTTACAAAAATTTTAAAAATAAAATAGTTTTAAATATGTTTTTTAAATTCTGAAAGATTAAAAACTGTTAAAGTTATGAATGAACATGTTCGGATATGTTCAAATATAGTTCGGATTGTTTAAACATGCCCAAAGTTATGTTCGAATTTGTTTAATCATACTCTGAGATGGTTAACTATGCTTAAAGTTATGTTTCATCATGATCATAGACATGTTCTGAAACATTCTTTTTTCGCTTGTATGAGAAAAGTATGTTATTTCAAAAATATTAACAGTTAGTTTAAAAAATAATGTCTTTTACATGAACGTAATATATATTTTTCCTAAAATACTATGATGCAGAAGGTAGGCGCCAGTATGACTGCATTCCCAAAATTCCACCACGCCCCCTGTCAATCAACTGGCGTCAGGTTGTCTACGGGTATTGCCACAGGATGTCATCATACCTGAAAGCTCGCTTCTGATTGGTTGTTAGCGGTCACGGGATCTGTTATCAGTGACCTTGATCTCTAATCAGTGACCTTCATCTGCAGGTGTTAGACCCCGCGCACGTCAGTCGTGTCTTGGATTTCGTCGATGAAGGTCGTATGTTCCTTAGCTCCCGTTTACCGTACATTTAGCTTAGTGCTCTGCGGTACCTTATCGAACCTTTTACGGTGTCTGGTTAGCTAAAGTTACCGTCGACTTTTCAGCTTCTTGCTATTTCAATGAGTCTGCTTGCTTCAATCAACAAAAGGTATGTATAATTATTTTGTCTTTTAAGTGTAATGTTTGTCTAGTGTTTCTTAAAACAAAAAAAAGTTTTAACAAACTTATAACAATCCTTTCAAAATGTGTCTTTCAATTTATTTAATTGCTTTATTAAACTGAACTTAAAATTTCACACTTTCTGTTACTGTGAATGAATGAATTCAAAAGTTTGCACATTCTACATTATTTAATTCAAAACATGTTCTGTCATTCTCGATATTCAACTTGTGTTTCGCAAGTTTAGCTTTCCTTAGTTTTATATGTGATTTCATTTAAAAAACAATTGTTGAAAATAAACTCGAAAAAATATATTTTCAAACAGTGTGATTTGTTTAACATATTATTTCTAACAACAAAACTAAAAATATGTCATTAAAGTTAACCATTTACTTTTTTCTAAATTAAAACTGACACAAAATTCACTGTTAAAGGCGATTTTTGTCACGTAGCAATCCTCACTCATATGTTTGATAATTTAGTTTAAAGACATCTACTTTGGATACATCACAACCATCGTATATATCATTTTCAATATATAATCACATCTATTATATACATCACAACCAGTGCAACATAAATCAGTCGATTCCTATGTATGTATGTTAGTTTTCATCCTTTCAACAGCAGAGATGTTCATCATATGTTTTCAATAACTTAAATGTAAGTGTGACTACTAATTTTTCTTTTGCTAATAGGTAATAAACCCTTTATTATCAGTTGAAACTAATACACGTTCTTTGATTAGAAAAATTGTTAAAACAATGCAACATAAATTATTTTTTTAGTTAAATATAATTTTGAAACGAGATATGGAAAAAATATCCTAAATTAGTAAAGTATTTTATCTTCAGTTCGAATCAAAGTAAAAAACTTTCCTAAGAAAGTTTTTTAACATCTATGATTAGGAAAACAAAGTGTCCAATTAGTTCTGACATTAAAACTTATTTGTAAACTGAGTTTATGTTTCATATAGTTGTCTTCATTGGTATTTGTTAAACTAAATTACTATTAATCTTTTTTGGTTTAATATTCAAACTATCATAAGATCTTGTTCATTCTAATTGAAAAGAATACATTAGCTCGCGCATTACAAATACTTTCTCCAAAACGAGTAGATAAGTTTAATCTTCTTAAGAAAATTCACAGCTTTAACCTAAATTTTATATTACCTAGACAAAATATATTCCTTCGTTCGTAATTAATAAAAAATTATTAAGTTTATACCACTTTTCTAGAAAATAAAACTTTACTTCGTCAATCATTAAAATATTTTAGTTAAAAGTTGATTTCAGATTCAGCAAAAAAAAAAAACCTTTAAATACTAATATACTAATTCAAAGAAAAAACACATCTCTTTAAAAAACTTAAAAGAAAAAAATGGGGAATTCTTTTTCTGATTTTAATTTTTGAAAACAGTGAATTAACAATCTTTCTTAAAACAAAAAACCTGTTGCTTTCGGTCAATAATAGGAAATATCATTCTTTAAAAAATTGCACTAAGATATCGTTAGCCTTTAGGCATGAAATGGACATTGCATGTTTTTGTTATCTGTCTACAGAGGAGGGTGTCTGCAACCGTAAGATAAAGATCTCCTTATAGATTGAAAAGATTGCCTTGCTAAAGAAACATGCATGTAGTGTAGATCTCGTACAGATATTTCCTTCGATTAGGAAATGCCTGCTTATTGTACGACATCTCAACCACTTAAGTGAACGGTAGTTGTATATCAGATAGTAGATGTTTCACTGTTAAAAGCAATATAGCAACACTTACATGTAAAAAAGAAAAATAAACTAACGTGACCTAATCATCTACCAATAAAAACGAAGGGATTTGATGTCATAAGTAGCGAATGAAATCACGGAGATGTGCAGTCCGCGATATCCAATACGCATCTTTTCAAATAATGTAAACTTAATAGAAAGGAAATATAAATATATATATTTTTAACCTTCATTTCCAAAATTGTCTTGTTTATATATCGGTAAAAAACTGATGTTGTGTGTGAGAGTTTGTTATTCGCAATGAAGAAGTTTAATTTTAGTCAGGTAAGAGTATAATTGTTGAATCTTTTTGTATTTTCATTTGTGATAAAAATATATATCTAATTAAAGATGGTTTAAAAATTATTACAGTTAAAGATATGCTTTTACAGAAAGTGTTTTACATTTAAAAGTGAATAAATCTGTTTTGAGTATAAGTAGTTAAAACTAAGATAAAAACGGCAATATTAACTATACTTATTCAATAGATCTTGTTTTGGAAATCAATGAATTCTGTTGATCTTAGAAAAAGAAATCGAATCTTTAACTATACTATTTGACAAAAGTAAGTGTTTTCTAATTCAAAATAAAATTTAAAAGAACTAACATGTTAAAAATATATTCAATTGAAAATCAATGAATTCTGTCGATCTTAGAAAAAAAAATCGAATCTTTAACTATACTATTTGACAAAAGTAAGTGTTTTCTAATTCAAAATAAAATTTTAAAAGAACTAACACGGTAAAAAATATATTCAATTCACACCACTTTTTTAAGAAAATAAAACTTTACTTCATAAGTCACTGAAATGTATTAGTTAAAATACTGAAACTAACTTGCATTCTTTTCGATTAAAAAAAAAAAATATATATATATATATATATATATATATATCAAATAAGTAGTTAAAAGTAAGATAAAACAACGGGGCCTCGGTGGCTCAGTTGTGAGCGTGATGAGTTAAAAAATGTAAAGTCTGGTTATGTGTTTATGGGTTCGAAACCGTAATGGAATTGATACATTAGTAACTTGGATAGTTCTAAGATTGTGAATCCAACATAAATCGGTTGATTCATGAGTCTTCATCCTTTCTACGGCACTCAGGTCTTCATCCTATGTTTCAAATGACTTAAATGTGGGTGAGGCTACCAATTTTTTGCTCTTTTTTCGTTAGTGCAAAGCACAATATTCCGCCACTTTCTTAAGTTTTCCATAGTTTTTCCAAAAACAGAGTTGTTCATTAATTTAAAAAAGTTCTTTTCTTAGTTTGAAAACAAAAAAAACTGTTTTCGCATTCAGCTTGTATTTCAGTTAACATTCATCCTTGACAATAATTAAACAAAAACATTGTTGTCAAAAACTAATTCGCGTTCTTTTGATTAGTAAAAATAATTTATATTCTTTTAAATAATAATTAAATGAAAATATATGTAAAATTGTTTATTAAAAAGATTGAAAAAGAGAAAAACTTGTTTCGGAAATTAATGTATCGAAATTAACATATTAACAAATAAAAAATAACTAATTTATTAAAAAGTTTTATTAGTACATGACTTACAGAAACAAAACTTGTTTCGGAAATTAACAAATGACTAAAACTAAAAAACTTGTTTCGGAAATTAACAAATGATTAAAAAATATTAACCAATTTATTTAAAACTTTATTTGCAATGACTAAATTAATTGAAACATGTTTCGTAAAATTAACAAATGACTAAAAAAATTATAACTTATTTCGTTAAAACTTAAAAATGTATTAACCTTTTTTATTCAGTTTAAAATTAAAACTTTATTTGCAATGACTAAATTAATTGAAACATGTTTCGTAAAATTAATAAATGTCTAAAAATTATAACTTATTTCGTTAAAACTTAGAAATGTATTAACCTTTTTAATTCAGTTCGAAATAGGATGATGTCATCACAGGTGAGTTTAAAATCCTATCAAGAGAGGGCGCTCTTGTTCATGCCCTCGGGTGAAAGCGATTGTGCTGCCACCTAGGTTCGACTCTCGACCAATCACAAGCCAGCTTTTATCTAGATGAAACCGGTTTCCGAGCAAGCATTCGTTCATTAGCACGGTGGATTTCATACTGATCGGACGTGTTTCTGCGCTGCTCCGTGGTAAGTTTTTTTAATAGTTTGCATGCGATCTTTTCTAATCACCTCATCATTCCTAATTACCTAATATTATCTTTCCTTTGTTCTAATCCCTCTCTAACAGTAGACTTTCATTCATTAACATTATCCTTTGTTCTAATCCCTCTCTACTACAGGAGACTTTTCATTATCGCTTCTTTGTTTTAACCCCTCTACTATAGCATGCCGTGAGGTCGCCAGTCTGTCTGGACTCCACCCACCTGTTCATCGCTTTCTTATCTCCCCTACCTGTCTTTGTTTAACCCCTCTACTATAGCATGTCGTGTGGGCGCCAGTCTGTCTGGACTCCTCCCACCTGTACATCACTTTCTTATCTCCCCTCACCTGTCAATCACTCAACTCCACCCACCTGTCATTCATCTTTGGCCACGCCTCCCTTCTCACTCCTCAACGCATGACGCCTGCTTAAGCAGAACCGGCTTTTTCCTTCTACTACCGTCGTGTACGAGGACTTAGAGAAATAATTATCGTTGTGCTGAAAGATGTTCGATCACGAAGTTTTCCTATACGTGGTGCCATATTGAGTACCAAACCAAGTGAGCTTGAGAATGTTTTAAACATATAGCCAGGCTTTAAAATGCAGCGACGGGTGGCTATCCGGTTTCAATGTTCGAAATGACTTAGCCTTTAAAACTGCGTGCGGCGAAAGTGTCGATGTAAATCCAGAAATTTGATATTTCTTTTTTCTTTTTAGTATAATATTATATGAATACTTAGTAACTATTTACTTAATTAAATACAATTTCTTAGACAAAATTTGAAATATTGTATTTATTTTTTTCTTTTTAGTATAATATTATATGAATACTTAGTAACTATTTATTTAATTGAATACAATTTTTAGTAAAATGTTATATGAATACTTAGTAAACATTATTTAATTGGATACAATTACTTAAACAAAATTTGAAATATGATATTTATTTTTTCTTTTTAGTATAATATTATATGAATACTTAGTAACTGTTTACTTAATCGAATACAATTTCTTAGACAAAATTTGAAATAATATATATTTTTTTCTTTTTAGTATAATGTTATACTTAATAAATATTTATTTAATTGAATACAATTTCTTAGACAAAATTTGAAATATTGTATTTATTTTTTCTTTTTAGTATAATATTATATGAATACTTAATAAATATTTACTTAATTGAATACAATTACTTAAACAAAATCTTGAAATATTATATTTATTTTTTCTTTTTAGTATAATATTAGTTGAATATTTTTAGTGAAATATTAGTTGAATACTTAGTAAATATTATGTAGAAATATTATTAAATGCTTTGCAATTACTTAAACAAAATTTGAAATATTATATTTATTTTTCTTTTTAGTATAATATTATATGAATACTTAGACAATATTAGTTGAATACTTAGTAACTATTATTTAATTGCATATAATTACTTAGACAAAATTTGAAATATGGTATTTATATTTTCTTTTTAGTATAATATTATATGAATACTTAGTGAATATTTACTTAATTGAATATAATTTCTTAGACAAAATTTGAAATATGGTATTTATTTCTTCTTTTTAGTACAATATTAGTTGAATGCTTAGTAACTATTTACTTAATTGAATACAATTTCTTAGATAAAATTTGAAGTGTCGTTAGACGAAAAATAAAAAAGACAAATATGTTTCACTTACATAATATTTATTAATCATTTTCAATAGTTATAGAAAGACAAATAATTTTTAAAAGGTATAGATATTCAAATCCATTTATATGTTTAGACAAAATTTCATTTATGCACTTTGATAAGATGATGTATAAACTCAAAGTCGAGTGAAAGTCATTTACATGTATAGGCAGGTAAACTCACTTTTACAAACTTAATTTATGAAGTTTTCTTAAATATTATTTTAAATTTTGATAACTTATTTTTTTTTTAAAGTTTTCATTTTTTAATTTTGTAAACTTCTTTTTTTTATTTAAGTTTTTTATATTTAATTTTATAATAATTTTTTTATTTATTTTATTTATTTATTTATTTATTTTTTTTTTGCTTATTTTTTATTTTTTTTTTTCAAAGTTTTAATTTTTTAATTTTATAAAGTTATTTTTTTCTTTTTTTACTTATAAATTTTTTTATTCGGTATATATATATATATATATATATATATATATATATATATATATATATTAATTTAATGCTTTTATATAATAAAAAGAGGATACATATTATTAAACTATAACATAATGAAAGTCATATACATGTACAGCCAGGTAAACTTGCTTTTGCAAACTTAATATAATTTTTTTCTTAATATTTTTTTTAATTTGACAACTTAATTTTTTAAAACTTTTTTTAAAGTTTTAATTTTTTTAATTTTGTAAACTTTTTAATTTTTTTTAATTTTGAAAAAAATTTTGTTTCTTTTTTTAAAAGTATTAAGATTATTAGTTTTAATATTTTAAACTTCTGCTATGTAGTTGAACTGTTAGTTCGTTTTCATTAATTTTCGTGGTTTAGTAGTTCATGTATTTAATTTAAAATTACTATTTATCGCCAAATTTAATACAGTATAGTAATATAGCACGCAAAATTTACTGATATATTATCTGTATTTTTAAAATGCAGATGATCTATTAGTTCGTTTAAATTAATTTTCATGGATTAGTAGTTCAAGTATTTAATTTAAAATTACCATTTATCGTCAAATTTCATACAAGATAGTAATATAGCGTTCAGAATTTACTGATATATTAAAATTATTATATGTACTTTAAAAATGTAGATCATGTGTCAGTTGAATTTTATGTTATTTAATATATTTTTTCTGTATGCATAAGATTTTTAGAAAGTTTCATTAATATTGTTATGTTGTTATAAAATTACATTAAGATTCAAATTATCTTAATCAGGTAATTCCTCTTAGTTAATTTTCATGTCTTACTAGTTCATCTATTTCATTTAAAATTATTGTTTATTGATAAATTAATAGTTATATATATATATATATATATATATATATATTATTTTTAAATTTTCAATGATTTGTTTGTTCTACTTTATATTATTAGTCAGTTGTATTTTCAGATTTTTTTATTTAGCATACTTGTATGTATACAATTTTTAAGAATTTTCACTTGAATTGGTAGTATATAATTCAATGTATAAAACATTTTTTATTGATATACAAGGAAATCATTACTCTATAATGCATGTTTTGAATAACAGTTCTAAAGTAAAGTTATTTCTGTATGAATAAAGCATTTTTTAATCGTTAATTTATGAAATCGACTATAAATGTCATTAATATTAGACTTTAATAAAGTCTTTTCAATAATACCAATTGCATATGTTAAACATTTGTGATATAAATTTAATTAAATCAAGAATAAATTGTAAGGCTTTGGGTTTAATGATCTTTAAAATAAACTGTTGTATACTTCATAAAGGACTTATTTACAATAACACGCAAAATGGTTTGCAATCAAAAATTAAGTTAATTAAAGTAAGAGATATTTCTTCGATGTTTATGAAACTTTTACTTTAAAAGATGTGTGGTAAGGCGATCAAATAATATACTTAAATTACAGTGGTATGTTAAAAAAATAATCTATATAATTTAATTGGAATGTTAAAAAAATCTCCTTTCTTAAAATTTAAATTTGCGTACTTGTGAAATAATCTCCCCTAAAGTCAATGGCTGTCATTATTTACATATTAGTCAGTTTCTGCTGAAAAAGCTGATTACTTATCGAATGTTTGTGAAAGATAGTGTTTAAAGGTATGTAAGTAAACGTTAGAGACGCAGTCTGGACATTGGATAACATGTCAGTTAATAAAAAAAGTGACTTGATGTATTCATATGAAAAATTTATCTGATACTAATTGAAAATGCAGATTTTTTTTACACAATGTGAGCTACAGCGAGTGAAGTTGCGTTCATGATATGCCTTTGAGCAGCTAATACGGCATATGTTACTTTTTTAAATATATGTCGGGTAACCCATAGCTAGTGTCAAAAACATGCGTTTTTTTCTTTTTTTCTTTTTTCTGGTTGGATAGCAGAGAAGAAAGAAGCAGGCTGCCAGAAGACACTTTCTATAATTTTCTTCTAAACTAATGCTCTCCTACTATAGCATGATCTTTCCACACTTTACTCTTATCTCACTATCAAATTATCTTATCAGATTATCCTATCTTATCTTCTCTCCTAACACTCTTCTCAAACCCTCTCGTACTATAGTATGATTTCCACCTCCCACCTCTCCTCCCTCCTCCCTCCCAATCGAACTGTCTTTTCCCGACTACTAGTGTTTTTAGCTCGTGACCTTCAACTGTCCTTGAGATAATCGGCGAAGTATGCGCCGACGTTACTATTTTTCAAATACGTTTTTCTCAAAAAGTACAAAAGTTAAAAAAATAAACCAATGCCATTTATTGAAGAATATATTAGTTCATATTATATATTTTTTTCACATTTTTACACAAATTTTAACATGGAAAAATAAACAAAAATATTTTTAAAAATAATTATTAATGTTGTTATTTTATATTTGCACCAACCAAAAAATTACAGAATAATTGCCAAAGTATGTACTTTTAAGAAAAAAAATTTCGTTTAAATCGAAGATGCACTTTTTGAGTTATAACAAAAATAATGCTAGCAACTTGCCAAAATATTTGTAACTTTCCCTGTTTGTATTTGCAGAAATACGCTGCTATCAATGCATTGGTCGATTCGTGACATTTCCACTCGGGAAGTATGCGCAGTGAGCCAAAATAAGACAATGCTTCCATACATACATCTTCCCCATAGGTTTTTTTCGTGTTTGTACATATTCTGTTATTTTAGCGTTGTGCTCATCCTTCACGTGTAATAATATCAAGAGCTGACAAAAAAAATTGGTAACACTGGCCTACCATGATTTTCATATAGCAGAACGCTGTGGATCTGTACCGTGTACATACATAACGTATCACTTTAGGGGAGAATGCGTCTGCGGGGGGGCTGGCACTTGAGATCGGAAGATGCCTGTAGGAGGAGGGGGGCTGTCATTTGATATCGTTATCATTTGTAATAAAACTAAAATTTACTTTTTTGTTATCTTTTTCTTTACATCTATTATCTTAATTTTTTAAGTCTGTTTTCTTCATTTTATGTAAAGGCAAAGCTATTATTAAAACCATTGAATGATTATAAAACATTTCATTCCAAAATAATAGACTAACCCAACCTTCACCATTAATATTCTCCTGCCATATGCGTATATAATTCGTTGTCAGAGAAACCAGATTCGAAATGATACTTGTTATTTTTGCTAGTAAAAGGTGAAGAAGAATGTTGTCCACCAGTTTTGTTTACAAGTTCTGTTTAGCCCCGTGCAAAAGCGAAGTGCAAGAACACTGTAAAAACAAGTTGGAAATTGATCGTCGAACGTGGCAAATGAGGTGCGTTCGTACTATAACTAGTTTTATAATTATTTTTTGCACCCCATATTGTACTGAATGTGTATTTATTTGCAATTCATAAGTGCATAGTCTGTAACATCATTAAAATGCACTTGCAATAATTTTTTCCCATTCCCCTTAATGTAACGGAAAACTTTTGGCTGTCCCTGTAATTAAGCTATACATCGATTTTCATGAAATTTGAAATGGCTCAACAAAATTTTGCAGCAATTATATATTTAAAATTTCAGCCCATTCGGAAAGCTGTAACATCATTAAAATGCACTTGCAATAATTTTTCCCATTGGCTTTAATGTATAGAAAAACTTTTGACTGTCCCTGTAATTAAACTATACATCCGATTTTCATAAAATTTGAAATGGCTCGACAAAATGTCGCAATAATTATATGTTTAAAATTTGAGACCATTCGGAAAGCTTTAACATCATTAAAATGCACGTGCAATAATTTTTCCCATTGGCCGTAATGTAAAGAAAAACTTTTGACTGTCCCTGTAATTTAACTATGCATCCGATTTTCATAAAATTTGAAATGGCTCGACAAAATTTTACAACAATCATATATTTAAAATTTCAGACCATTCGGTTGGGTAGTTTTTGCTCTATTATATGCGGACGGACGGACGGACAGACGGACGGACAGACAGACGGACTGAACGACGACTATCGGTGCTACGTATTTATATAATTACGAACGCACCTAAAAACGACATTTTTACAGTACAAAGTACTGTTCATCTCGCGTACAAACTCGATCACAGTGAATGTGCTGTATCTTTCTTTGGTTTCCTGACTATATTAACAAGGAAAATAAAGTAGTTGCGTAAAATTAACAGCACAATGTGCTGGCAATTTGGACGCCAGCAGTTTGTGCTGCAAAAAAAATGCCAGCACATTGTGCTGTTAATTTTACGCAACCACTGTATGTTCCATGTTAATATAGTCAGGAAACCAAAGAAAGATACAGCACATTCACTGTGATCGAGTTTGTTCTGGCAAATTTACAGTGTTTTTTTTACAGTGAAGACAATATTACTGTTCAATGCATTATGCAGCAAAGAGCTATTATTAAAAACTTTTAAATAATAAGTATTTCTTTGAAATGTTATTTGATATAAAGCTATTTCTTATATAACAGTGATATTTTATGAATTTCGTCTCTTTATTTAAATCAGTTAATTATGCGAATAAAAAATGTACAACCATATCTGTATATCATTGCAAACGTATAAAAAGAAAAAAATTGTAAAAATAAAAGAACTTTTAGACACTGATAACAGTATTATTAGGGGGAGGGGGATTCGAGGAATGATAACGTATGATATCGGAAGATTGGGAGGGGGTCCGAAATTGTCAAAAATTTGATAACCTTATATATTTACAGCCCCTATTCAGCTTCAGCTGCACAATCGACTTGATATTATTACGCGAGAAGGATGCACAATACGCCAAAATAACAAAATGTTTACAAACACTGAACAAACCTAAAGGGAAATGGTATGTATGGAAACTTTCTCTTATTTTGGCGCACTGGCGCATCCTGCCACAGTGGAAATGTCACGAATTGACCAATGCATTGGTAGTAGAGTATTTTTGCAAATGCAAAGAGTGATAGTTACGAATATTTTAGCAAGTGGCTAGCATTATTCTTTTTATAACTCAAAAAGCGCATCTTCGAATTTAACGAAATTTTTTTTAGCATTATTCTGTAATTTTTTGGTTGGTGTAAATATAAAATTACTACACTAATAATTTTTTTTTAAATATTTCTGTTTATTTTTTTATATTAAAAATTGTGTAAAAATGTGAAAATATATATATAATGCGAACTAATATATTCTTCAACAATTGGCGTTGGCTTCATTATTGTAACTACTGTACTTTTTAAGAAAAACGTATTTGAAAAATAGTAGCGCCGGCGCACACTTCCCCGATTATCTCAAGGACAGTTTAAGGTCAAGGGCTAAAAACACTCTTTATTGTTTTCTCATGGTGAGCCTTATTACCACATATGTTATTTCAAACATCGGCAATGGGGGCCATTTCGTCCGGCTAGACCCTTTAATGCACAAATCATTTACATGTGTAATTTAAAAATTAAATATACTGGTTCTAAACTTTTTTTCCACCAAATTGTATTATCTAGAAATTAATTTTTGCTTATTTTTTAAAACATATTATTGTAATTTTAAAACAAATAACAAATTTTGTATAACTTTATGTGTATAATTTTGCAATGATATTGGATTTTCAACAAAGTAAGAGCTTTACTGTTTTTGTTGGTGATCCTAAACTTTTTTACAGCACTGTAAAAGAGAGATGAATTTAAACCCGGCAAAATAGAGCAACTACCTCTTTGTACGGGAAACTTTAAAAATACATGAAAATAGGAAATGTGGTTTAACTATAATGCATGTGTGAACACATCGTGCTATGAAAAAAAAAAATCCCTGGACGTAACAGCACCGCTTTAAAGATATATCAAAACTACATGAAATTTAGTAATACGGATATCACTGTTACGTTACAGACACTAATTTTAAACTTCTAGAAATAAAAAATCCCATTTTATCGTCCAACTCCGAAGTGCCATTCCTACTGGGCAGCGAGAAATAAAGCAGAGCTGATGGGCAATTTCTGTTAGCAAACTTTCTGAGAAAATAATCCTTTTTCTCTTAATGGCAGTTTACTTGATTATATCAAGACATTTTTTGTTATATCCATATTCGTTTTTAATGACATTGTGCCATTGTCATTCATTTCGACATGTAATTATCAATCCTATAATAAAATTCTACGTCTTTCTGTCTATCTAAAATAAAATTATGCACGATTAGAGATGTAAAATCTTCTAAAATTTTAAAGTGGCGGAAATTTTAGAGTGACTGGAAAAATTAACTTCTCACAAATAAGTTTTATTTTCTTAAAAAATATAAAATAATAAGCATTTTAAATTTCTGCACACAAAAAGTACATGAATATGTTTTTTAAGAAAAAAAGCCAGCTTTAAAAATTTTAGTCTTTCTCACCTCTCAGAATACAAAGTTAAAAATCTTTATTTTAAAAATATGTACCCTATTTGTTGCTGCCTAGTAACGATAAATAAATAATCAACCATTTCAATTATCTATCTCTCTGCCACCAAAATGTCTGCTTCTCTCCTGACAAAAAAAAAAAAAAAAAAAAAAAAAAAAAAGTCCTTCAGACTCCGTAAAAAAGAAGAAAACTAGTTCGTTGATTCGAACGAAACAAAACTAGTATGTTGTGGCCATCACAAAACTTTCTTCTATATAAATCACGTCAATTAAATCATTTAAATAGTACAAGAAAGTACATGAATTTAGCACCAATTCATATCAAAGTACATCTGAATTTAAAGTTTGATGAAAATTCGTGCATTAGTTCTTGAGATAGAGCTACAGCGGGAATTCTGAAAAATGTAGTATAGCAGCGCCACCTGTTGAGCGATTTACACTAAAAATAAACAGCACTAAATGATATCAAGGTATACCTGAATCTGAAGTTTGTTGAAAATCTAAGCGTTAGTTCCTGAGATAAAGCTATTGTGGAAATCGCAAAAAATACAGCATAGCAGCCTCACCTGTTGAGCGATTTACACCAAAAATTAAACAGCACTAATTTACACGTCAATTCATGTCAAGGACTAACTAAATCTGAAGTTTGATGAAAATCCGTGCAATAGTTCTTGAGATTCAGCTCTTACGAAAATCGTGAAAATGCAGCACAGCAGCGCCACCTGTTGGACGATTTACACCAAAAATTAAACAGCACTAATTTATATCAAGGACTAACGAAATCTGAAGTTTGATGAAAATTCGTGCATTCTTTCTTGAGTTAGAGCTATTGCGATAATCATGAATAATGCAACATAGCAGTGCCACCTGTTGGGCGATTTTCACAAAAAAGTAATCAGCACCAAACTATATCCTGGACTAACTGAATCTGAAGTTTTATGAAAATCCGTGTAGTAGTTCTTGAGATATAGCTATTGCAGAAATCTTGAAAAATACCGCATAGCAGCGCCACCTGTTGGGAGATTTTCATCAAAAACTAATCAGGTCCAGTTTATATCAAGGTCTAACTAAATAATAAGTTTTGTGAAATTCTGTGCATTAGTTCTTGAGATAGAGCGCCCACAAAATTTTTGTCACATACAGACTCACAGACAGAGTGACAGAGTGACAGAGTGACAGACAGACTCACAGACAGACATTTTCTAAAAACCATCAAATCGTGTTCTGGGCATTCTAAAACGTGTAAATCCGTCGAAAACCGGAAGTCGAAAATTTTCACGAATCCAATACTTTCTTCTTGTAAAGATAGAAGAAAGTAAAAAAAAACTAGAGAACAGGAATTCTGCTTTTTCAGAATTTAGTGTCGTCCCCGGCATTTCCATTACTTCATTTTCTTCATGAATATGTTTTTTAAGAAAAAAAGCCAGCTTTAAAAATTTTAGCCTTTCTCACCTCTCAGCATACAAAGTTAAAAATCTTTATTTTAAAAATATGTACCCTATTTGTTGCTGCCTAGTAACGATAAATAAATAATCAACCATTTCAATTTCAATCTCTCTGCCACCAAAATGTCTGCTTCTCTCCTGACGCCTTACTTAAAAAAAAACGTCCTTCAGACTCCGTAATAAAGAAGAAAACTAGTTCGTTCATTCGAACGAAACAAAAAAAAAACCTAGAGAACAGGAATTCTGCTTTTTCAGAATTTAGTGTCGTCCCCGGCATTTCCATTACTTCATTTTCTTCTGGTGGACTGGTGGCTTCTATTATTATGAAACAGCCATTATAAATGAAGCGTTAGGTGAAGATGAAAGAACAGTCGTAAAAAGTTAGAACTCTAATTTTCTGGTCAGAATGGGGGGAAAAATGGCCATAATTTTTTTTGAAAAAGAAAAAATTATGGCCATTTTTTTTTCCATTCTGACCAGAAAATCAGAGTTCTAACTTATTACGACTGCTCTTTCATCTTCACCTAACGCTTCATTTATAATGGCTGTTTCATAATAATAGAAACCACCAGTCCAACAGAAGGAAATAACTCGGTTAAGCGGGACTCGGATAATCGAGACTCTACTGAAAACATTTTTCAATTTTAGGACTTAAAGCACACGCTTTTATTTTATGTAAAATGACGTCATTTGCATTAATATAGATAAAATTAAATATAGTTTATAATAGCTCCATGTTTTATCACAAATCCTTCATTTATATTTTTCTCAAAATAGCACGTATTTTAATTAAATATGTTCAGTTTTTATGGGAAAATGGCAACAAGAAGATATAATTGCTATTTTTAAACTATTTTTTTCTTTACTTTGTACAGAAATGGAGAACTTCAGTTCCAAAAATGAAACAAATGTCGCTAAAAACTACAAAAAAATTAACGTCTCAAAAACGAATGAAGATGCAGTTTTCAAACAAATTGCATTAAAAAGTACTTTTTTTCCCAATACGACGGTATAAACATTGAAAATGTGCGATGCTTAGAAGTTTAAAAAAAATGCGGTAGAGCATTGAATCGCACAATGAAACATCGGCTTTTGTTTTACGGCTAGCGTACACAAGGTAACGTTATTTATTGGAGACAAAATAAGCTGGGAGAAAAAAAAAAAAAAAAGAGCCCGAACCTATAACTTAGTCACAGACAGGAGAACAAAATAGTTTTTTAATTTCTATTAATTCATCAAAGATGGCAGCACCACATATATTTTATAGGATGAATCTTTTTATATGAACAAATTGGAACATTACATTTTAAGTATGCAAAAGTTTTTTTTTTCTTTTTTTTTTTTTTTAAGAAAATTATAATTCTAAAAACTCCAATTTTAGCAACTTGTTTTTTAAATTAATATTTTTCAGCCATCTTTATGACATTAGGTACATTAGGCAGAATTAAATAATCAATAACATAAAGATGCAAGCCGATCTGCAATGATTAGTTTATTTCATTTGAAAGGAAAATTAAATTTTAATTCAGTATTCTATTTATAAAACCCCATGTTTCAGCTAATATCGTAATATAGTATGTGCTTGTGGTATATACATATTTCACAATTCTATAACAACAGTTTAGTTTAATTTAATTGATCATAGATGGCAGCATCACAATATTTTTATATGACGGCGCATTTGACATTTCAATTTAAAATTTGTATTTTTAGTACCTATAGCCAGGGGCGAAGCTACTGGGGGGGCGTAGGGGGGCGTCTCGCCCCCCCAATGTCGGCAACTTTGATCACAGTCGGCAAATTCTAGGTAACCAGTATCGATCGATAGAACTCTGAAACAATCGATTTTTTCTCAATTTTCTATGTTTTTTCTTAAAACATACACCAAAAAACACCAATCCTTAGCATTTGTCTTAATTTTTTTCAAAAATCCGAAGTTTGCCTCTCCTTTTTTCGACTTCGCGTCACTGCTGAAAATAAATTGAGAAAGAACCAGGAGAAACTAGTTTCTCAATATTTAAAGGAGTCTTTCTGAGAGTTCGCAGCGGATTAGTCTGAACATCTAGATGATCGACTAGCACTGAAGATGGTGACGACTTCGTTTAAGGGGTTCATATTACTCGTGGTGTATTGAACTGTGCTCGACAATTGAATCATTTAGTCGATTGTTTAAATGATTGCAAGCCGATTATTGAAAATTTTACCCCATCTGATGGATTAAATGTTTTCTTGCTCCTTAAGGAGACCATAGATATTGACAGGGGAAAATAAAATCGTCTGTGTCGAATATTTATAGTAAGATCGAAAAAGAAATCGAGAAGAACCGTGGAGAGGTTAGCATTACGGAAAGTGGGAACGATTCCATCATTGAACATGACCTAGGAAAAAGGTCTAAAATGAAGTCAGACAATCAGAGACATTTGATCAGTTTAGGTCCGTATCAGCCAAAACTTAGCGTATATCCGATAAATGATTCCATCCCGCAAGATAGACAGCGACATTTCAACAGCGCTTGGTACAAAAGAGCATCCGTTTTTGGAATATAGCACAGAACTTGATGCATATTTTTTTGCGTGTTTCATGAAGGACCTTAGAGAGAAAAAAAATACAAAATGCTTCAGTTTAGAGTGGAGGACAACAAAGGGCACAAAATGAAGAGCTTAAGGAAAAGAAGAGAACAGAAAGTTCGCACAACGTTCCTCTTCCAACTCTCACCAAATTTGTTGTTTACTGTTTTGTCAGTTCACGATGACGCATAATCACTTACTCGACGAGAGCAAGCGCAAACAGATTATTCTGGAAGAGCAGCAGCAATATCTTGCATTCAGCACAGAAATTGTAGTAATCTTAATGGACATTACGCGAATACTGAGTAGACAAGGTCTGGTTTGTGGAAGTGACAAAGGCGAAAATGGAAACTTTTGAAAAATTGTGAAATTAATTTCCAGACATAACCCACAACTGACGAAATGTTTGAGGTCACACATTTCAGCCCATATCATATAACCTTTCCGCTTCATCCCAAAATCAGATAATTGAATTTTTTGTTACAGCAGTGCGCAAAACGATAGTCAGGAATATTCAAGAAGCATAATTTTAGGGAATTATGGCAGATACGACACCAGATGCTTCGCACCATGATTGATCAACTGTTGGGTTGAAATATGTCGACAAAGATGGAAAAACTCCGATCGGCTTTTGGAAGTATTAAAAGAAGTCGTCAAAAGTCGACATAAGTAGGGCTAAATATCGCACATCCTTACAAAGAATGAGCTCGAAATAGAACAGGTAGTTTTCCAGTCATACGATTTTACAAGCAGCATGTCTGGAGAATTCAGTAGCACTTAGGAGACGTTTTCAGAAATAGTGGGTCGAATTGTGCCCTATATTCTTTGCAAAAGTCACAGACTCAACACTTTCGTTTCACATATCTGCAATGCCAGCAATGTTACAGGTGATGCATTCGACATGCTGGAAGATGTTTGTGTTTTTCACAGCAAGCACTAGACGAAAGAAGCGATTAGTAGACAAGCTCAAAGAAATAGAAAATGCTCTTCTGCTGCGGAATCTTTCTAAGGCGAGATGGACTGCTCGAGCGGAATCATTGAAAGGGGTTTATATCCCATATGAATGTATCCTACAAATTTTGAAAAAGCTGATTCCTATACTTCTGTTAGCGAAACAATGATCAAGCCACGAGGTTTAAGAAAGAAAATGTAATCGCTCGACTTCGTTGCTTCACTATGATGTTTCTCAAGAACGTTCAGTACAAGTGCAAGTTAGTTACTGAAAACATAAAGTCGAAGACTCTTAAAATAGACGCTACGAAAATACTGAAGACTTGTACCAAATCATTAGAAACAACAATGACAATGAAAATGTGAATAGGGAAATATAGAGTTCAGTTCTCTTTCAAACCAAGTAAGGTGTTGATCCGTTAAATGCATTTGCTATGCAGTATCGACGAAGATTGGCATCAAAGAAGTTAGACGGTAATTGAAACAATCTCTTTGCTCCCGAACTTCTAACTGCATGGAATTTCAGAATTTATTGGATACTCTTACAGCTGTGATAGCTGAAAGTCTTAATTCTTGCATCAGCATAATCTCACCACTGGATAAAATAATGTATCCTCCCATTACAAGAAAGAAATAAACACTAAATCTGGTTAAGAAAGCGGTAAATGTCTTTCGTGAAACATTGACAATTCCTGTTATGGAAGCATTACACACAGAGCTGAAAGATTTGTCAGACTTCAGCGCAGAGGCTGAAAGAATGGACGATATTTACATGAAAACAGAACCTTTGAGATACATTCTGCCTCTTGCGAACGATGTCAGTCGTCTGGCTCTAACTTCTGCAGTCACAGTTGCCTCGAATGAAAAAACATTGTAAATTAAAAATTGTGAAAAAAATATCTAAGAACATAATGACCGATCCACGTTTGAATACACACATGATGTTAACATTTGAGAAGGATATTTTAAAATACCTAGATTTGGGCGCTGTCGTGAATAGATGGGCTCGTCTAAAAAATGGTGGTTTGAAAGGCATGTTATACAATGAATGAACAAAGATGTAATTAAAATAAGTTTTGATTTAATCCTTTTTAATGTAAATATAAATAAGCTGATTCTGTATAAGTTCCAAGTAGCATCTTACTAAAAACTTCAAATTGTTTAATTAATCCGAATTACAGATTTCCATCTGCACATTCAGCAAAAAATATCAAAATGCTTTACTGGAACATTTGAAACAATGTAACGTAAGTGAAGGAGTGGTGTATCCATCTTTAAATCTACTTTATATTCTCCTCAATATTCTAAAGTGCAAAGTATTCGATGCTCTAAAGTGAAAATTTTGATCTCGATCGGTTAATAATGTTGAATTTTATATAGAACATACCGAGTGTCCTAAAATGGATTGACTGATTTTAAAATTCAATAACTTGCAAATGGTGGCAGCTATTTAAAAAAATTCTTGCAGGAGAGTTATGTAAGATGTCAGGGGTTTTTTTACAACTATTCTCGATTTTAGTTTAAAATAACAGCGATACATGGCACTGCAAGCAATAGGTGCTAAATCGGGGCCTGATTTTTTTTGTTTCTCTTCTCTCTCAGTATTGATGCGAAAGAAGATTAAATATATGGAATGGTTCTCAGTCGCTAATGCAATTTTGTTCTTAGGGGCCCACTGCATATATTTAATCTTCTTTCGCATCAATATTGAGGAAAGAGAGAGGTCAAAAATCGGGCTCCGATTTAGCGCCATCTACCGCCACTACTTTAAACTAAAATCGTGAATCTCAGTAAAAAAATTCCTGACATCTTACATCACACGAGTATATGCATATATACAGACACAGAAACATAATTTGAAGGATAAATTTGTGGTGAGAGAATATGAACTCTGCACTGCAAAGCCTAGCAAATTCCTTAATGAGGCTCTGGACGATCGACCTCAACTTCTGAACAATAAGAAAAGTGCTGAGGTTACAATTAAATTCGTGGAAAAGAGAGAGACGACTGTTGACTGTGCTTGTGAGCAGACGTGCTGAAGCGTCGTGTTCGACCGAATACCGGGTCAAGCGGACCTGGGTAAGCGGAATGTCTCCGGCCAGCTATATTTCATGTTTCACTTAAATGTAAATAATCCATCTGTAAATAAATTCATCTACATATCCAAGGACAATAAAGTTTATCCAGATTTCATTAAAAGTCTACCTGGACTATTACTTCTAGACATCGAACCAAAGTAGAAGTATATTTATTTTACATATATATATATGTGTGTGTGTTAAGCTAGTCGGCAAAATCGTTATGTACGCCCCCCTAATGAATTCTGTTTAAATACGCCCCTGCCTATAGCTATTAATATGTAGTTGTGAATAAATAAAATGACAGAAAGTTATAATTCCTTAGTATACCACTAGATCAAATCTTTCTTTTCTAAAACAATTCACATCAACAGCAGTGGCGTAGCTACATATTCAGCGCCCTGAGCAAGTAAAGTTTGTGCGTCCTCGTGACACTCGAAAAAGTTCTGCGCAATTTCGTTTTGAAGTGCAAAAATTGTATACTATTCTTAATTAGATTTAAAACCTTTATTTGAAAGTCAAAGTATTTTAACAACGTATTAAATACCTATAATTAAAAGTAAATAATGAAATTAATTATAATTCTTATAATAATTACGAAATGGTACTAAGTAAGAATTATAAATTCGAAGTATAATTACCAATATTTTCTGCGAATTGGGCGACATATTCGTTTTAAATACGCCAATGAACCAGTACAATCTGCCCCCTTAACATCTGTTTTTCTTTTCAACGTTTTTTTTTTTTACTTTTCGCATACGGATAAAATACGCTTTTCTGTTTTTAGAGCCAGAAAATACTAAAATTCTATAAAATTCAAAGTATCATAACTTGGTAAGTTTTGGACGTACACAAAAGAAATGTTTATTATTTTACCTGTTAAAATACGGAGGATATTTTTCTAAATATAACGTATAGAATAAAACTACCAGGAACCTCATAAAATACAGAGACCGAATAAAAATGAAAACCTCGTAATTTTAAAAAAAAATAACTATTTTGACATAAATTACTTTTAAGAGGGTAAAGAACAACTTTGACACTTTTTTTACTATTCGAAGTATATTCCTACAGCTAATCTTTTATTTGCGAAATTTGACTTTCCATAAGACTTTTAGCATTAGTTCGAAATCCGACAATTTCATTGGCTGTCGGTGAACCGAACTTCTTTCCCTGTAAGGAATAAATCCATTTTACGAAACAGCGCTGCTACTCATTTCATCAAATGTATTTCTTGATAATAATAGCTTGATGCATTAAAAAAAGCTTATGTATGTCTCATACTGAGCACGGAATCAATTATTATACAGTTAATAACATAATATATAATTAATTATTAAATTTGATATAATTTTCTAGTAAGAAAATTATTAACAATTCTAAAACAACATTGACTTAGTTAAATTATGATAAAATAATGAGATTGTTATAATAAGCTGCTTAGAACTTTTTTTTGTTTTTTTTTTTTTTTTTTTTTTTTTTTACTCAGATGTTTGCAATCAGTATTAAAGTTCTAGCAGCTTAACTAAAAATAAGTAATTGAAGTTCCATCTAGCTATATAAAAATATTTTTCTATGTCAGTTTAAAAGATACTATTATTACATTTAAATAGATGTTTTATTTTAATTATATAACATTAGCTCTTAAGTGGTATTATGTAGTAAAATTTAATCACAATAATGTATTTCGAATAAAAATTGTAAAGCTACTGATATAAATTAATAAATAAAGAAATTTAATTATTTAAATTTATTTAAAAAAATCTAATTGACAATTTTTTTTTTCTTCAAAGGAACTGGTGATAAAGGTCAACTGATTTTAACTAACTGACTTAAGGGTGTTCTCAAATCCAAAAAGGCAACTTTCTGACATAAGTTTTAATTTATTTGTGTTCGAAAATGCATGAAAGTAGCTGGTGTTGTTGCTCAGAAACTATGTAATTGAGCTGTTTTTTCCATTTTTTTTTTTTTTTTTTTTTTTTGCAAACGCAATAGATTTTTCAGAAAATAGTGTCAAAGTGGACATTTTGAACCGAATTTCCGCGCGAAGGAAGGAAGAGCACTGAAGAGCGGGCGAAAAACGTGTTTGCCACGCGATCAAAATCGCTTATAACTCAATTTTATCAAAAAATGGAAAAACAGTTCAATTCCAAATCGCTTCCATGGCCAGGCTTTCCAATTTCATACCTTTTCGTTAAAAAATGAATTTGTAAATGTGTCAAAACGTTTTGCGCTTGTTGAGCCGAGCAGTTAAGAACAGCCTTAAGAAAATATTATTATTACTCTTTAATTATTAAAGAAATTTATTTATTAGAAAAATACCGTATAAGTCATATGAATTTTAAAATTTAATTCAATTATCTGTATAACATTTACAAAAAAAAAAAAAAAATAGTAATCTAAATAACAGATAAATTTAAAATGATCAAAACTTTATAAAATTCTAACTTGAAAATACTTTTAATGTAAGCCTAGGAGATTTATTATTGCATTTTAATAAATGCTTACTTTAATTATTAAAAAATAGATTAAATAAATTTTTTAATTTAATTATTTAAATTTATTTTTAAAAATCTAATTGACAAAAAAAATTACCACGGAACTCGTAATAACTGATTTTAACTAACTAACTTAAGAAAATATTATTATTACTCTTTAATTATTAAATAAATTTATTTATTAGAAAAATACCCTATAAGTCATATGAATTTAAAAATTTAATTATCTGTATAATATTTACGATAAAAAAAAAATTCAAAGCAACCTAAGTAACAGATAAATTTAAAATGATCAGAACTCTATTAAGTTTTAACAAGGAGATTTATTATTGCATTTTAATAAATGTTTACTTTAATTATTAAAAAATAGATTAAATGAATTTTTTAATTTAATTATTTAAATTTATTTTAAAAAAAAATACAACGAAACTCGTAATGAAGATCAACTGATTTTAACTAACTGATTTAAGAAAATATTATTTTTACACTTTAATTATTAAAGAATTTCTTTATTAGAAAAATACCCTATAAGTCCTATGAATTTTAAAATTTAATTTAAATATTTGTGTAATATTTAACATAAAAAATTATAAAGTAACCTATCATAAATTAATAAAGATTTTTATGTCTCAAGGATAATTTTAAAATAAAAAACCTTTAATATATTAATTCTGATAATTTCGCATTTATCTGTTACTATAGTAACAGACAAATTTAAAATGATCAGAACTTTATAAAGTTCTAACATGAAAATACTTTTAATGTAAGCCTGGGAAATTTATTATTGCATTTTAATAAATGTTTACTTTAATTATTAAAAAATAGATTAACTGATTTTTTTAATTTAATTATTTAATTTATTTTAAAAAATCTAATTGCTAAAAAAAATTACAAAAGAACTGGTAATAAAGATCGACTGATTTTAACTAACTGACTTAATAAAAATCAAAACAAAACTCTAAAAAAGTGAAAATGCCAGCGAAAGGACAGAACACGCAACTTTAGCAAATGCAAATGATAAATGCAAAATCTTAACCAGCCCTAGTCTTGCCCACTGGGCTAGATCATTCATACATTTGAAATACCAAAATACCATGTGCCGGCTTTACACAGTATTTTACTCTTATACTTGTCCTTTCAGGGAATGAAGTCCCGTTCAATTTCATTGGCTATCGGTGAAGCGTCAGCCAATGAAATTGCAGGATTTCACACTTATGCTAAAAGTCTTATGGAAAGTCAAATTTCGCTCCTGGTTTAGCCAATGGACAGCAATGACACCGGGGTTCTCACTGGCTTTTGACTAATCTGAGCAAGTTGACTAATTGCTAAAGAAAAACTAGCCAAATTAAAATAATGGTAGAAATTGATTCGACGTGAAACTCTAAGAATATCAAAACACATTTAACGAGTTACACAGAAAAAGTTTAATTGTACAATAACATCATTGAGAGTGTCGCCGAAAGAAAAATAAAACATCTCTGGCAATTCGGCGATTTCAATATTTTAGTTTTATCGCCAAATGAAATATTTTAGCGCAATGACGATTGGCAGCGAGAACCGTTACATTTTACTAGAAATTGTAGTTTTTACTTTCCATACACATTCAATTAGGAAAGCATGGTAATCTCAATAAAAATAAATAGAAATAATGGTATATTTTTACATTTTCAAATACTCTTAATAAGTTCTCACAATTTTTACAATGGTTCAATATGTATGCATGCGTGTGTATGTTAGAATTTCTTCCCTTTTTCAGAGAACGATTTGGTGTGTTTTTGATGATGTCGGCAGGTATGTTATAAATCCATCGCAAGAGTTGTATTAATTTTCGAAGAAATCGGGCGACGGGTTTGGTAGCTAAACTTTTTCAACCATTCTGTGACAATAACTGATAAAAAGCTTCTCTTATATCTCAATTAAATTATTTTTATTGCTCACGTTCATCTTATATCTATACAACGTTTTACTACGGAGACAGTGACGGTTCGACAAGGAGTTCACAATCTACTACCAGTAATTTCATTAAAAAAAGAGAGGATTTTAGTATGTTACATAAGGTTCTATGTTGCTTACTTATAGAATTATGGGGGAAAGTTCTATAATGAGGTGAATCCGATTGTGAAATATTAGCTTTTTCGAAACGTTCTACTGGACGGATGTGGATGAGACTTGCATTGTTAGATATTTTTTCCGTAAACGTTTTAGTACATAATATATTGTTCTACGTTGCTTAGTTACATAATTATAGAGGAAAGTTCAAAAATCAGGTGAACCCAAATAAAAAAGATTAAGCTTTAAAAAAATTCTGCTGAACAGATTTTGATGAGACTTGCATTGTAGATACATTTTCAGGTACAGTTTTCAGTATATTGCACATCGGTCAGCAAACATAGTTCTTTATCAAATCCTACTATAAATGATCAACTAAAAGATTTTATCCTTAGCAGCCTAAAATTTCTATGACACATTAGGAAATATAATAGCGCAGTGGCATTCGTATCTCTTTCAGGAATGCGGAAGGACATCACAGGAAAGGGTCCATATTGCTTTAAGACACAAGGTCAAATTCATCAATATACTTCGATATCACCGATATTTGATTCAAAATTCGTTTGGAGAAACTGACCAGCGTAGCGGGCGAAGGATGCTAGTATTTTAATACAATTATGGAAAAGTACTCTGCAATTACATCTCTAATATTAATATTATTTTTATATAGAAATATGTTCAAATATAGTTTTTGTTCATCTGAAAATATTCAGAATTTCTTTGAAAAATCGTGTCAATACGTGATAGAAGATATATTCATATAATCAAGATTATCAAGATTATCCCTTATCAAGATTTTTGGATACCCATTTTCTCCCTCTTTCTACTGCAGAAAAACATCATTAGAGTTCATAGTGAAAAAGAAACACTTAGTAGTCAACAGATGTAAAATCCAGAGAAACTGCATCTCTTCATCTTTCTTCGCCTTATGTGAGATATGTTTTAACCAGACTCGCAAGCACTTATGTTCTATTCTGGTTCGCGTTATAAACTTATAAACATTATAATTGATTGTTACACTGAACACTATTTTATCAGACTTTACTTCCTTGTAACTTTCATAAATATCCAATTATGTATAATTGGTTGATTACCTCAAAATGCCGAAAATACATCCATATGGTTATCAATTTTAATGATGTAACACGCGCGGAAAAACATATGTAATATTCACTTTTAAAACGTCCTCACACAAGTGAAGACGTACAAAATGTAATCTCTTTCTTAGTATCTCTAATTAAACTTCTCCTTTTTTCCTTTCCTACAATATGAGTAGTTTCAATGGAGCCCACACACAATACACCGTCTGTTACATGATTCCTTTTTTTAAGCCTGATGCACTGTGACCTGAAGGAGTAAGGATAAACGAATATATGATGATACGGGATACACCATAATTCTTAGACGCCCTGACTAACCGCGAGCTGAAATACGGATATCTATACATAGAAGGTAAGGCCTTTAATTATTCTTTTATTGTTGTGATGAGGCATCGCGCAGTTTGCGTTTATAGTATATGAATTAGTGGGGAGCGTGTGGATTCACGCCAAAAACTGTTAGACTCACAAATTTTTCTAACATATTTTGATTATGAGACTGATTTAATGTCTCATTTAGTAAATTAAACAAATATAGATATCCATTTAGGCAAATTAAGCCAGATAAATAAATCCGGTAGTCAGCTGAAGGAAAAAGTATCTAATTGACTTAAAGGAAAGAAAAATTATGGCTTACGCAAAAGATAGTGCAGCCATTGAAACACTTAACGCCAATAACTATTCTTGTTGGCGGTTTAAATTAGAAATGCTTTTAATTAGAGAGGAGCTATTTGATGTCATTACCGATCAAGCTCCAGACCCTTTGACTGAAAATTGGAATAAGAAAGACAGGAAAGCACGGGCACTAATCAACCTCAGTATTGAAGATGGGCAGATAATCAACATCAGGGAATTTATTCCTTCTTGTGGAAAATCCGATACAATGGATAACCAAACGCCAAACTTGCATTGCGCAATCGTCAGCAGAATCTGAGTACGTACCCGCAGCAAACGCCGCACAAGAACTTATGTGGATAATAAAACTTTTACAAGATTTGAATTTACCACAAAACCTACCCGTAATTGTATATGAAGATAACATATCCTACATAAAAATGATAGAATCTGAAAAATACACCAACAAGACAAAACACATCGATCTAAAATATCACATGATTAAGTATATGAAAGAAAATAGTACCATAGAATTACGTTATTGTCCGAGCAAATCAATGCTGGCAGATATCTTGACGAAGCCAGAACCCAAGCCTGAATTTCAAGAGAACAGAGACAAATTAAAATTACAGAACAATCTTGATTAGGGGCTTAAGGGGGAACTTGATAGAAGATATATTCATATAATCCCCTTATCAAGATTTTTGGATACCCATTTTCTCCCTCTTTCTACTGCAGAAAAACATCATTAGAGTTCATAGTGAAAAAGAAACACTTAGTAGTCGACAGATGTAAAATCCAGAGAAACTGCATCTCTTCATCTTTCTTCGCCTTATGTGAGATATATTTTAACCAGACTCGCAAGCACTTATGTTCTATTCTGGTTCGCGTTATAAACTTATAAACATTATAATTGATTGTTACACTGAACACTATTTTATCAGACTTTACTTCCTTGAAACTTTCATAAATATCCAATTATGTATAATTGGTTGATTACCTCAAAGTGCCGAAAATACATCCATATGGTTATCAATTTTAATGATGTAACACGCGCGGAAAAACATATGTAATATTCATTTTTAAAACGTCCTCACACAAGTGAAGACGTACAAAATGTAATCTCTTTCTTAGTATCTCTAATTAAACTTCTCCTTTTTTCCTTTCCTACAATATGAGTAGTTTCAATGGAGCACACACACAATACACCGTCTGTTACATGATTCCTTTTTTTAAGCCTAATGCACTGTGACCTGAAGGAGTAAGGATAAACGAATATATGATGATACGGGATACACCATAATTCTTAGACGCCCTGACTAACCGCGAGCTGAAATACGGATATCTATACATAGAAGGTAAGGCCTTTAATTATTCTTTATGATGAGGCATCGCGCAGTTTGCGTTTATAGTATATGAATTAGTGAGGAGCGTGTGGATTCACGCCAAAAACTGTTAGACTCACAAATTTTTCTAACAATACGAACCTGGACTCAATGTAGTAAAAACTGAACCCGAGCCCAAAATAAGTAAATCTTTGATTATAGGACAGGATTGGCAACTACTTTTATATTCAATCGCCCAAAAACATTCTTTGATGTAGATTTCTCTTGAAAATGTCTTAATATAAGTGTATGGCAGAGATTAGATTTCAAAACGTTGCAGAATAAAAAATAGTCCAGGGATGTATATATCTCTCGACTGTAATCAAATGGTCAAAGTCAACCTGACCCGAAACGAAAAAAAAAGGAACGCCAACTCGCCTCGATATGTGCTGCGGATCGGGTCGTGTCAGTTTTGGGAAAAATCTGACTGCCCGTCCCAAAGCAGACTCTACCTGAGGCCAAAGTTGTTGCAGATTTCTGAATTGTGAGGAATTTAGATCATAGCCTAAAGAGAAAGGTAGAAAATGATTGAGAATTTTTTTACTGACAGAAAACCATTCGTGAAAATTTCTTATCCCTATGGATGACACAAAATTTGCAAATTTCGAGATTTGTTGGTCATGTTTGTGTGCTGATTATTTCGTGACCGATTGAATTTCGCGATTTTTCTTCCGCGACCATTTAACGAAATTGGCGATTTTTTTCTACGATCGTTTGTTGAAACTTGTTTTCTTTCCCCCCAGCCGACTGCAAAATTTAAAATTGTTTTGCGCGATCGGTTGACTAAATTCGTGATTTTTTTCCGAAGATTTTTGACGAAATTCGCGTTTTTCTTCGCGATAGATATTCGAAAATCGCAAATTTTTTGCGCGACTCACGGAAAAATTTGGTTTTTTTTTTATGTGACTGAATGTTGAAATTTGTGATACCCCACTCCCGCAATGGATTTACAATAATCGCTGTTTGTTCACACGATATGTTATGAAATATTATGAAACTCTTCAAAACTAAAACTTGACTATGATTATGATGAATTTTAAGCTTGTAATAATTAAAAGACGGTTGAGGAAAAGTTTATATGGAGTAAGAGTTCACATTAAGTTGACAACGTGATCGTATTAGTGGTGGTTCGTGATTCACCATCATTTTAAAGAATAAATAAAAACTACTACCTGTAGAACTTGATATGGAGATATTGGAGACAGGAAAAACAAATAATTAAGCTGGAACATCGTTTTATTTCAGGATGTGCAGATCTTTATAAGGAGAGTGCATGGCTTGAAAACTGTAGGAACTTCTGATAAAAATGTAGACGCGATATTTAGTAAAAAGAACATGTCTTAATGAAAGGTATGCTGATCTGGTGTATGATTAAACGTTATTTAGGAAAAGGTGGAACATGAGTGCCTTCCATAGCACACAATAAATCTTGGCACTGAGACCACACGTGGTCCGTGCAACATAATGAGTCCGCGTACTGCGTAAAAACACAGCTATACCCTACGAAACGAATCCACAGACTGACTTTTTCCCGTGCGAGCGTTTTCAAAATCGCCGCGGAAAAGGTACGCCAAGCAAGGCCAAAACGATACTGCGCCAAAAATGGAACTCACGGCAAACCTGCTTTCGCCAAGGAGCGACCGGAGGAGAAAGAGCGCTCGCAATGATGATAAACCTGATCATTCATAAAACAGAACGTACGCTTGCAAAGAGCTGGCATTTTGCCAAAACGGTACTATTGAAAAAAGGAAGATGCGTAATGACTGAATTTAGAAATTAAAACGATAAAAGCTGATAAAAAGTTGATCGATTGATCAAAACGTAAGATAATGAATTTTTAAAGGGAAAACTTAAAATGGATTAAATACGATACATTAAAATTAAAGATTAAACAATTAAGACTAAGGATTAAAGATATTAAATTAGAGACATTGAATTGGGAAGAATAAGAGACAATATATCAACATGATATATTACTCCGCCAACAATAGGAGAAAAACTTGAAAGAACCATAAAAGAACAAAATAAAAACTTATGACACACCGATAAACCAGGAATTCTAAAATAAAATTAGAAAATTAACAAAAAGGACTGACCAATCGAAAACAGATGTGAATTAAGAACACTCACTATAATTATATAACACCATATGTCGATTGAAAACAGAATAAGGAAATTAAAAAAATGAATGAGAAAATCAAAGATTAAACGAGAATACAAAACATTGATCAAGAATACCAAATATGTATGAAAAAACACTAAAATTCATCTAAGATTCTCATATTAAAAAAATACTAAAGGCTGAGAAAAAAATGAATGAAAAGAGTACTTTAAAATTTACATACCGAATGATATACTATAATGTTGATGAAAAACATCACTACGATATTGAATCTAAAAGAAAAAACTGACATCACTTGAATGCCTCAAAAAGAGAACTCTCACACTTATCCGGATGCTAAAAAATGAAGAAATAAATTCCAAAAGTCAATCAAGCCAGCACGGAAATACATGGGGTTGACAAAGACATACCCTACAGGTGGGTACCTGAAGTTTGTATACCATCTTGTAAAATACACCTTGTACAGTTGAAATAAAGTTACAGAATACATGAACACATATTACAAAAGTTATAAACTTACAACAAAACCCTAAAAAGTTAAACCCAAAATAAAATTAAGAAAAAAAAAATTTAAAAAAATGGGGAAAAGTAAAAAGTGTGGTACCACAAAAAAATAAGGACAAAAATAAAAATATGTATTGTAACTTTGCAACATTATATAAATATACTTACTGCACAAAATAAATTGTTCCAAAAATTTACATGTATAAACACAAAATAAGAAAACTTGATCATGAAAAAAATTTTTTTTTTTAATTGACTTGGCATGCATGCACTATATTACCAACAACAACAGCAGCTGACAGCTATATTTATACTTTCATATGTATGCTTATCGCATACCTTATATTTATATATATCCTTAATAATTATCCATAACCAAGGATATAAGGTATGAAAAAAAATTGTTAATGGTTAACGGATATATTATATGAATTTTGTTGACGTACACAATACATAAAGTTTTACCAAAATTTTCAAGGGAGTACAGTGCAAAAAATAAAAGTTACCGTGTATTTTGAAATATGTCAACAAAAATTACACATTACCAAAAATATTCAACTATTATTTATCCACATAAAACTTTGAAATTGAGAAACTGTTGTAATTTTGATTATTTCAAATTTGAAAATTGTAAATGCTTATAATTAAAACAATAGAAAAAGTTATGAAAGAAAAATCTACCATAATGTAAAAACAATCGTTTAAAGTCTGAAGGGACTGAAATGTGAACTAAATCACAACTAGGATAAAATACAAATTCATCGCTTAAAATTTTAAAGTTAAGTAGTAAAAAGAAAAAAACAATGATTAACTCTAATAATAAATGACAATAATTCCAATGTTACCAAACCACAGCATAAAGAAAATGAAAAATTAAATGAAGCTTGATACCAAAAAACATTTCAAAACAAACGAATTGTTGAATGATTTATGTTAGAAAAATAAGCTTAAAAGTTTAAATTTAATCGGGGGAAAAAAAAACTTTAAATGCACCACATGCTTTAAAGCATGAGATTGTAATTTGTAAAAGAATACAGTAAAAAATATATGATGCAATTGAAAAAAAAAATGCAAAAGGTAAATGAAGAAATTAATCTAAGTAATTACTGAGCATAATTTTAAAATATTATATGTTGCAAACCATATTGGGAGAAAAAAAAAAACAATACTATAATCTTGCAGAAACATGAAATAACAGTTATGCATAAAAAATTAAAAAAATGAAAATTAGTTCCTTTTGCTAAAAAGTAATGTACAGTTTTCACAAGTATAAGAAGCAAAATTTATAGCTGAAAAGGAAAACATTGTATGTAATGACATAAAAGGTAAGAAAAAAAAATATGGTTATTACTATTATTATTGAAAAGTATGAAACTTTGCATCTGTTGGACAAGAGTTAATGAAGTGTCAAATAGTTTGACAGTACCGCTCCATTGGGTACTACATATAACTCTGCCAACAAAATACAAATACACATTAGAAAAAAATTACTTAAAAAACTTATAGAAAGAAAAAATAAATTATGGTAAATGTATCAGCTTCAAACAAAATGTTAAGAAATTTTGCAGTTGAGTTTAAGCCTCAACTTTAAAATGTTGTATTTTCTAGACTCACAGTCTTTCAAAAATGCTGGGTGGTGTGGATCAAAATTGTGTCCCTTAGAGTTATTATATGCACAATTGCTACAATGAGCATTTTTGTTACAATGTCCTTCTTCATGGTTTTCACCACACCATACACATAAACGTGGTTTTGAACAGTGTTTTGCTGTGTGATTAAAGGAATTGCAGTTAAAACACCTAATGATTCGAATGAAACGCTTAACTGGATAACGGATATCACTAATACATAGAGATCTACGTTTTAAAATCAGGTGAGCAATGTCACCAGGGACGTAGATCACATGATTGTATCTATTACCATCCTTACTTCTAAATTTCTTCATTAAGGTGACTGGTGGAAAGTCAGTGTTAACAGTATTTCCTATGGCCTGGATTACTTGATGATCATTAATAGAATTAGGAATATTGTAGACTATTACTTTAATTTTCTTGAGTTTTCTTGAATTATCAGATATGTTTGAGAGATTAATTTGATCATTAGAGATAGATGTATTAGCTATTGAATTATCAAAAACGGATGTGTTGAAGGATTCATTTACAGGAGTGATGGGATCTTCGAAATCTGTTTGCGTGTTTACATCACACGTTGAAATTTTTACTTTTTCTGTAGATGTACCCTGTTTTAATTTTTCGAGGATTTTCTTATTAACTTCTTTTAGATTTTCAGTGTCCTGAACGGCTTCTTTAAATTTGTTTTCTATGAAGAGTTCATGCATCTCAATTAAATTATTTGCTTCAAATTGAAAAGTTTTAATTATCATATTTATTGCTGCATCATCAATTGAAAATTTACTATTGTTGGATTCAAGTAAGTATTTTATGGTTCCAGGAATAGATTTGTGAAAATCCTGTAAAGCAACGCTAAAAAATTAAGCACTGTTCATCTTCTGATCCATAATTGATTTAAATTAAATGCTGAGTATACTTAAAAAGGTAAAGAAAAACTTATGTATGGATCTATTCAAAACTTCAGAGAAAAGAATACAATTCTTCAAAATACACAAAATTTTCTTATATATATATATATCCACTTGAATTTGAAATCTTCTGTATTTTATTCTAAAGAATTAGTATTTCTTCAAATTTTATAAAAAAAAAATATGCACATTTATTACACTTATTAACTATTGATATGAAAACTTAGAACAGAGAAAATTTATATAAAAAAAAAATGCCATGTGCAACCATATTCCAGAAAAGAGCAACACTTGTAATCTAACTTCATCTTGAGTTATTTTCATAAAAAATGACCAAATTTTGCTTGAAATGGGTTATCATCTTCATATTTTAAATAAAAGTCACTTATTGTGATAAAATACTGTATTGGAGAAAAGTTCAAAACAAAAAAACATGACGGCGAACCAATGCACTGTTTGTGCACTGGCACGTGCACCATTTGTTATGAAATATTATGAAACTCTTCAAAACTAAAACTTGACTATGATTATGATGAATTTTAAGCTTGTAATAATTAAAAGACGGTTAAGGAAAAGTTTATATGGAGTAAGAGTTCACATTAAGTTGACAACGTGATCGTATTAGTGGTGGTTCGTGATTCACCATCATTTTAAAGAATAAATAAAAACTACTACCTGTAGAACTTGATATGGAGATATTGGAGACAGGAAAAACAAATAATTAAGCTGGAACATCGTTTTATTTCAGGATGTGCAGATCTTTATAAGGAGAGTGCATGGCTTGAAAACTGTAGGAACTTCTGATAAAATTGTGGAAGCGATATTTAGTAAAAAGAACATGTCTTAATGAAAGGTATGCTGATCTGGTGTATGATTAAACGTTATTTGGGAAAAGGTGGAACATGAGTGCCTTCCATAGCACACAATAAATCTTGGCACTGAGACCACACGTGGTCCGTGCAACATAATGAGTCCGCGTACTGCGTAAAAACACAGCTGTACCCTACGAAACGAATCCACAGACTGACTTTTTCCCGTGCGAGACTAGCACATTCCGCCTCAAAGATTCGAAATCCTCCCAAAACAGATCTGCGCATTTTCTCGCGCATTGTTACTGTTTCGGATGTTTTGTTTACATTTTTGTGGTACACGAGGGACTTTGTTGAAAGCGAAATAGAAGTACGAACGTCATAGCGCGGTGGTTAAAGCACAATCTTTGCAATAGTTAGGTTGTGAGTTGTGTCCTATTTGTTGTAGATTTTCGTTTTGATCTTTAACATATAAAGATCAGTTGCTTTGTATTTTTTTTTAAATTGTCAATTAGACATTTAAATTTAAATGACAATTAAGTTATAAAATTTAATTTTAAATAAATTTAAATAATTAAAATAAATTTTTAAATAATTAAATGGACATTTATTAAAATGCAATAGTTCTTAAAATGAAATTAAAAATATTTTTATGTTAGTTGTGATACCTCCCTGTTGTAAGAAATAGATATCAAATTGGTATTTTGTTTTGATCTTTAACATATAAAGATCAGTTGCTTTGTAATTTTTTTATTGTCAATTAGACATTTAAATTTTAATTACATTTAAGTTATCATATTTAATTTAAATCTGTATTACATAAAATTTAATTTTAAATAAATTTAAGTAACTCAAATAAATTTTTAAATTCTATTTTTTATTAATTAAATGAACATTTATTAAAATGCAATAATTCTTAAAATAAAATGAAAAATATTTTTATGTTAATTGTGATATCGCCCTGTTGTAAGAGATAGATATCAAATTAGTAAAATCAATTTTTTAAAGTTCTTATATTTTAAAGTGAAGTATTATTGTTGATATATAAAATTCTCTTTTAATTTACTAGTATTAATTTTACTAATTTTTGGTTCATTTGTAATTATAAAATAGTGGAACATAAAAATATTAATTATATATATTTAAATAAAAATATTAATTAATATTAATTATACATATTTAAATTTTAATATTATATATTTAAATAGTGATAATAATGTAAGAATAAAAAAGAAAATATTTAATTATGTTAATCTTCCACTAACATAATTAAAGATTTTCTTTTTTTCTTATATTATTATCACTATTTAAATATATAATTAATATTGACATTTAAATATACCAAATTAATTAATATTTAAATATGCATAATTGATATCAAGTAATAATTATTGAAATAATGATAATATTTTTTTCTTATATTATTATCACTATTTAAATATATAATTAATATTGATATTAAATATTTAAACATGTATAATTGATATTAACTAATAATTATTTAAATATGTATAATTAGTAATTTCATTTAAATATATATAACTAATATTAATTATTAATTAATTAATATATACATATTATTATATATAATTATTATAATATTATTATATGTAATTATTATAATTATTATATGTATTATAATTATAAAATTATATATTTTTTAAATGTATATAATTTATATTAATTAACATTATTATTTCATATTAATTTATAATTCATATTAATAAATATTATTATTTAAACATATAATTAATGTTTTAGCTTAGTAGTTTGTTATTAATTTTCTTCAGTTTTCAATGTCTAGCTAGTGAGATATTAAATATGAAAAAAAAAAAAATCTATATTAGATAAAAACTTCGGGTTTTTTAGACATAAATGAACTTTTGTTTTGTACTATATACTTTGTAGAAACCCAATAATGACATGCATATATGTTTAGTATAGACATATCTACTTATGAATAGGAAGGGTGTATTAAAGGACAGTTTCACAAAAATTGATGTAAATAACACCAAAAATATTTTAATTTAAATACAAATTATTAGTAATAATGCGTAACTGAAACATAGGTATACTTTTTTGGTCATCCTTAGAATCTGGAAGCTACACTTTTTTCTTTCTTTTTTTTTTTTTTTCTTTTTTTGGTATATGTTGTCTACATTAGTGATATATTTGAATGGCATTGTGATCTGAAGAATTTTATGAAAATTAGAGTAGATGACAGCAGATATCTAAACCATATGCGATTTTCAAGTATATTAGAAACACACACATACATAAAATTTATGCAGACATGTATATATTCATATTTATTATGTACATATATTGATATGTATTCAAATATTCACACATGAATATGTGTATGATTGTATATGTTTTCACTTTTATGAGAAAAAATTGTCAGATTTATTGACTTACGAGAACGTTAAGAAAATGCAAAACTAAAGCAGAAAGATGCAATATTACATTGATTATTAAAAACTTTAATTGATTAACCTTAGTGTATAACTATACTCGATGACGTATAGCAGATTGGTAAAAACAATAAAAATCTGATCTAGGAGACCTCTCTAATATCTATATTTTCTTAGTAAGATTTTGAATTGATGTTAAACAAAATAAAATGTATTTTTAGCTATCACTAATCGAATACAATAACAGCTCTCTTTCTCCTCCTTATTCTTCTTTTATTTCTATTTATTTATTTATTGTTTTTATTCATTTACTTATTTATTTATTATTTATTTACTTTCTCTCTCTCTCTCTTTTTTTTTTTTTTTTTTTTTTTTTTTTTGCATAATTTAACATGTCATGATTTCTTGTATATTTTCAGCATTAAAAAGTTTTAATTTATTAATCTTAGTGCATTACTATGCTTGGTGACTTATATCACACTGGTAGAAAAAAATAAAATAAAAATTTGACATAGCAGACTCAATATTTTCTTAGTAAGGTTGTTTTGGATTGATACTTATCAAGATAAGAAAAATTTTAAAAATAAAATGTATTTTTAGCTATCATTTTTTAAACTATTCGAATACAATAACATCTCTCTTTCGTTCTTCTTCTTTTTTTTATTTTTAATTATTATTGATTATAAATTGGAATTCTATAAGAAATGTAAAAAAATATAAATTAAAATTTACAAATTATGTTAATACAATTCTCGTATATAATTAATTAATATTTGATGGTACATGAAAATAAAATTCCATTAAATATATTTTGATTTTTTTCAAATAAATTACTTGTATCTTGCATTTATTTTATAAAACATAATTTATTTTAGTCAAAAGCATTAGATTAACATGATAATATTTTATATTCTTCTCCCTAGATGGCGACACTATGAAAATGTACGATGTTAGCAAGGAATCTTTAAAGGGCTAGATAATGCGCGAAGCAATGCGCAGATCGATTTTGGGAGGATTTCGGAAATCTTTGATGCGGAACATGCAAGTCCGTGCGAGCGTTTTCAAAATCGCCGCGGAAAAGGTACGCCAAGCAAGGCCAAAACGATACTGCGCCAAAAATGGAACTCACGGCAAACCTGCTTTCGCCAAGGAGCGACCGGAGGAGAAAGAGCGCTCGCAATGATGATAAACCTGATCATTCATAAAACAGAACGTACGCTTGCAAAGAGCTGGCATTTTGCCAAAACGGTACTATTGAAAAAAGGAAGATGCGTAATGACTGAATTTAGAAATTAAAACGATAAAAGCTGATAAAAAGTTAATCGATTGATCAAAACGTAAGATAATGAATTTTTAAAGGGAAAACTTAAAATGGATTAAATACGATACATTAAAATTAAAGATTAAACAATTAAGACTAAGGATTAAAGATATTAAATTAGAGACATTGAATTGGGAAGAATAAGAGACAATATATCAACATAATACGATATTTGCAATATTTTCCACCATACTTTTAGGAAATTATATATTTTCTGAGACTAATTTGCCAAATTAACTATTTTATCCAAAAACACTTGGCAAAATTCGCGATTTTTTTTCCGCGGTCGATTGGCAAATTGGTTTTGCGTAGTTCCGCAAAAAAAAAGGAAACAAATACCGGGATCTTCCACAAAAATTAAAAAATATTGCTGGAAGAATTCCACGCTTGTGAAAGACATTAAGAGGGGAAAATACTGCACGCTATTTTAATCTCTTCCCCTCAAAGAAAACTCCCCTTCCCCGTCCAAGAACCTGTTGAAATGTCTCCCCACCCCTGTAGTAATATTTTTTTCCGTGTGAAAGAGTTCTTTTTTTGACAGGTTTCATTTCCACAAGATTTACTGTAAATGTAATATACCTATGCTCTCCAGAGGTGAACAAAAGATAGAATGTTTTAATAGCCTTAGTGGATACTTTAAAAAATGCAAACTGTTTATAACGGAAGCCTGTCTTAAACGAAATTTTTTCTTATCTTGAAGTTATACCTGCTAAAATGAAAATTCGCTTAAACCGTAATTTCTCATTCGTTCTCGTTCGAAGTGGAGAAGGTATCCCCCCCCCCCCCCAGAAAGTTTGGGAATCTAGTTAATCTAATTTTAGTTCTGAAGGTGACGCTCTTTGGTGCCAGACAGTCTGAAAATTCTTGGGTCAGATCATGACACCATTGGTAACTGACAGAATTACAGATTACATATTAGGTTTTAAAACGTTTGAGTGGTCCTCTTAGACAAAGAAACTTTCAAGAAAAAAATGAAATTCTTTGATTTGCAAAGATAAATAAAAATCATTAATAAAAAAATTACTTCAAAAACTTTATTATTTTTTAAATTATTAAATAATTTAAAACTGTTGAATTCTACTGCTTGTAGCAAATTTTGTAATTAGTAGCTTCACATGGGGGAGGGTGCATCTTTATTTGATTTAAGACACACCGACCGGCAAGTCGGTTGCCGGCGGGCCAGTAATGATCCTGCCAGAATGAGACTTAATTTAGTAAAATCCTACTTTTTTAACGTTAAAGGCCTTGTTTAAGCCCGGGCGGAATGAACATTTCTTGAAAATTATGTCATTAGAAAAATGTTTAAGCTTTACACGTTTTCTTTAAAACACGAGGTCTTTATCTCTTGTGGAAATATTCCACTTTTGTATAAAATTAAGATCTAAGGTTTCATTGTTATATTGTTTTGTACACACAGTATTTTTGTAAACTCTTCGGAAAGTTCAGTGGAGTAACTGCAGATTTTTTTTTTTTAATTTCATAACTCGAAAATTCAGACTGCTAATATGTGATATCGGATGGTGGGGTATGGGGGGAGGAAGGGAATAGTACCAGAAAGATTACTGTTCCGAAATAGTGGTGGCCAATAAAGTGACGCTGATAGCTCTGTAAATAAGATTTGAAAATCTTCAACTGTCGTCTACGGAAAAGTCAGAGGAAAAAAATCAGGCATGCTGAAACGGAGAAGTTACTTGAGGCTGCAATATGGTATGAATTAAAATCAAAACTTCGCAAATAGAAGTAATTTCTTTTAACTGTGTATAAAAGCATGTTTTAAATCGAAATAGTTGAAGTTAAACACAAGTTAAAATATCATAGGATTATACTGATTGTAACAAGATTCATCTATAATATCTGATTAATAATGAAAAAAAAAATGTGCAAATAGTTTTACAAATCTTTATTTTGCTTTTTCTAATTTTGCGCCCTAGGGATTCGTGCGCCTGGAGCAGTTTGCTCCAACTACTCCACGATAGCTACGCTCCTGATCAACAGTATGAATAACATGTAAAACTGCTTCCCGAACTGCCCCATCTGGAGAAGCAGATTTGGACAGTTGAAGGAGTGTACGTTTCTTATAATTAAGCTTGTTCTAGGGTACCTATTTCATACATTATGGGTTTTTTAATTCTTTTCTTTTTACTAAGCAAAGGAATTAAAGATTATTTAACATTCATTGTGTAAAAATTGTAAACATAAAAATTTAAATCTTAAAAAATCGTTAATCAAATATCCCAAGGTATGTGTTTTGAGAGCATAACCCTATTTTCAAAATTAACTTCAATTCCAAATTTAATAAGTTAGACATTATTTTAAAAGCAATGTTATATAGATTTTACAACTGTATTTAATAATAATTTTTAAAAAATCACTTGAAAATTCATTCAACAAAAAATACTTTTAAACTGCAAAATGCAACACAAAATTCAACAGATTCTGTTCTTCATTAAATTAGATTAATATAAAATGTATGTTTTTTTTTAAACCTTGTTATTCTTCTTTTGATTTTAAAATCATAGGTACATTGCAAGAATTACAAAAATATTATTATATTAACATTACAGTTTACATTCCATTTTCTTGTGTACAGAATTTAGAATATTATTCTCAGTTTAAATCTTATTATAATTTAAGCCTATAAAATTTGTCTTCACATTTTTAGGGTTCTGTACTTAAAAAGTAAAAACGGAACCATAAGATCATTTCTGTGTCTGTCTGTCACAGCCATTTTACTCGTAAACTATGGAACGTGTAAAGTTCCAATTGGGGAAGTAAGACTATTGACACACATATTTACAGATTATTAAACATTCACAAATATATTTAGGGAAAATATACAGGGGCTAATTAAGTTACTCGAAAAAAAAAATATTTTTTTTTCTTTGTATATCGTGTGAAAGCTTTTGTAACGCTGAACTCAAAAATACATTTCCTTTAATGTTAGGTATTAGATTTTCAGGGATATCGTCAAAAATGTAATGCAAAAATATGTTCCCCTCCCCTCTATTTCCGAATCTACTGAAGCTAAAATTATAAAAAAAAATTAGAGCTATTAGACGTTAATTTAAACCCTGCATGAAAACTATAACGATTACCCTATGCCACACAATTTTTGAGAAAAGCTCATTTTTCTGTTACACACAACTTTCGATTTGCAGGCATTCAGCAAAAATATATAGGAGCGCTGGAGGTACCTATCGTACGGAACTATAAAAGCATTGTTGATAATGTTTTTTGGAAAAAATCATCGGTAATTAGCCGAGATCTTAGCCGGCCCTGAGCAGTCTCTCTTAGGCTGCCTAACCCTTAAAGACACGGACAGTTTCGACATACATAATGACAAGGGCTGCGTACTCTATGTACCATCGGCTTTTAAAGCCTAGATAACAACTTTTAATGATATATTTGTGTATTGCTATGCCCAGTAGCAGTATAAAAGCAATAAACGTCAAATTGTTAAGAAAAAAACTAATTTAGTTAGAATTAATAACATAAATACCATGGGATTCGCGAGTACTTTGCATTGAGTAGATCTCTCAATACGACTCTCGTATCTTTAAAAGATAATTAAAAACCTATATGGAAAAATGCGGCAAGGATCAAGGCGGCGTTGCATCTTTGTGACCTCCTTTCGCAGCGCTTAGCCCAATGCCAAATTTAAACTTAGAACAAGTGTTTGGTTTTAGCTACACTGTAAAAAGGAAAGATTATTACTACGCTGAATTTAGTTTTATGAAATGCCAAATGAAGTTTAAATATGCACTACTTTAATTGTCAGTACCGAATTAAGGTCATCATAAACAGATTAGGTGAAGATTAAAAAAAAGAGTTATACAGAATAGCAATATTTTACATTATTTAGGCTTCATATCTCTTTGAAGTTTTATGGAATACCCATTCATACTTTTCTAGTACATAAAACTATACCCAACCCTCTCGAGGGGTTCGCATCAAATGGTGGTTCTCGGGTTCGCTGAAAAGATGATTGAAAAAACTCCAACGTATCGATGATAGTACAATCACTTATTTATTTATGTTCAAAAACAACGGAAGACATCTGAAAAATGGAACTTCGGATATGAAGCAATACAGAAGGACATATTAAGTATCTCGATGTGTATAAACAAATTCGTTTCATCACTGCTACGCATCGTCACAGAAAAAGAAAAAGAAAACAACAGCGGTCCTTTAACGGACCTTCCAGTCAAGCGGTCAGGGGCGAACTCCTTCATAATGCGTACTGAACTCATATGTCTTGGCATATTGTATTATCGCCAACTAATCAAGATTTTGACGCCTATATTACAAAGACAAAGCATTGGCGACAGGATTAGCAGAAAAATTACGTAGCAGCCCCGCCTTTCGGCGCAGCCACAGGATGTGAAGCAACCCTACACGTTTCAAGACTAAGAGCGACAACAAGTCTCGATTATGTTTACATTAAAAAACAGATTGCAGTTAAATGTGATTGAGTAATCTTTAATCAATGTATGTGAACTGTAGAAAGCATAATGATAATTGAAGATATAATTTATAACTGCAATTCCAATAAATACATCTTTTCTTTATTTCATTTTTTTTACCCGTCAAGTTCTAATAGGGAATGAGAGTAGCTTATTTATAGCGCAAATGAAATACGTTAAAGAAAATGAACGGTTAACGGAAAGTGCAGCTGTACGAATTATAACTGCGCACGATTGCTGTTAACTAAAAACCGTTAGGAAGGGAAATAAATAAATAAATAATCGAGAATGAGAATTTTGAATAAGTGAAACAAAATATCAGAAACCATAAATCCTTATATGTGTTGAGAAAAGTTCCTTGTGAAAGGAAAAGAAAAAGAAAACTAAATGAATGTAGAAGTATGAATTGTTTTAGGAAAAAGAATTACTATAATGAATTTACTTGTTTAAAGTAGATTTTGAGAAACGGGGGGGGGGGGTGAAATTGATATGTTGCAGATAAATCTGCCACATATCTCTACGTTGTATAGTTTTTTACAAAGTCTTATTATTCTTTCAGCAACGATTTTTTTTTAATAATACAGTTACTAATTCATATAGTTATTGTGTGGAACCCTCTGAGCGCGAGTAATACTCGCACTTGACCATTTATTTAACTTTAGCCCAAATATCCCATCATTGCCTAAGTACATGAGTTAGTATATATTAAACAGAAAGTTGTTAGCAAATAACTGACAAACTTAAAGCCATTCGGAATGCACCTGGTAACTCTACATAGATCAAAGTTTATTTACACACCTTCTTTGTTGTTTGACATTTACTAAGATAGGATGCTTTGTTTCTTATATTCTATTCACTTCAGATCGAACTTCATTTTTGCAAAATACAGGGTGCCCATAAAAGAATGTCAATGGTATATTATAACAGCTTAATTTAGACTATCTACAACAACCATACATCAAATTGAAGGTAAAACTAACCTAGTTTTTCTTACAAATGTTAAAACATGTTCAGAAGTTATTAATTATATGGCACACATCCACAGGATGGCCAAAAGCATGTTGATTGTGTATCTGCTAGGGTGTCAACGATTTTAATCAGTTGATTTAAATCAGCGATTAAAATCATGATTTTAATCAACCGATTTTTTTTTAAAAAAATCATTGATTTAAATCAAAAATTTCCTAAATGTTTAAAATGTCAAAAAAAGTATTAAAATCTAACATAAACATAATTTGAAAATTTGTATAGGTATTTTGACTTACGAATAAACAAAAAAAGAACTTTAAATAATTGTTTCTAAGCTTAATTCATGAGTATTGTAAAAAATTAATAAAAACAGTCGAGTTTATAAAAAGCATTTTTTTTTAAGTTTTTATCCAAATTAAAGCAGTTTCATTTAAAAATGATATTTAAATCTAATATTATTTGCAATGTTATAAATTCTTTTAGGTAATCAATTTATGCATTATCTCTCTATTCTAAAAAAAAGTAACTACCGCTGTCACCGCCGCCGGTTTTGAATTTTTTGTGACCGGAAGTCTTTCTTCGTTAATATTAAGAAAAATAATGCATACAAAAATATGACAATCGGTAGTATTATACAGAAATGTTTGATAAACACGCTGATGAAGACAGCTTTCAAATCGAAGAATTATTTTAAGAGATATGTAATGCTAAAGTTGGACAAAATCGTTCCACTAAAAAAGTTTTATAGGAGCTAAAACTATACATCGGAATTTAATAATTTTTAGATCATTTTATGCGTTATAATTTCCCGTTGTGCAGAATTAATTTATTATTTTAATTTGACTCATTTTTCGAGGTTTTATTTCTATTTTAAATTCAAATTTTCAGCATTTCGAGAGATATATTTTACTTATTTTAGAAAATTGTACTAATTTAACCTGTTGCCAACTGTATAAACAACGGAAACAATAATGTTTGCTTCAAATTAAAAATTTATTTACACGTGACTATTATAAACAGGAAAAAAACTTTCAAATTAGAATTAAATAATTACGTATAAAAAGCAGGAACTTATTGAAAATTACGTCATAAAAAGTATACACGTGAATTTTAAAAGAGAAAGGATATTGTAAAATAATAAATTCATTAACATGCGTTAGAAGTCTTAAATAGGAGAAATTACGTCACATTACAGTTATTACATAAAATGAACACAAAATAATATTGCAAAACAGTTTTAATTTAGAAATTGTGCTAGACATTTATTTGATATTTTGAGAGGCTCTTTTGAACTATTTTTGTTAGGAAAGCACAAATAATATTTCATTTCTAACAAAAGTAATTTCACGTGAATCTCTCTATTCTAAAAAAAAAGTAACTACCGCTGTCACCGCCGCCGCCGCCGGTTTTGATTTTTTTGTGACCGGAGGCCTTTCTTCGTTAATATTAACAAAAATAATGCATAGAAAAATATGAAAATCGGTGGTTTTATACAGTAGTGTTTGATAAACACGCTGATGCAGACAGTTTTCAAATCGAAGAATTATTTTAAGAGTTATTTAATGCTAAAGTTGGACAAAATCGTTCCACTAAAAAAGTTTTATAGCAGCAAAAACTATACATGGCAGTGTAATCATTTTTAGATCATTTTATGCGTTAGAATTTGCCGGAGTGCAGATTGCATTATTTTTTTTATTTTGACTCATTTTTTCAGGCTTTATTTCTATTTTAAATTCAAATTATCAGCATTTCTAGAGATATTTTTTACAGATTTCAGAAAATTGTACTAATTTAAACTGTTGCCAACTGTATAAAAAGCGCAAGCAATAATGTTTGCTTCAAATTAAAAATTTATTTACACGTGACTATTATAAACAGGAAAAAAACTTTCAAATTAGAATTAAATAATTACGTATAAAAAGCAGGAACTTATTAAAAATTACGTCATAAAAAGTATACACGTGAATTTTAAAAGAGAAAGGATATTGTAAAATAATAAATTCATTAACATGCGTTAGAAGTCTTAGGAGAAATTACGTCATATTTACGTCACATTATAGTTATTACATAAAATGAACACAAAATAATACTGCAAAAAAGTTTAAATTTAGAAATTGCGCTAGACATTTATTTGATATTTTGAGAATTAATTTAAAATGTCTCATTTAAAAGAACTTTCTTTTGGCTTTGTTAAAAATTACCAGGAGACAAAGACTCTCTTTACTTAATTCCTTTTATATTAGCTTATTTTGAAATGTTGTTACACGTGTATACGTCTTCAAGTTATTTTTATTTCGACGTTTTATTTGCGTTTTTATTAATGTTGTACAAATTTATTTGTTCTTTCGTTATTTAAAATAAAAATTATGTCAATTTGTATAATTTGGCGAAATTGGTCGACTGGCTAATGAAGTAGTACCGCAGCGGATTTGGCATTAAAATTCCCCAATCAAAGAGAAATGAATAGAAATCCGTTTATAGGGAGATCGCCACTGTTTTTTAAATTACTAGGGGGCTCGGCCCCTACGAGCTACGCTCGCCAACTCCCGTCCAGACACCGCAGACTCTAAATGCACGCTAATTTGATCGGCTTTAAAAAGATTTCGAAAGATTGAATTATAATTTAAAAAACAGTGGCGATCTCCCTATAAACGAATTTCTATTCATTTCTCTTTGATTGGGGAATTTTAAAGCCAAATCCGCTGCGGTACTACTTGATTATCCTGTCGACCAATTTCGCCAAATTATATAAATCGCCAAACCACTCGCCAAATTATACAAATTGATATAATTTTTAATTTAAATAACGAAAGAACAAATAAATTCGTACAACATTAATAAAAACACAAATAAAACGTTGAAATAAAAATAACTTGATGACGTATACGCGTGTAACAACATTTCAAAATAAGCTAATATAAAAGGAATTAAGTAAAGAGAGTCTTTGTCTCCAGGTATTTTTTAACAAAGCGAAAAGAAAGTTCTTTTAAATGAGACATTTTAAATTAATTCTCAAAATATCAAATAAATATCTAGCGCAATTTCTAAATTTAAACTTTTTGCAATATTATTTTGTGTTCATTTTATGTAATAACTATAATGTGACGTAAATATGACGTAATTTCTCCTAAAACTTCTAACGCATGTTAATGAATTTATTATTTTACGATATCCTTTCTCTTTTAAAATTCACGTGTATACTTTTTATGACGTAATTTTTAATAAGTTCCTGCTTTTTATACGTTATTATTTCATTCTAATTTGAAAGTTTTTTTCCTGCTTATAATAGTCACGTGTAAATAAATTTTTAATTTGAAGCAAACATTATTGCTTGCGCTTTTTATACAGTTGGCAACAGTTTAAATTAGTACAATTTTCTGAAATCTGTAAAAAATATCTCTAGAAATGCTGATAATTTGAATTTAAAATAGAAATAAAACCTGAAAAAATGAGTCAAAATAAAAAAATTAATGCAATCTGCACTCCGGCAAATTCTAACGCATAAAATGATCTAAAAATGATTACACTGCCATGTATAGTTTTTGCTGCTATAAAACTTTTTTAGTGGAACGATTTTGTCCAACTTTAGCATTAAATAACTCTTAAAATAATTCTTCGATTTGAAAACTGTCTGCATCAGCGTGTTTATCAAACATTTCTGTATAAAACCACCGATTTTTATATTTTTGTATGCATTATTTTTGTTAATATTAACGAAGAAAGGCCTCCGGTCACAAAAAAATCAAAACCGGCGGCGGCGGCGGTGACAGCGGTAGTTACTTTTTTTTAGAATAGAGAGATAATTCAATATTTCGAAATCTTTTTAAAGCCGATCAAGTTAGCGTGCATTTAGAGTCTGCGGTGTCTGGACGGGGGTTGGCGAGCGTAGCTCGTAGGAGGCCGAGCCCCCTAGTTTTATATAAAATTACACATAGCAAGTGTAATATATTTCTACAAGTAAAAGAATAAATAGTAATTAATAGCGATCTCAAGTTAAAGAAGAATGAAAGAATGACATATTTTCAAAGCTAAATTTAAATGAATGCATCTCTCTATTCTAAAAAAAAAGTAACTACCGCTGTCACCGCCGCCGGTTTTGAATTTTTTGTGACCGGAGGTCTTTCTTCGTTAATATTAAGAAAAATAATGCATACAAAAATATGAAAATCGAAAGTATTATACAAAAATGTTTGATAAACACGCTGATGCAGACAGTTTTCAGATCGAAGAATTATTTTAAGAGATATTTAATGCTAAAGTTGGACAAAATCGTTCCACTAAAAAAGTTTTATAGGAGCAAAAACTGTTCATAGGAATTTAATCATTTTTAGATCATTTTATGCGTTAGAATTTGCCGGAGTGCAGATTGCATTAATTTTTTTATTTTGACTCATTTTTTGAGGTTTTATTTCTATTTTAAATTCAGATTTTCAGCATTTCTAAAGATATTTTTAACAGATTTTAGAAAGTGGTATTAATTTAAACTGTTGCCAACTGTACAAACAGCGGAAACAATAATGTTTGCTTAAAAAAAAAAATAAATAAATAAATAAAAAAAATAAAAAATATTTATACGTGTAAATAAATTAAAAATTTATTTACACGTGACTATTATAAACAGAAAAAAAAAACATTTGGAATTAGAATTAAATAATTATGTACAAAAAGCAGGAACTTATTAAAAATTACGTCATAAAAACTATAATTACACGTGAATTTTAAGAGAGAAAGGAATTTGTAAAGCAATAAATTTATTAACATGCGTTAGAAGTCTTAAATAGGAGAAATTACGTCATATTTACGTCACATTACAGTTATTACATAAAATGAACACAAAATAATATTGCAAAACGGTTTAAATTTAGAAATTGCGCTAGACATTTATTTGACATTTTAAGAGGATACTTTTCAACTATTTTCGTTAGGAAAGCGCAAATAATATTTAATTTCTAACACAAGTATTTTCACGTGAATATTAAAAAGAGAAAGAATAGTTTGGTCAAAATTACGTCAGATTAAAAACGATTAATTTAAAATGTCTCATTTAAAAGAACTTTCTTTTCACTTTGTTAAAAAATACCAGGAGACAAAGACTCTGTTCACTTAATTCCTTTTATATTAGCTTATTTTGAAATGTTGTTACACGTGTCTACGTCATCAAGTTATTTTTATTTCGACGTTTTATTTGTATTTTTATTAATGTTGTACTAATTTATTTGTTTTTTCGTTATTTAAAATAAAAATTATGTCAATTTGTATAATTTGGCGAGTGGTTTGGCGATTTATATAATTTCGCGAAATTGGTCGTCGGGATAATCAAGTAGTACCGCAACGGATTTGGCGTTAAAATTGCCCAATCAAAGAGAAATGAATAGAAATCCGTTTATAGAGAGATCGCCACTGTTTTTTAAATTATAATTCAATCTTTCGAAATCTTTTTAAAGTCGATCAAATTAGCGTGCATTTAGAGTCTACGGTGTCTGGACGGGGGTTGGCGAACGTAGCTCGTAGGGGGCCGAGCCCCCTAGTAAGAGAAAAAGAAATAATTGGTATAAAGATGCTAAGCTCAGCAAGAGCTTCTTCGGTATAGGTTGAATAAATGTTTTTAACTTTGTAACTCATATATACTAAATAAAAAATAATAATTAGGGATTGAAAAGGCAGCAAAATGCTAATTAATAATTCACTCTGAGAGGTAATATTGCTGTTCCTTAAATATTTTGAAGATTTCAAATATAAGTGGCTAACTTATATTTATCCTATATGAATGGGTTTAACTCATTTTCATAATTATTTTGGTTATCATATACATACATGTGTGTAAGTTTAGATTTTGGTGGTTTACAGTACTTTTCCTAAATACAAATGCAAAACAAGCTCCAAATAATATCTGTTAGTTTTGTTATTTGTGTTACTAACTAATGAAATTACTTATTTGCAGTTTTTATTAATCCTGTAATTATACTATTTCTTCTAGGATTTTTTTTTTAATGGTGCTGCACCATGCCCCTTTTGAAATTGGCAAAATGCACCGTGCCTTAAAAAAAATAGTTGAAATTCACCTGTAGTTATAGCCAGGGATTTCTTGTAAAAAACTTCCCCATTCAACAATATTTCTAAATTCATGTGGCCAAGATCTTGCAAAAATATGGAACTTTATTTCTTTAGAAAATACAGGATATTATTAAAATATGTTATTTAATTGTATTTTTCAATTTGTTATTCATAAAATTACTAAAAATTAGGGACACTTCATTTATCATACTAAAAATTATTCTTTTTTTTTTCTTATATCATTACTAAACACATTAGACATTACTAACATATTTCCTCATGAAATAGTACCCGTTTTTTGGAACTAGACTCCTGTCCCTTTTTCTTTCTAAAATGAATACTACATTATTATCATTTTAATAATTAAGTCCTAAAAATGTATATGTTCCTAATTAGAGAGTTAATTGTTTAGTAATTATTAATTTGAAGTAGTGTTAACTATTTAATATAAAATGCATATCACTAGTATTTATAAAGTTTTACATAATTATTACAATATTAATGTATATGACATTATTATATGATACTACCTAATGAAACTACTAATTTGCAGTTTTTATAATTTCTGTAATTACTAACTAATAATTATAATTTTATTAAAAACATAGATTATGTTAGCAATTAGTGGTTTAATTGTTTTGGAAACCTAAAACTCTTGGTAGCTATTCAGTATTTGAACGCTGGGAAAAAAATCATAAAAATCCGATTTAAATCAAAAAAATCTGATTTAAATAAAAAAAATCCGATTTTTTTTATTTTTAAAAAAAAAATCATGATTTTTTTACACCCTAGTATCTGCATAGCCCTGAGATATCTGTTCGGAAAGCAAATCTTGAACTTCAGTTGCCTGATCGTGTCTACGTTCCGTCGCTACCTAATGATTTTCTAGAGTTGGATCGCAGAATTGAAGAGGTTATTGCTACTTTGACTCTGGACTTGTTAACCGAAGTGTGGGAAGAATTGGACTAAAGGTTGGATGTGTGGTGTATAACTAAAGGTACACATATTGAACATTTGTAAGAAAAACTAGGTTAGTTTACCTTTAATTTGATGTATGATTTGTTGTGAATAGTCTAAATTAAACTGTTATAATACAGTAGAAGATGTTTATAATGCAATTATATATAATGCACAGCTTCTCAGATGTAAACAATGCATTTTGCAGTTAAGAAGCACCTGCTTTCTCACGCAATAATTTTTTCCCCCCTAGAGGACTATATTTAATATATTAGTTCAAGGTTATCTTAATTCAGAGGTTTTTGGTAAAAAAAATATATATATATATATTATTACAATAAAACTTTTGTAAATGAGTAACATAAGGAATAATTTGATCCAGGCATATTTGAACCAGGTTTTTAAAGAATTTAATAATGTGTAAAATGATTTATCTGTATTATGCTAAATTTAAAATCGCACAAATCATGATACCAAGGAATCCAATATAAAGACACTCAACTGTATTTTGTTTCAGACATATTTGGCACTGTTTAGAAGATAAGTTTAATGATGCATGAAATGGGATTTATTTAATGCAAAATTCTATATAATGCAAAACCTCGTGTTTTTAGGTTTGCATTATTAATATCTTCTACTGCATATAAAATTGAAACGGGGAACTCTTTTATGGGCATCCGGTACATAGGAGATAATGGGACTTTTGGCTTGCCCTGTACCTCTCGAAAGAACTTCTATACTGAAAACTGAAACAGAGAGAGACTAAAAGAATCAACAACAGTCCGAAAGAGATAAAATAATTTATTTGCATTAGGGCATTTTTCTAGTTTACAACAGTACCTAAACTGCAATATGGTACTTCTATATACATGCTATGCAAAAAATCTACAAAATGGCCATGTGAAAGGTGGGCTGTCTTGGTGAGCTAAAAAGAAGGAAAATGCTTTTCCCCTAAATCATGCATAAGTTCCAAACATGATTCCTAAGCATTAGGACTGATTTTACAGAAAAATTTGTGAATGAAACATCAAGTGAATGATGACTAAAATTCTACAAGCAGACATAATCTAGTACTCTAATAAAATCAGTTTATTACTGCTAGAAACACTTGTAATACAATTAAAAATGAATAAAAATGCCTTGAGGTGTGTATCAGTGTTGAATTGAACCTTTTCCCCTGAGAAAAGGCTTCTATAAAATAAATCTTAAGGTATAGAGATATCTTCACACCTCTATAAGCATGATTTCACCCATTAAAAATAAACATATGACTTAAAAATTTAATCATGCACTTCATGCTTTGTATTTTTAAATACAGTTGTGTTTATTCTTTACATAAAAGAAGGCCTTATAAGCAGTGGTGTAGTCTTAAAAAAAAACAGAGGGTATACGCTCAAGGCAGAGAGTGCATACTATAGCTTTCTTGAGAAACAGAGGGTATACGGGTTCCTTAAAAAAATCCAGAAGGTATACGGCATATACCCCCGTATACCCTCCACTACATTCCTGCTTATGATTCCTTTATCTTACAAAAGATTGTAGGATGATTGATATTTTTATGCATGTTATAAGGTTGTTCTGACATTAGTAAAAAATTAGAAAGTAGTGATATTATTTAAATTGGTACTTTCCTGTTATAACTTAAATCTGATATCTACATTTTATGGCTGAATATGTTAAGCAGTAAAATTTAAAATAATACATGATTCACCCCCCCCCCCCCCTCCACTCCTACCTGTTTCTCTAAGAATAAAAAATATTTTTATTTTTTCCTTTTTTGGTACTGTTCAATTCCATGCTTGTCTTTGGTTTTGCACATTTTATAACTTACATGCAAGGCTCTAAAACATGTCAAGGAATATTTTCACACTTTGAAAAAAATAAAAAATCTAGTACCATCTCTGATGTCTGATAGGGGGGATTTTTCTTTCCAGGTGTACCATTTTAAAAAGAAGTAATTTTAACCAAATTAACGATTGTGTAAGATTAGAAGCAACAGATATGTGTTTTAGTGGATTAGGTAAAAAATCTTTCAGGTCAATTGGTTATTTTTAAACAGAAGTCAAAATTGATGATTCTATATTTGAAACCTCTGTTTTTTTTTTTTCATTAATCATAATTCTATTGATTTTGACATGATTATTGGTACTGATGTCATACATCAAAGTACTTAATTATTTCTAGTAATGATGTAAAAAATAAATAAATATTAAAATGATTAACAAGATAGAAAATTCCAGAAAAAGGACATTTTGGTCACCAGGTTGAGAAACTTTCCGACCTGGGCTACCTTCTGAATTCATCACAGATGCCTAAATTTTCAATGGATGTTTCTTGATCAATAAATAAATACCAGGAAGAGGGATTGTTATTTTTCGACCTTTAGCACAACAGGAAATTTGAAATCTTCCAGGAAGAGGAAGAAAAAACTCACAGAACATAGGGGACTTTCCTTTCCAGGCTACGCTACTAGAAATTTCTAAGCTTTTTTTTTTTTTTTTTTTTTCAGGAAATATAATCTTTTGAAATCATATGAACTATTTTGTTATAATTTATATTGACATATTAGGAATTATAGTCACAAAAATTCTAAAATAAAGTAACTAACGCTGTCACCGCCACTGCTGGTATTGAATTTTTTGTGACCGGAGGTCTTTCCCCGTTAATATTAAGAAAAATATTCCATACAAAAATATGAAAATCGGTGGTATTAGAGAGAAATGTTTGATAAACACACTGATGCAGACAGTTTTCAAATCGAAGAATTATTTTAAGAGATATTTAATGCTAAAGTTGGACAAAATAATTCCATTAAAAAAGTTTTATAGGAGCAAAAACTGTACATGGGAATTTAATCATTTTTAGATCATTCTATGCGTCAGAATTTCCCGGTGTGCAGACTGCATTTAGTTTTTTAATTTGATTCATTTTTTGAGGTTTTATTTCTATTTTAAATTCAAATTTTCAGCATTTTGAGAGATATTTTTTACATATTTTAGAAAATGGTATTGATTTAAACTGTTGCCAACTGTATAAACAGCGCAAACAATAATGTTTGCTTCAAATTAAAAATTTATTTTACATGTGACTACTATAAACAGAAAATATAAAAAGCAGGAACTCATTGAAAATTACGTCATAAAAACTATATTTACATGTGAATTTTAAAAGAGAAAGAATATTGTAAAATAATAAATTTATTAACATGCGTTAGAAGTCTTAAATAGGGCGTCATATCACACTTATTACATAAAATGAACAAAAAATAGTATTGCAAAACAGTTTAAATTTAAAAATTGCGCGAGACATTTATTTGATATTTTATGATCTTTTCAACTATTTTTATTAGGACAGCACAAATAACATTTCATTTCCAGACCTGCCAACCTTTGAAAATGAGAAATCGTAGCACACAAAATTTAAATTAATCTGGAGGTTGGTTGGTTGGTTTTTCGTGTTTCGCAGCCATCTTTTGAAATTCCTAAAAGAATAAGGTTTCTGTCTTTCAACTCAATATAGTAAATTTTTTCCTCTGAAAATTTTAATACGATGTTTAGAGTTTATTTTCGTTTCGCAGCGTTTTTTTTTTTTTTTTTTTTTTTTTTTTAATTTGTAATAGGAGCCTGGTTCCAACTTTTTAGCACAATGCAGTAAATTTTGACGGAATTCGCGATTATTTTCCCGTCCTCATTTCAGGATATTCACAATTTTTTCCCCACAATCGTAATTCACATTTTCCTATCACGATTTTTTGTTGAAATCCGCACTTTTTACCATGAACTTTTGATGAAATTCGCATTTTTACGTGATCCTTTGACTAAATTAGTGTTTTCTTTCTGCGATTTTCTGTGAAATTTGCATTTTCCTACTTATCTCTATACGAAATTCGAGTTTTCTTTCTGCGATATTTTGACAAAATTCACGCTTTTACCACGATCCTTTAACGAAATTTATTTTCTTCTGCGACCAATTGACGAAATTGATTTTTTTTTTTACACGATCATTTGTCGAAATTCGCGATAGTTTATCGCGAATCGTGCGATTTTGAACACTATTTCAAACCTTGCCCCTCAAGGAACCCCCTCCAGAATTCTTAAAATGGCACCCTTGTTTCTAAGGAAGGGAATTCCTGTATAAATATTTACAAAAACACGATTAGTGTGTTATATGTTAAGATTTTTTTTTTGCAGCTTAGAAATTTTTTTTATTTTATTTTTTTTTTTTTATTTTTTTTTTTTGTCTTATGAGCATTTTTTAATGCCCGAATTTTCGGACTGATGGCCAATTTTTTAAAACTTTCGCTAAATGAATACTTGGAAATTTCGGAACAGAATCACTCCTGAAAAATATGCTGCGCGGGATAAGCATCGTAGTTCATAGGTCCAAATCGTAGCAACTACGATTTTTTCGTAGCAGTTGGCAGGTCTGCATTTCTAATGAAAGTATTTTCATGTGAATATTAAAAAGAAGAAAAAAAAGTTTGGTGAAAATTATGTCAGATTAAAAACGATACATTTAAAGTGTCTTATTTAAAAAAAAACTTTCTTTTTGCTTTGCTAAAAAATATCGGGAGATAAAGACTCTGTTTATTTAATTCATTTTACCATCAATATTATCGTCAAATTAGTGTGCTTTTAGAGTCTGCGCTGTCTGAACGGGGGTTTGTGAGCGCAGCTCGTAGGGGGCAGCGCCCCTAATGGTCACAAAAATAAGTAAAAAGAAAAAGGAGTCCAGTAATTTTAATGAATGATAAGGAAAAACACTGTGCAATACAGTACCTTACATAGTAGAATCACAAATATTCAAAATATGCAATGAATGAAATTTAACCTTAATGTATGTTTCAAGGGTTCTTCAGCACAACAAGTTTATGAAATATAGTAATAAGACACCAAATATGCAAAAAAAAACTAAAATACAATTTTTGTTTCAATGAGACTGACTTCTACTACCGAGTCTAAAAGGTCGTTCTAAGCCTTGAAATATTGAACAAAATTGAACTTGATTTTTAGTGACCTCGACCTACTCATACTGGATCATCATAGTGGATTCTTACAGGGTCATCAACTTAAAATATGAATGAATCACAGTTGAAAACATAAATCAACTGAGAATCAACATTAATCATTGAGATTGCATTTACAGTAGAGCGCCAATTATCTAAACAAGTCGGGGCCGACCCTAGTTCAGATAAGCAAAAGTTTGGATAAATGGACAGACAATTTAAGGGATGTTTCTGACTATACTAAAACCTTCACACATTACTTAAGCTTAGGACTGGCAGCACCAGTTAGTGCTGGCATGTTTAAAAAGTGATTTTTGTTGCCTTTTAATTTTTTTTTTTTTTTTTTTTTTTTTGTCTTTTTATCATTTTCTGAACTTTAGAGATTAGAATTTAAGCAAAAAAGCTTTTGATTGTTGCTTGCTTCAACGAAGACATTTTTTTCATTGCTGCCATATCTCTAATTCTTCTTAAATACGTTAGTTAAATAGGATCAACGTTCTTCTGCTGTTCGAGCTATGTCATAGCTGTTTCCAAACATTCAAAGGCTTCGTTATGTGATGGACCTGGGATATTTTCAGAGCATTTGTTTTTATTTCCTTCAACTTCTTTTTCATCATGAATCTTATCCATAATCTCATCATATCACTTAAAATCTGATATCCAGGTTCATGTACTTCACTATTTAATTACTCGTTAATTTCATTTTCTTCATAGCTTAGGATTCTTCCCTGTTTTACATAGCTCATTTTCTGATCTACTATCAGTTTTTTTCTTTATTTAAAATTCTATTCCAAGCCAATGGATGATTAGGAGTTCAGTTTTAAAAAATTTCGGAGAAATAGGCTGTTCGGATAACTGAAAGTTCGGTTATATATATATATATATATATATATATATATATATATGTTTTTTTTTTTTTTTTTTTTTTTTTTTTTTGAGAGAGAGAGAGAGAGAGAAATAGGCTGTTTGGATAATTGGAGTTCTGATAATCGGTGCTCTACTGTACTTTGAATTTCGGGTGATTCAAGACATATGCTTATCAAGTGCACTAAAGCACTAAAAATTTCGTAATTCCATTTCACCTAAACTAAACATATGAATAATACTCACATTTGCACATGTAGTAGAAAGAATTTTATATTTCACCCAAAATCCAAGATAATTTTATTGTGTAGTCTGTTTGATGCACATTCAGAATTTATTTTTTTAAATATAACAGGTTGCAATTTAAACTTTATTACAAATTCAAAACTATAGTTAAAAATAATGATTAAATTTATTAATTTACAATTTGATATTTCTAATTTATCAATCCCTTATAAAAAGAACCTGCAGTGTGTGACTTTAAATGTTTCAAAGACAACAGAATTAGAAATCAATAAGAAATAATTAATATTTAGAAAACTGACAAACACTCATTAACTTCTGTCCCACTGGACATTTTAATTTTAAAAAGTTACAGTTTTATAGCTTGTTTGTACTAACCTAAAAAATTTTGTAATCCCAGAATTCTTTCTTAAATATAAATATGAAAATAATTGAATTAATGAAAGTTAAGGAAAAACATTATTTATCTTTACACATATAAATAAATAGATTGTGTATGAAATGTGATATGTATTGTTATGTTAAGCTAAAGAAAAATATGGTGAAATGTTACCAAAAATAAAATAAATTAAGTTAAATGAAAAAAAGACAAATACTGGATTAAGTCTGCTTGCATACACACAACTAAACTGCAAGTGCATGAAAACACCAAACTGCATTTTTACAATAGCATATCATTCAATATAAAATACAAAAAAATATGAAATAGGCTTAGATACAAAAAATCGTATGCCTCAAAATCACTATAGTTGGATGGGAATAATAAAAAAAACAGACACATAACACAACATATTTTAGGAAACATGGCATTTTTTAAGATTGGAAGTAACATGATTTAAGCCTTTAAAATGAACGAAAAAATAATTACAAGTTTTGTTACAAGATTGAATATTTTTAATAAATGAATACAATAAACTAATAATTACTATTTACCATAAAGTAAAATTTCTTCATTTTCTGTTTCATCACTGGCTTTTCCTAGTTTTTTTATTAAGATTTATTTTAATTACACCATCTCAGCTTTTCAATTTTATTAACAATGGTAAAATAAATTCAAAAATAAAAAAGCTAAGATTTTAAATATGATTTTTTTTTTAGAATTTTCCAAAGAAACGCCCTAGAAGAAATTATGTGTATATGGTGCTTTCAAAAAGTTTTCATATGACATCTCCATAATAAAATACAACCTAATTATGATTTAATATAAATATGAAAAATAAACACAGAATATATTTTCAAATGACACAAAACTGAACCAATATACAGAATGTCGCAAAAAGATTGAAATTCGCTTTAATTTTTTTACCTGTTGGTGATATTCAGGCAATGTTAATCGCAAAAGTGTTCAAAATAAGAATGGGTTTAAGACTATGTTGAGGAAGATTATTTTTGAAAAGGTTACACTTCTTAAGCTTTTATACAGTCCCTGGATTCCACAAGTTATATTTAGAAAACTTTTAATCTGCTTATTTCTTACAAATGAAGCAGCAAAAATTCTATTCCTTTATCACCAAAACTAACTGAGATAAGTACTTTTAATTAAAGATCGGCCGAAACAAGTTTTTAAGACCAAAACCGAAAATAAAACTATCCAAAAAAATTTTTTAAGTAATACATACATAAATAAATATACATAATTATTAATTAATTATATGTGTTTATTAAATATACATATTTATTAATTAATTACATGTGTGGCCAAGTTAGCTCTATGTACCTCTGACCAGCTTGCCATATTGGATAGCACCAATATTACCAATTTAGCATGTTTTTTCTTTCCTTTTATATAAAACATTGAATTTTCGAATAGTAATCCACAGAATTTTTATACCATTTTAACTTTATCTAATAACCTCCCACTCTTATTTTTTTTCTAATAATGTTTTCATGTTTTTGAATCAGTTCCATAAACAGTCAAATTGACATAAAAAAAAGAAACTAACTCCACTGAAAACTTTCATGCCTGTATAATTCAAATGATATTCCATTTGTCCAAATTGATTAATTGAATGAATGAAAACTTTTTGCTAACACCATATACTAACCAAATTGAATTAGATCAACATTTTAAATGTAGAAAATGTAATTTCTCTCTCTTTTTTTTTTTTTTTTTGAAAAGAAGATAAAAAAGAATGATTGTTCTGGATACTAGGATTTCAGAAATACGCTAATTCAATAAATAACAATTACATTGAATGAATTTTTTAAAAAAAAAATGTCTTAAGCACAAATATATTTAAGGATATTAAGAAATATTTCTGCAGCATTAATGGTTATAAAAATACAAACTATTTTAAAGCATCTAAAAAAAACAGGTTTTTTTTTTTTTTTTTTTTTTTTTTTTTTTTTTTTTTTTATGATGCAGCACTAGTGCAAAATTTAGTTACACTGAAACACATTTCACAAAAACATGAACAGTACATTTAAATCACATAAGAAAGAAAATGCAACTTGAAACAAATAGATGCTTTGTCTATAATGCTGCTGAGGTAGGAGCTTTATTACTTCATGACTAACACAAGAAGATTATTAACCCCTTGGGGATGAGCATCACGTATATGTGCCACATAAGTTGTTCAGAATCATGAATTCAGATTCAGAATCACCCATTATTTTTTTATTGTAAACTTTTCCTTATTTAATCAGGGCATCTTTCGGATTAATTAGACAAAAATTTCTGTTTTGAAAAAGTTGTTCCGAATCCTTGATTATTCCCACCCATAATTTTTTATTGTAAATTTTGCATTATTTAATCAGGGCGGATTAAATTAGGCAAAAATTTCTACTTTGAAAAAACGGTGATAAAAAATTAAAAATTCTGTAAATGACACTTGTCACGAAGGGGTTAAACTATACCAATATCAGTAAAATGACTGATCTCTAAACAAACACTTTATAAATAACAACTACTCTATCACTATATTTTATTTCAGGAGTTAATAGATGCCAGCAACCAACATGATAAACCAAAGTTCATTCAAAATCTTTTATGTCACATATGATGAAATATCACAGCAAAAAAAAAGCAGAAAGGAAACTGGGAATAAAACTAATGAGTGGTAAACATGACTCTTACTGTTCAAAAATTAGCAAATAAAAAGAAGTATCCTTAAAAAATATATATAAATGAAGACTAGTTTCAGGAAACTACTGGTTTTAAAACAAACACTGCATAAATAACAAGTCCATCACCAATTTATTTCAGGTGTTAATTGATAATAAAAATAAAAATCATAATGATTAAAAAAAAAAATAAGTCTTACTTTTCTATGTCAAATGTTATGAAATATTAATAAAAGTAAAAATGAAACTATGTATAGAAAATGAGTGGCAATCATGCCTTTATATTGTTGAATGAGAGTAGATTAGAGGATAAAAAGCAATAAGTTGCAGAAGGGGAGAAGGGAGGAGGGGGGGGGGTAAAAAAAAGACTAGTTTAGCGAGTAATTAACTACTATTACCTCAGTCAGAACATATCCATGATTCTGTTTCAAGGTGAGCAAGGATGATCTCAAATGAGGTTAGGGAAATGGGCAGATTAAGGAATTAAACTCTATAATGACTAGATAAAAACACTGATTAGGAGGAAGATGCATTCTCCAAAGTCGTGTCATTAGCTGGTTCATTTATTTATATTAGTTATTTATATTATTTATATTATTTATATTAGTCCAGGAGGCAGCAACATATACTAGTTTACCATTTTATGCAAGCTAATCTTCAAATATATTATTAATTTTATTTAATCACGAAAACAGATGTGAACAGACTGTTTTGGTATTGGAGATTGCAACACTGCATAGCAAAAGTGAAATAAACAGGTGCTCGATTTTGAATATTTGAAAACTTTTAATTCAAATTAAACACAACTTGATAAATGGTACATATAAAATTAACCCTTAAATGCCTGATTTTTCAAAAATCATTGTAATAATGTTTTTCGGCTTTCATTTTTTAAATAAATTGTGGAAAAAATACTTAAAAAAATCATATTTTGTTTTAAGTATGGTTTACGGCTAAAAAACAGTTTGTTACTAATCGGCAATACTGGTCTTTAATTGAAAAAAATAATTTTTCTTGATAAAATTCTATAATATTAAACACACAAGAATTTTAGGAACTATAATAAGAAATAAATTTTACTTGCTCACTGCAGAACAAAATAGAGTATTTCGCAAGCTTCCAAACAAAACAAAAAGAACAAGTAGCAACAATTGAAAAAATAAATCTATCTTTATTCTTAAACAGCACAAGTGTTGCCATCTACATGTTGAAAATCGATTTAATAATATTTTCAGAATGTATTTTATTGGGAACGTTAGGCATTATGGCTTCAATATTATTCTAATAGTATTTTAGAGCCTAAATTGGGTATGTTGCCGAAAAGCAACACCCAGCATTTAAAGGTTAAAGTGATACTGCAAACACATTGAAAAATCTACACTTCAAGTCACTTCCATGATCGCCATCAGGATTAAAATGGTGTTAAACAAGTCTAAAAGTTTAAAATGGAACATAAACCTGGTATCAAGGATTATAAAAGCCTAATGATATTGATGCTGTTAAGTAGTTTATCTTAATGACTGCTGACACCAAACAGGTCCTGAAACATGACATTTTGATATAAAGAGCAAAATTTTACTAGCATTACAAATCAACAATAGATTATCAATTAAAATAAGTGTTATCACTTAACTTAATACCATACCTTGTGTGATTATTGCGAAATGATTATTACAGCACCAAATTACTACAGCAAAGAAAATGATTATGTAGATTAAGTTATTTAGATAGCACTGCTAGTTGAACTACATTTTATCAGCTTTTCAGCTTAACAATGAGAAAGTGCAAACATGATAATGCATTGCAAAGATATGAGTGTTGAATTCAGTTCTATGAAACTTAATTACTTGTAATCACAGATATGTACACATATAATAAAAAAACACTTGATACTGTTACAAAAGCTAATTCATATGTATATATTATGAACCATGGGTGCCAGCAGATTGAAATTCAGGCAGGAGCAAGATTTTCGAACAGATGTGCCAGTGGTATGCAACGTAGGCTGTATTTTTATTTTATTTTTTTATGAAACAAATTAAGAATTTTTTTTTAATCAAAACTTCCTTAGAAGACTACTATTATATATATAAATGAAAAAAGTTGTATAGGAAGTTTCTGTACAGGAATTATACAGAAATATAATAAATATGAAATAATTAAAAACTAAGTTACTATCAGTTTTTTTTTTTTTTTTTTTTTTTTTTTTTTTTTTCAAAATAAAGAATTAAAGCAATTTATTATAATTATTATTTATTTATCTTCCCAGGAGGACAGAGCCTCCAAGATAATTTTTAAACACGAATGTAAAAGCAAAGCAGACAGAACTAAATATTTTCTAGCATAAGAGGTTCATGGAAGGGGGAGGGGGCAGACCTCTTTTAATGAAATATCCTTAGTTCATTTATTTACATATTTATTTTTAAAGTTTAATTATTTTAAATCACATGGAAAGGATGAATTTTGGTGACTTTTTTTTTTTTCAAAATCCTTAGAGGAAGAAAATGTAATCTATTAAATTTTTATAAAATTCAGGTATGGGCAACACATTTCCTGCCCACCTACCTACCTATGCTGGCACCCACATTATGAACAATGTTCCACTGCTAAGGAAACGAAATGAAAAATCCACAAATCTATAAAACTAAGTTCTAATACAAAACTCTAATAAATATAATCTGATATGATATTTGTGAACGATATTGTCATTAAAGATATACTTCAGCGATATGATACATATTATAAGTAGCTAATTAAATTATTAACAGCTAATAAAAAATAGTGTTTAACTCATATTTTGATTATGTTGAATACTATACTATAAAAATCTTCAACAATCTAACAAGACAAGACATCACAATTAGTTACTAAATATGTACCTAAATAATATCTTTTACACAATTTGAACATAAATAAAATTTGCTTCTGTTAAATAAAAACATAAAACACAGACATAATTATCATTTTGATAAAGAGATCATTTAACAACTAATAAATCATTAACAAAGGAACCTTCACAACTGTTAATAGATTTTAGAGATATATAAAAATGGCATTTTACAAGAAGTTATTGGAGGAAAATAAGGAATAAAATTAGTTACAAGCAATAGAAAAAAGTTAATGGAATTATCAAAAAATTTCATTCAAATTACAAAACGGGAAAAGTTTAATATCAGTGTATAATAATTTACTGCATATGAAACAAAAATGATATGACTTTATATCAAAGATAAACACAGGAGTTACAGCATCCTACATTTTCTTTACTAGGGTCAGGAGGGGTAATTATGACCACTTTGTATTTTTTTTTTTTTTTTTTTTTTTGGAAAAGTGGTGTTTTTAGTACATAGGAAGTAACTTTGACCTTTAAGAACACCTTATGAAATTTTAATTGTCATAGCTGTTTTTTTTTTTTTTTTTTTTTTTTTTTTTTTTTAAGTTAAAAGGATAGTTATAATTACTTTATCAAATATTCACAATCAGAAAAGTTTGGGGGTAATTAAGACCACTAGTGAGGAAATTATGATCCCTATATTTTCTCTTTATATTTGCCTATACAGATTTGTTTGGGGTAATTGAGACCACTTTGAACTCCAAAGTGACAAATCTGTTTATCAAAATTTCGATAGACTTAGTTTCAAATTGCTATTTAGATCTTAACCACTTCACCGGCGAAGGGTATGGGGAAACAGTGCTTTTACCCCCGAGTTATCTCGGGGCAGCCGGTGAAGTGGTTAAAAAGGCTTCAGACTAGTGATAAAGAATATCTAAGATGAAATATACATTATGAGGTTAATATCTAAGCTTGAAACAAAATTTTACCATATACAGTTTTCTCCAATATGGGGGCGGTCATAATTATCCCCTGGTCACTATTACCCCTCCTGACCCTACTGTTTTCACACAACAATCTTTGTAGTATAATTTTTTTTTTTTTTTTTTTTTTTAATTTGCAATAGAAAATGTACGCCAAAAATTATCATTTGAAGATAGTAATAGACAAAGTAGAGGATGCTGTGACTCTTACAAAAGCTAAAATGATGATCTATTACAAAAATTAATTGAAAAAATGGCTATATTTTAATAAAGCAGCCACTAGACAACACAGGTTCAGTATATAAAAATTCATTTTTCAATAATCTAAGATGAATAACTACTTTAGGATTTTACTTTTCTATGCATAATAATATTTAACTGCAACAATAATTAAGTATAACTTTCAAATTTCACATAAAAAAGAAAATAAAGATTTTTAAAACAGTTCATTTTGAATATCCTTAACATTTCAGGGAACTTTTTTTCATGATGTTAAGATTAAACTTTATAACTCCTAACACAGATGCATTAATCTCATTTTTATCAAGCGATCATTAAATATTTTATAATTTATTAACAAAGGAACGTTCACAATTGTTAATAGATTTTACTAATGAACATTTAAAGAAAAAAAAAACTTTATAAGTAATTATTGAGGCAGAATATAACACAAAGTTAACTAGAAGCAATATAAAAAGATTCTTGGGATTATTTTAAAAGTTCATTAGAAATTTCAAAATCAGATTACAAAACCTTTTCATACTTCTATATCAATTTACAATATTTACTATTCATGAAACAAAATGATAATATTTTATTTCAAAGATAAACAGCTAAGATAAACATCCATTACAAAAATGAATTAAAAGAATGAATATATTTTAATAATAACCTTAGCAACCACTATTTATGCACTCACAGAAGTGAGCATAAAAAAACTCATTTTTTAATAATCTGAAATGAATAATTACTTTAGATTTCCACATTTCTAGGCATAATAACATTTTATTTTAACAATAATTAAAATCTTTTTTTGCCAATTTTACTTGGAAAAGAAGTTGAATATTTTTTAAACTTGTATAATTCTGAACACTCAATATTTCTTTTTTCCTTTTATTTATTTATTTATTTATTTTTTTTTTTGGTACAAGCTTTATTCCTTCTACCATGCTTTGTTCTTAATCCCAAATTGCACCTAGTGCTGCCACATGTGACACAACCAATATTGTCCATAGCATTAAATAATTCTATGACATTTAAATAACCTAATAAAGTGTGAATTTAATTACTTATTAAAAAGTCACCAATGCTAGTTTGTTTTTGCTTAGGCCACATTTGTAAAGTGACCATTCTTAACTCATTAAAATGTGTGTATGATATTTGATGAGGTCACTGCTTTTTTTTTTTTTTTTTTTTTTTTTTTTTTTTTTTGTATTTTTAACACCAAATAGTGGATCATATATAGTGTATTACAGGGTGGGCGAACCTATGGCACGCGTGCCAGAGCTGGCACGCAAGCTAATTTTTATGGCACGGGAAAATGTTAAATTTGGTAATTGTTATACAGATAAAATCCATTTTTTATTTCTGTTATAACCAATAAAATTTTGTTCCATACGGACAGACTATCACAAATAATGCAATTATTTTTTGCATGAATTAACAACATCATAATAACTTTCCTTTCCTCTGATGCTATGCAGCGTTTTCGATAAGTATTTTGCTTTTCTATATGAATTTAAAAAGCTGTGATTTTCAAGTGAGTTTCGTTTGACAATTACTGCAGTAAAATGGCGAAAGGATTCAATTTAGCTATGTATATTTGTAAAAATAACAAAATATGAACTAGATTTAAAGCATTTTCCATTGAACGTACGACAGCAAAAACCTCATCAATACATTCTTAGTACATTAATGCAATTTGGAAAATTATAACCAAATTGTTGCATACTCATTGTAATAAGTTAAAAATTATTGAAAAAAAAAAAAAACTCGTATTTTTTCCTTTATTACAGTATATACCGTATAAATGAATCTTATTTACGAATTAAAAATTCATTCATTTAATGGTTGTTCCCAGTATACAGAAAAATTGCAATTTTATTTTTAATATTTTTTAATTATTAATGCATGAAAGCAACAGGTTTTATAACCAGGGTTTCGTATAAACATCGTAATTATTTTTGTATACGTTTGGCACGTTACATTGTTGATAGATATTGTTTGCAAATTTTCGGCACGCGCATGTGAAAAGGTTCGCCGAGCCTGGTGTATTACATATAATAGATCAGGGTGTCCAACTGTGGCCCACCGGATACCACTAAAATTTTAGAGAAATAGTCGACAAGTTGAATCGCAGCAATTCAACGATTAAGGCAAAGATATCTGTAAAATTTTAGTGGTATCCGGCAGGCCACAGTTGGACACCCGTGTAATAGATCATATATAGTGGAACACAATAAAAATACTTATAGAATGTGATAAAAAGTATTTTTTCTATTAAAAAATTGCATTTAGAAGTTTTTTTTTTTCTCTTTTTCTTTTTTTAAATATTTTTCTCCTAACTAAATTATTAATGCAAACACATTTTTTGCACATGGAAAGAAAAAAGGAAAAAAAAATGTGCATTATAAGATTAATTTTATAGATTTAAAGTATAATGTTTCAGAATTTAATGCATCAGAATTATTTTTCATTATCTTATTAGTATGAAAATAAGAAAAGTTCTGTATTTTTAAAGTAATAAATTAGGTAGATCCTACTACACTGGATATATTCAAGTCATGTGATATATTCAAGGACAATTTGCATGTGAAAGTATAATGGGCAATTATTAAAGGGTTAATGCAGGTTGTATTATTTTACTAGCTGTTAGCTGTGACTTTGTTCACATGGAATTTAAAAAAGAACCATGCCACTAATTAAGCAAAAAATGACCCCTGCCTTATCCATCCCAACAATTAAAATAAAAGAGGGAGGAGGTTAACTGTTATGTAAGAGGTCAAACCCTTCAAAATTTAATAATATAATAATAATAAATTTAAATTGAATTTTTAAAAAAATCTTTCAGAGGCATTCTTGGTTTTCTCCCTAGGACTTCTCCTTTGGACTAAATTTAATAGAAGTTGCTTTCCCTCACACAGATTACCTATAGGCCAATAAACCATTTTTTATTAATATGACATTAATAATAATAAAAATTTATTGGAAATTTTATTTCAGATTCTGCTAATTTAGAAATAAAAAGTTGATACAACTGTGCCAAAAAGTGCAATTTGAACATATCATAAGAATGAATCAAAAATTTTGTTACAAATTGCTTGCAAAATGTTGTTTTATAGCATCAGAATTGTACATAACTTTCTTACATGCATATGCCATTAACCAGCAAGCAGAAATCATAAAATTATTATTCAAAGAAATATCTTGTATCTTCCTCACTTAAAAATTTTGTTTTGAAATACCATGCTGAAAAGTATTATTTAAATATACTGCAAACATCTGAAAAGAAATATAGATCTCAATAAAGAAAATACTTTAGTGGCAAATAAATCTAACATTGAGTTTATAAAATATAATCATTCTTTTATAAATAGAAGTTTATTTGGAATGTTTCAAAAATGTTTTTTTTTTCCTTTAAACTTCAGAATTTATGCTATGCTAACATGAAAGAAAGGTACTTATGTTAGCTGGGTGCAAATATCGCCAAAAGATTTTTTTTTTTTTTTTTCCCCTCACAACTTTTACTTTTGTATGCATAAATTAGAAACAACACTTAGATGCTGAAATAAAATGTTTTGATTTATGGTAATACAGTAAACTCTGTCTAAGGCGGAATCGATCGGGAATGAGAAAATTTTCTGTGGTAGATAATATTCCGCCATAGAGAAAATTTACTCTGTCTATGGATTCGCAGGGACTTGAAAATCTTTCCAAGTTAGACAAATTTCCGTCTTACACAGAGTTCGCCTTACAGAGAGTTTACTGTATTTCTTTCTTTTCTTTTCAAATGATGTCAATGAGAACAATATTTGGCAATCACCTACACCCAGCTAGCATAGAAGTACCAAAAGAAATTAGTATAAAATTTTCACAGAAACTCTAGATATTTTTGTAAATTTTTATATCAAATATAAAAGAAAGGAAATAAAAACGATTCACACTCAACAGGATTAATAATATATACACAAGGATTATTGAATTATTAAGAAGGATAAACATAGATATAGTGATATGACTTTGATCTGCAATGACTTCATTAGTTGAACAGTGGACGAAAGAAGAAATTATTTACACATTTAAAATATGTTAAATATGCTTTCAAATACAAAAATTGAATGAACTACTAAAAGAATATTGCTTAGCAAATACTTAAGTTGTATACAAGTACCTTTCAAAACATGAATTATTATTTCACATGTATGCAATCATTACAAAATAACTCTTAATCATAACAATTTCAGTAAGAGAAATACACACTGTCGTATACACACATATATATATATATATTTAAAGATAAAGATTTATCATTTTTCTTCTTCTTTTTTTAAGCAGTTCAGACACTGATGCAAAGGATGTAAATATCATACCTGCATACTTAAAAAACATCAAGCAGAATGATAATAGAAGAGGGTTATGCAAATTTTCCAGTCTTCTTTATCAGGATAAAAACAAGTGCTATACATCAAAAGTACATATGCTGTAAAATGTTCATCATATACGTTGGTTTAGTTTAAGATGTATATTTTTTCTTAGTGTCAGTAATACAAACGCAAAAATTTTCATAACAAATAATAAGGCATAAAAACATTTTTTTTTTTCGTCTAATTAATTATGCAAAATACTTCAGATACCATAAAGCATAACTATAATTCTAAATTATTTTGTACTTTATACAGCTATAAAAATATAACATAAATAATAACAGGAGGAAAGGAACAAGGTTCAACATTTTAACAAATCTGGTTTATAATTGTTCAGAAAATTTGATTATAGGGTAATTTATATATCACATTAAGTTATCTTTTAATAGCCTCTTTACAAAAGTATATTTCTTTGGAACAATAGAGACGATAATTTTTTGTACAAACTCCAGAGAAAGGAAGAAAAAAGACATATTTTAAAATATGTGGTTCTATCTTATTGTGTATGAAAAAAAATGGACTTAAAAAAAAAAAACTTTTTACAGATCGAAAGGCAAATGTAGAAAATTTGGTAATTTTCCGTTAGCTGAGCACAAATAGAGGCAACATCAGATATTTTTTTCATTTTGGTAATGGTGCATCTGACTATCCCTGGTTAAGGGGATTCTTCACACACTTGAAAACACACACTCCGTAATGTTAATCCTATGGGCATGTTATTTTCGAATTTCTCGTTTCAATTTTAATACTTTTAAACGATTTTTTTTTTTTTTTTTTGCATAGGATAGCTGAGCTCAATCTTTAATATGAATCTTTTTTACTTTTTCGATTTTGGTTGCAGATTTTTTTTAAGAAGGTACTTTCAGTTTCGAAACTGGTTTCAAAACTGAAAGTACCTTTTCAAAAAAAATCTGCTACCAAAATCGAAAAGGTAAAAAAGAGTCATATTAAAGATTGAGCTCAGCTATCTTATGCAAAAAAAAAATCATTTAAAAATATTCAAATTGAAACGAGAAATTCGAAAATAACCTGTCCATAGAATTAACATTACGGAGCGTGTGTTTTCAAGTGTGTGAAGAATCCCCTTAAGGAATCCAAACACAGGTCAAGGAATTTAGTAGGTAAAAAATGTAAATACAGTAGAACCTCAATTATCCGAAGTAATTGGGACCGACCCTCTTTCGGAAAATCGAAATTTTTGGATAATCGAGAATGCTTCAATTTTAAGATTAAGGAGAACTACATGCAATATTTCTTATTATGGTGACAAGTGCTTAATAAAAATAAAGTAATAGCAAATTAGAAACAAGAATAAACTACCTGAATTTTAATTTTGAAAATAAGTACCTTTTGCATATATCACAAGAGTTTGAAAAAATGTTTTGTTTGTTGCAGTTTCGATTGTCTTTGCTTTGAAGTTCTATCACGGTGTTTTTAAATATTATTAATTCACCAGTATCACAGTCTTTCTGCTGCTCCAGCCATGCCAAACCTTTTTCAAAACATTCAAAAGCTTCAGAATTGCTAATTTGTTCGTTTTCTTCGTTCCACTCCGCAGCTTAAGGGAGTTCAAGTTAAATCCAAAGGAACTCTAAGAAAGGGGATCGAAAATATTTATATGTATTCGTGAATGACTGCTTACACCCAAGGAAAATGATAATTAAAAAAAAAAAAAAAAAAAAAGCTTTCAAAATGGATTCTGCACACAAGAAATGTTATAGTAAAAAAAAAGCTTTAAAAAATGATTTCGGTTAAAAGAGTTTCGGATAATAGAGGTTCTACTGTACTTTTGTAAAATAAACTCAAAGTTTATTTTCTTTAAAACAAAAAAAGAAAACAACTACTTTTTATGAGAAATCATAAAATAAATGAAGACAGCTTTAAATTATGGCAATTGAAACAATATTTGGCAATATATCGCTTGTGCACAGTTAATAGAAAAAGTTTATAATTTCAGAAATCTGTATGAAGAATGACAGGACATTTTTTCAATGTAAATTATAGCAATTGAAACAACATTTGGCAATACAGTAGAGCACCAATTATCCAAACAAGTCAGGACTGACCCTAGTTCGGATAGATGGACAGACAATTTAACAGACATTCCTGACTATACTAAAATCTTCACACTTTTTCCACGCTTTGGACTGACAGCACTACTGCAGGCATGTTTTAAATTGAATTTTGTCTTTTTAATTTTTTTAAAACTTTTTTATATCACTTTCTAAATTCCAGAGATTATAATTTAAGCAAAAAAGCTTTTGATTGTTGTTTACTTCAAAGAAGACATTCTTTTCAATGCTGCCATATCTCGAATTCTTCTTAAATACGTTAGTTGAATAGGATCAGCATTCTTCTGCTGTTCGGGCCATTTCATATCTGTTTCCAATCATTCAAAAGCTTCATTATATGATGGACCTGGATCATTTTCAGAGCATTCGTTTTCATTTTCTTCAATTTATTTTTCATCTTGAATCTCACCCACAATCTCATCATCATTTAAAATCTAAAAGGATAAAGTTAGGACAGATAAATAAAAATACGATAGGTTTGGATAATTGGAAGTTTGTTAAATAAAAAAAATTTGGGAGAAATAGACTGTTCGGATAATTGGAAGTTTGGTTTAAAAAAATTTTTTTGACAGAAATAGGCTGTTCAGATAACTGGAAGTTTGGTTAAAAACATTTTTGAGAGAAATTGGCTGTTCGGATAATTGGAGTTCCGATAATTGGCACTCTACTGTATCTTGCTTGTGTCCAGCTAATAGAAAAGTACCAAAAATCTTTATGTTATTGATTGATGATGACTCAAAGATAAGAGGCCAAAGGTGCATTTGTTACCACTGACATGAATTTATATCTTTTGGATATGGGCACTACTTTTGCATTTTATATGTTACATTAATTTTAAAAAATATACACAATATTCATATTTCTACAATTAGTGTACTGTGCATATAAATATTGATTGGAAACAGTATCATTATTACACATCTGTAACATAAACACAAATAAAGGAAATATTTCTCTTAAATAATGCAACATGCAAGAATAATGTCCACATATGGGGTTTACCGTTTAAAATACAAAAACAGGTGGTCGTGAATATGTTGATACAGTTTTGTTTTTATTAAAGAAAAAAAAATTAAACACTGATTTTCATATTTAAAAATGTAATGCATAAAGAATGTGCAATCTATGGTTAATAATTGTTCTTAGTTACATTTTTTTGTTTCAGTCACCTAAGCTTTCCTGCCTCCCTTCTTAAATTCAAAAACTTTTTTACTCCTGAATTATTAGTGTATATAAAATAATATTCAAGATTAAATATTGGTAAGGAGTAAAAATTAATGAGATATTTAGGGAAAATCTTAGAAATTTTTTTACCTGATTTCTTAAAATCAGAATAAATTGCTCTCTAATCAGAGAATACTGGTTAAAATTCAGAAAACTTCAGAGTAAATCAGAAATATTGGAACCTGTGATATTATTATTATTATATTATCAAAACAATTGCTATGTTAATTATACAAACACACAACAATGCTACACATTATGCTCATTTTTCTTCAGTTTTCTAAGAGGGTTTGCAGTAAGAAAAGTATAATTAAAAAAATTTCAAAACCATTCCAATAAATTATTTATATATGTCTGAATTCAAAGATTTTCTATACATGTAAATTAAGTTATTATTTACATGGATAAAATTATGCTAACAAAAATATTTTATATTGAATTAATGTTCAACATCTATAAATTGTTTCATATTTATAAATGATTTTCACTATTTGTACATTATGTGTTTGATCCCTATAAAAATGTAAAAAAATGAGATTCTATTGTATACATGTAACTGGATTTAATTACAAGAACTGTAATTACATAGATGTAATTTGGATAATCCTATGATATGAAACAGTCATTGAAAGAACAGCAGCAGTTGAAAATGATGTTAAAAATGCATTAAAGAAAAAAAAAACATAAAATGAATGCTACAAAATGATGTCTGATACTAATTAGTATTTTCTTATTATTAATATAGTTATCATTGAAGATAAATGAACATCACCTTTTTGTTTTTATCACAATGCACTTTCCAATTATATTTATTTATTATGAGACCATTTCAGATGATAAAAGTTAAGTCATTTCATTGAAATATTAATAGGTGAATCAAATCAATTAATAAAAAATTTTCAATATTAAATCAAAACTGAATATTAAAACATATATACGAATGAATATGTATGAGCAAAAATATAAATATTAAAAAGCACATAAAATGATTTTAAAAAATATATGGCAGTGAATTTATAACAATAGTTAGTGCGGCTACACAAATCACATTAAAAAAATCAATAATAAAATAACTACATAACAAGACAATAAACATATAATTATTTCTTAAAAGAGACTAGAATGCAAGCACTCGCTTAAGAGGAAACTAAAAAAGCAATATAAATATTGCAAAGCTCTAGAAAAAAAGGAAATAAAACTAATAAAAGTTTGATTATTAGAAAAAATTGAAAACAATATATATTCACTAGATTACATATGATAAAATACACAAATAAAAATTTAAATACACACACATAATACAATAAATTATTATTTTTTTATATACTATCAAAAAATTAAGTACATAACTAATCGACAAAAAAAAAATGCCCATTTTTTAACAATTTTAAGTCTGGCATTCTGCTAATAGTTTCTGTCTTTATATTAACAGCATTAACAATAAAATACAAAAAATACTCGTGGGATTTTTTTTATATTTTACTAAGACTTTATTTTCAACTATGTAGTTCATTCTTCATAAAAAAGAAGACAGTATTTGCTTGGAACATTTATCTAAAGAATTATCAGTTTTAAACTTCGAAAAAGTCAATTTTTCATTTCTCCAAGTTTACACAGTTTTGAATGAAAGCTAACAAGTCACATGAAAATATTCAAATTATTACTGGTCAAATTTAATTTGAAAGTGTGTACTTTAATAGCGACTTGATTGTAACTTTGATTATGTTTTTCGTAAAGCTGTGTTTTTGTAACATAAGCACACTGTACAAAATAATTACTTTTAAGACATATAAGTTTGCACAGGTATGTTTAAAATAACTATATTTGCAATCTCTATCTACATTTTGTTAATTAAATGATTAAAATTTTATTTGTTGTGTCATAATATTCTTTTTAAATGTGATATTTATTAGTATTTAACCATATAATTTTTTGGCTTAAAATATATTTTACATGAGCTAAATAAATTAGATGTAGGTTTATATGTAATGAATTTACTTCAAGGAAAACCAAAAATGGAAACTAAAAATTATTTTTTTATTGTTGTAAATCTGTGAACAACAGTTGTATTACATTTTTATTTTTATTTTTTTTTTCCAACTAGCTGACACGCCCAGCATTGAAGGGCCCATAATAATAAACTTAAATGAACCTCAAATATGTATGATTTCATATATTTAACCCAATTTTGTCTGAATTTATATTTTTAAATGAAAAAATATTGATTTTTAGAGGTAAAAGCACTCGGAAGAAGAAAGGTTTTTCGTTTTTTCACGCTGGGTCGTTTTATAATTTTTTTAAAAAAAAGAAAGAAATAGTTCTTGTTGTCTGAACTCTTTGAAATTTTTATCAGTTATCAATATAACAGTTTTGTAGCTTATGTGAAAATTTTGGGAAAAAATATTGAAAACTTTAGAAAAAGGACTTAAAAAAGTTATTCTTAATAAATGATTGGCTCGAATTTGAGTTACAGGATTTTACCTTTCATTACAAAAATATAATCAATTTCACAACCTATAATTGTTCAAAATCTTAAAGATTTTTATATGTTATATAAAATATGTGAACCCTGACTGCGTGAAAAATTGGTTACGAAAAAATACTGATATTTAGTGGTAAAAGGGTTCAAAATAACTGCAATGGGAAAGAGCGGTTTATTGATATTAAAATTAATAATGGAAAATAAAATAGTAACCATCCTGCACATTTTGAAGAGTTCTTTGAATCAAGTAAATCTGAGGAAAACTGCGACACATTAAATATACCATATATACTTGTGTATAAGTTGAAGAATTTTAGGCAAAATTTGGGAGTTGGAAATTGAGGGAACCTTTGACACGGGGTAGTAAAAAAAAAAAAAATCTCAGATAATCGGCAAATGGGCAAGTCTTTTAAGTAATCGGATGAGAGATAAAAGCGGATATGTTCATTTCCCTGTGATTTACAAAAAAGCTCAACAGTAATGTCCCTGTAATTGTTCTGCACCCATTTTCTCTTGGGACAGAATTCCCTTCAATACAGCACTGTAAAAAAAATTCCATTAAAATACGGAAATTGTACTGGCAATCGAGATGCCAGTATTTCTGTATTTTACGGAAATTTTCCCCCTGTAAATTCCGGGAAAAATTCCGTTTTTCTGGAATTTACGGGGGATTTTCCTTTTAAATACGGAAATAGTATTGCCATATCAATTACCAGTACGATTTCCATATTTTAGCAGAATTTTTTTTTACAGTGACGGACATTCCTTTCAACATTTTAATCCCCTTTTTAAAAAAAGTTCAACTTGAGAATTCTTCTCGATATCTCTCCTGAAAGTCCTACAATACAAAGAAGCACTATATTTTAGCAGTCTAAGAAGTTGTTGACCCTTGTAAATATGGCTTGAATAGATTTTTGAAAGATTTTTCCTTTTTAAGTATCATTGAATAGGTTTTGAAATAGTTTAAGCTTCGTCACTTTTACATAATTATACAGTTTTAAAACGTTGAATTTAAAAAAAACTCACAATAGAAACTAAAAAGTTTACTAATTTAATGAAAATTTATTATTATTTTTTTTTAATCCTTGATTACAAATCATTTTTCAACATACTACCAGAAACATGGTTCGACTTATACACGAAAATTCATTTTTTTTTCAAACTTTTGCTCAAGAATTGGGGGGTTGGCTTACACACAAGTAAATACGGTAGGTAACAAAATTTTAGTATCACAAAGTGGATGACTTCCCTTATGAGAAAGAAGTACAGGAATGAGTATGGCAATCAGAATAGAATATTTTGCAAACAGTTTTTTTTCAATGAACACTGGTTTACTAACAGAACACAAGAGAATTTCAAATCTATTAACCCCATTTATGTAAAATTTGATTTTTGTCTTTTCATGATTAGTAATAATACTTACAGATTAATGAATTATACCTCTAGGACCAAAAGAATACCCATCAAATATAAATTGAAAAAGTTAAAATGGCATTATTCTTAAATTTGAAAAGAAAAAAAAAGTGTTTAGATTTTTGCTGTAACTGTGTATACTAACATACATAGATATATTACTATTCAAAGGGTTATTTATTTTATTTTGTTTTATTTTTGTATCATCAAAAACATTTTTAAAAAAATACAACATTTAATTATTTAAAATTTATGTATAATATAGCTTAACTAAGTAGTGTTCTAAGCCAATTACGCAGGGTGCAAGGCTCAGTGGCCCTTTTTGACTACTTTATGCTCCCGGCAGTCCTTTGTTACTACTTTATGTGCCCAGCAGCCTTTTTCAAACTGCTTTATATGGCCGGTGGTCCACATTGCTCTTTTTGACACGCCTGTTAATTTTCTCACGAAATATGTCAATCGGACATAAGAAAAAAATTATGAAGTTCATTGATCATCTGAGGAGAAAGAATAGTGAAATTCGTCGATTGGCTGAGAAGGAGGGGAGATGTGCAATATGTCGATCGGTTGAGGGGGGAAAAATCAAAAAATCTGTCAATTGCCCGCAAGAAAAAAAAGTGAAATTCGTTGATCGATTGCTGGTAAAAAATGTCAAAATTTGTCTGTCCATCACAGAAAAAAAATCACAAAGGTTTTCAATTGGGCATGAAAAAAACATCGTAAATTTTGTCAATCGGTCATAAGATGAAATGGCAAGATTTGCCAATCGGTCACAAAAAGTAACACGAAATTTAATAAGCAGTCACAAGGAAAAAATCATGAAATTTATCAGTCAATCACAGAAAATATATATATATATATATATAAATTTAGTCATCCAGTCGTGGAAAAATACTGCGAAATTGTCAATCGGTCATGCAAAAAAAAAAAAAAAAAAAAAAAAAAAAAAAAAAAAATGGAAAATTCATCCAAAGACTGCATGAAAGAAAAAAAAAGCCTGCAAGTTTCACTAATACGGGACAAATCCAGAAACGTGCCATGTCGGCGATTGTGTGAAAAAAAAAATCTCAAAATTCATAGATCTGTACAGATAAATATCGTGAAATTCTTTGATTGGTTGCTGGAATATATACCGAAATTTGCCAACCATTCGAAAAAATATCACAAAATTCTACACTGATAAAAGAGGACTCTACACAAACTAGTCCAAAATATGTTTTTTGAATAGGAGACATGAGTGCCCTTTTTAGAGCAATGTAGCTTTTTTTTTTTTTTTTAATTAAATTCCCACCAGGCAGCCATTTAGTTCTAGAGTCAACACTACTAAGGAATTCAGCATGCATCTTAATAGTATTTTAAGCTATTAGATATTCAAACATTGCTAAACCATTTTATTAATCTTTAACCTTTAGTTACTCACTAACAACCAACATGCACAGAAAAAATGGGCATTCTTTTTTTAAAGTATTTACAATATAAATGGAGGGAAAATATAAAGAAATTTCTCAATATTTTGAGCATTTAAAAATATTTTTATAACAGTAATTTCATCTAACTTTAACAATATATCTACAGGTAAAAATAAATTATCTTAACAAATAAAATACTACTACATATACATCTACAATTTTGGTTCCGTCAAACATTTAATTACATAAATAGAGGAATTTTAGCTGACAACAATTGGAAAAAGGTAATAATTTTAACGTTATCTTAATTTCCGTGAATATACATTTTTGAATGGAATTAGCAATTTTTTTAATTTTAGTTTGGACTTTGTTACAGTAAAATTATTATAACAAATAACAATTTTAAATATGGCAATAAGAGAACAATTTTTGGATCACAGTCAGAAAAGCTAAAAGTTGCGATTATTCACAAGCTGAAACTATTTACACTGTAATTACACAGCTGGTAAAATATTATGCAATATATATGTATAAATATTGAGATAAACGAAATAAGCAATATTAAATTATAAGCTTACACATGAATCCACACAAAACCTGCTTAAGAAGTTTTCACATTTAATTTTCTTCATGTATTTTAGCAAAAGCAAATCTGTACAAATTTCTGCAGAAAATAATAAAGTATTAAGCATACAATGTTAATTGTTATAAATATATATATTGATGCACAATAAAGATTTAATTTATTATAAATATTATTTTTGAAAATTGCACAGTTTGGAAATAAAGCGTATTTAAATATATATACAGTAAAACCTGTTAAAACAGAATCCAATCTGAAATGGGAAAAAAAAAATTATGGTCCCAGGTAAAAAGAGATAATTCATTCATAAGAGACAGTATAAGAGATAGTAAGATGGAAACCTGTTTAAAACATAACTTTTCTTTAGTCCATTTTCATTCCATCTTAGCAGATTTTGCTCTACTTAGCAGTATAATTGGATAATGATTTTACTCTAGATTAAGGGGTGCAGAGAGAATCCGCAGATATCACTAATGATTTGAATGTAGGGTCTAAAGTACAATGATATCAGAAAAGAAATGTTGAGTAACTGCTTTTTATAAAAGGACAGTAAAATGTGTGAAAAGGGAACCAGTCTATTAAAAAAAAAAAAAAAAATTCATGGTCCCGATGAAAAAATACTAATACTATTCAATTTTTACCTGCTAAAACGAAAAAACTTACTAAAACAGATTTTTTTACAGTTGCCTGTAATTCTGTTTCAGCAGGTTTTAGTCTATATTTGCTTAAACATTAAGCATTACTACATTCTTTCAGTCACACACATATACAGGGTTATTCTAAATAATGGACCCATCTTCAAAAAATTGTATTTATTAAAGTACTAATCCAAAATGAACAATCTTTATACCAATGAAAAGAGGAAGTTTCAGAGTTTTTTTTTTTTAAGACATTATAAATCTTCAATGTGTCAGCCGTTTGCTGCATGGCAAACAATCTAGGCGACAGCCAAACTCGTCCCATACACAAGAAAGCGTATCTGCTGTTACTAAGTGCACGGCTTTCAAAACGGTGATGGTTCAGAAGTGGTCGGTAGAGGTCATGCAGCAATAGGCTGCAATTTCATTTCACAGTCAGTTGTGAGTGAGATGGCTACTGTCGAGCACAAGGTTTTCTGCATTCTTGAGTTCGCAAGAAGTGAGTCGCAAATTGCAGTGCAGCGGTCATTTCGTACTAAATTCGGTATTAACGGTGGACACATTGAAGATTTATAATGTCTTAAAAAAAAAAAAACTTTGAAACTTCCTCTTTACATTAGTATAAAGATTGTTCATTTTGGATTTGTACTTTAATAAATATTATTTTTTGAAAATGGGTCCATCATTTAGAATAACCCTGCATATATGCATTTTTTTTAGTCTCCTCCTTTATTTTTAATAATTTTAGGGATTTAAAAAAATTAACTGCATATATATGTAACCCCTAGTGATATTTGGAAGAACTTTAGTTTGGAATCACTACTCTAGAGTACTTTTTGAAAACTGTTATAGGACTAGATTGATATATAGTCATAGAACTATCAATATCCACATTTTTTATAGAAGAAAACATGTTTTACCTAAATCTTTTTTCTTTGAAAAATTACTAAATTGTTTTCACATTTGATATACATTGAAAAAGCTACTAAATTTTAATTAACAATATAACAATATGAAAAATGTGAAGGTGCAGGAATTAAGTTACATTTAAATACTACCAAAAAGAAAAAAAATATATACAGAATGACAGTCAGTAAAAGCATGATGAAATTGAATGTTATATTTTAAGCATAGAGTAATTAAAATTTAAAAATAACTGACATATAAATATTAATCTAATATTACCATAATGTTCATTACATAGCTTTTTGTAATAAAACTTTATTTTTTTTTTATTGAGAAACTTTCTGTTATGGTTATTTATAAAAGTAGTAAGATACAAAAATATTTAAAATATAAAAACTAAATAAAAATTACTACAATACTCAATACATAACATTTTCTGTGATAAAGTTTTTTTTTTTTTATTTAATTTATAAACTTGCTGTAAGCATCTTAAGCAGGTATGTTAATGGTATTTATAAAAAAAGTAGCAAAAAGGAATATTTATAATATTAATAAATAATTCATTCATTAACAAACATTTTTTTATGTTACACAAAACTAAAATAGATATACTATTTAGATTAGAAAAGTCTTCATTTAAATGTGAAATGAATAATATGTATATTATAAAATTTTCATTATTTGAAACATCTGACAACACAAAAATAAATTGAACTTTTCTTACAAACTATTTCAAGCAGAATTGCAAGATTCCCACAATTTAGAGCTAAAAATGTAAAACAAACAGATGAAAACTACTAAACATATAAAAAATACATACAAAAAATGTTTTTTTTTTTGTTTTTTTTTTAGATAAACATCACTAGAAATAATTTTGTACCGTTTGGTTCTGATTTATTAAAATTTTAACAATAGTTGAAACAATTTAAAACCCTTTGGTTCTGAATTGATTATTAAAATTTTAAACTTTTTTTTTAAGTAATTTTTCATTAGTTATTCAGATTTCTTGTAATTTTATTTACTCATTTATGCAGTATTATTCTATGAATTAAAACAAATGCATAATAAAAAAAATCCATAAAGTTAAAAAAAAAACAATTAAAATATTAATCATATTGATGGAAAACTTTTATTTATTTACATTATATATTAAAATCTCAATCATTAATGAGCATAAATTAAAAGATAGCAATGATAATAAGGTCAGCAATAGTTAAAAATTAATCTTTTGCAAGAGCAAATATGTTTGTTCATCGTTTAGTTTATTATAATATTTATATATAATTTAAAGTATTAGTTTATTATAATTCACTAGGAGTGTAAAAATTTATATAAAATCTTCCAATATAAACCTAAGCTCCTACTAAGACTATCAATAATTATAATTAACCATGACAATAAAATAGTTTACTTAAATTTGGGTACTTCTCCTTTATATAGGATCCTTGGTATTTAAGAAAATGAGATTTATTGTCAAATGATAAATATAGTAATGAAAGCAAAACTGATGAAAATGTGCTATTTCAGAACTTTCTTTAAGGTTGTGGGGGGAGGGGGAGCGTAAAAGGTTTTTGTCGGGGAGGGGGGGGGGGTGTCTTTACTTTGTTAAACACACTTGAAGAGCTATTGATACAGTTTTGTTTTTCACACATATTTTTAAAATTAACCAAAGATAAGAACTCGCATACAACAAATGTGTCTCACTTTGAGACTGTAGGCTTTTGCAAATATTATTAATCTCTATGCTTCAATAGATAATGTTTTTATTTTCTGTAGGCTTTTGCAAATATTATTAACTTCTATGCTTCAATAGATAATGTTTTTATTTTCATCAAATCTGACAAGTTTTTTTTTACTTTTTGCCGTTTTTGAAAAAGAAAAATGAGGGGTGTGTGGTGTGTAAGGGACATATAATGATTGATACATTTTGAAATATCAAATTCTTTGAAAGGAGCAATCAGCCTTTTCCCCATAGCCTTTCCCAAATTGCAGTCCTGAGCTGATGAAATATTAATATTGTTTCACATTAATTAAATAATTTTTTTCTAAGTTAAATTGCTTTTGCACACTAAATAAATTTTGTAAATATTGCACAAATTGTTTTTGTGTTTGAAACATTAAATAAGTTCACAGAAAGTATTTTCAAAATGCTTCCTTCTGTTTCCAAGGTTACTCTATCACATCGAGATTTCTATAAAAAAGAAATACCCAAATTTGCATAAAATGCATTATACTAATTGTTATTATAACGCATTAAAAAATTGCATAGTTACAGTAAAATCTTCAACTATTCATTTGTCCAGAGCTCTTTCTCAATTAACACCTACTTTTTATCCAGCATTCATTTTTAACCTTTTGCACAACTGCATTGCATATCTGCAACATACCCTAAAGTCAACATAAATTATACAGTGAGTTTTGAAAGACGATCATATTTATTGCTGCAATCTCCCTTAATATAAAATGTTCATAGAATTCTTAATACTGAGATTAATTTTTCATGCCAAAGTCTTATTTATCATTTAAGCAGTTTTGCATTGTTAATGCTTAAATGAATTTCATAAATTTTGTAAAATTAGAAAGGCTGGAGACATCCAGAGACAGATTTTTTACAAAGGTAAGTTCACATACTTTATAATTTATAATTTTGTATTAGAAAATTAACAATATTCATGAGAAGAGTAATTTTCTGTTCACTGCAGATGTAAAAAAGGATCGTTTAGTCAATCTTTTTTTTTTTTTTTTTCATCTTTAAAATGATGTTTTCTAACATCTGAATAAATATTTTTCAAACCGGAGTTGATGAGTTACAAAGGGTTAACAAGTAAAGCATACTGTCACATTTCTTCAATTTTTCTCTTTATTTATTCATTGTGGGAATCATGCAAATGATTAAAATATTTCTAGAAATCAAAATAGGAAGAATGACAGCTATTTTTTTTTTGTTGTTGTTTGTTTCATAGACGCTTATTTACATTTGTCATGTTCAAGTAGTAGAACTATAAAAATGTATAAATAATATTAAAATTTAAAAAATGGAATTTTTTCTTTTAAATAGTAAAATGGAAAAGTACAAAAATGTATCTAATGAATTAGCACTTAAGATCGGTGAACGATTCACATTCAGCTATTAGAGGTACCTTTTCTTGAAAGCGTAGCCCTACTGTATAAGCCACAATGGAAGCATGATCTAGTTTACCAGGAACCATAGCCAACTTTTCTCCAACCTTCCTACGTCGCAGACGCTGACCAGCTTGATTAACTTCTAGATCGTCATTCTTGTAAAGCTCGGGATCTTCCAGGATGCGTCGTTTCGCTATAGTGAGCTTCTCGGCAAAGTCAATCATTTGCTCACATATTTGACGAGCAGTTTTGCAGGGACCATCACCTTCGTTGACCCCATTGATAATGAGATCTTCCATTCGGAGAAGAGTTAATTCATGCCGCTGATGGGCTTCTACAACAGGAAGATTGAAGTCCAGAACGAATGTCTCTTTTTCCACATTCTGTCCGTTTATCCGATCAGGATGTTGCGGACAAGGGCAAGGATTATCAATCATGGCATCAGTAGGAGTCTTTGCTTTCTTCTCTTTTTTCCTGGGAATGGCAAATTTTCCAACAACGGGATCGAAATTATCAGATATTCCATCACTGGCGAGGAAAACAATGTCATTTTGATCAAGTTCAGACATAGACACTGTTAAATTACTCAGTTCTGGGTTTATGCCATCTACAGGCCCTAGAGCACCTAAAGCGTCTCTCATGTCCCTCATTGAATAAATATCATGAGATCCTAATAAAACAAAAAAATATATTAAGTACTTTCCAAAAAACAAATGTACACTGTAACTATTTATAACTGAAACATAAATATATAAATTACAAGTAATCTCTAAGGGAAAAAAACAAGAATAATTTCAAGTGATTCTTTCTTAATGCATGACTTGATTATAATGTATAAATATTTATGTAATTCACGTTTCTTTTTTTTTTTTTCCCTTACTGCAGATCAGTTTGTATACATTCATGGTCAGAAATTAAGGATAATGACAAGACACTTTTGATTTTACATGTTTTATTGAATACCTACAGAAAAGTGTGATGAATCATTCTTGAACTTAAGGAGTCTAAAGGACTAATTTGACCTCATATTTCTCAGTGAAGATTTAGTCATGAGGGCATTTAGAGGGTAAAAAATAAATTGAGTAAAAATAACAACATTTGTGATCATCTTGTACGATAAAATGCTCGAAAAGATACATGTCACTTTAGCAAATGACGATGTGAGTCCTGTTTAATGCTTGCGTACATTTGTGTAAGCATAGCACGGATATTCATAAAGATGTTAATGTTTCTGTGAAAAATTCAAATTTTTTTTTTCATAGTATACAAAGTTTTCAACCAAATTTAACGATACTTTTTTAAAACATGACAAAGTGCAGTAGAAACATTATGCTACAAATGGAAAATGAATATACTGAATATTTGATGAGGCATGAGCATATGTATGAAGAATCTTTTATCTGCTCATGTGTGAAGAATATCATTTTTTATCATTATTACAGTGGACCTAACTTTTAACAAAGCCTCTATTTAAAAAAGTTTTCTACTTAACAAAATTTTCGGCAGAACCTTGACTTTGAACATGATAAACATGCAAATTGATCTCCATATTACGAAAAGTATATTCTATATAACAAAGTTTATTCCAATTATCACAACTGAACCATTTAAGAAGGTAATTTGTATGAAAATGAATGATGTGTCTGAAACACTTAATATCCTACTGACTATCAGATATTGCAAAATGTAATAAAATGTTATGAAGAAACTGCAGCGAGTGATGAAGATGATAATGAAAAAATTCAAAGACCTTCAAAAGAAGAAATATAAAAGCCTTTCACACAATAAGAAGGGGATTCCAGTTTTACGAAAATGTTACAGATGAAGTGTTTGGATACTTACAAAAGTATGAAAATTTGGTACTTTTCGGTTAGCCGGGCGCCAGTGTTATATATACATATATATGTATTAGAGATGAGATGGGCTCAGCCCGAATCTGAAAGCCCGAGCCCGACACGGGCTCATTCTTTCTGAAACCGGAAAACTACATTTATTTATGTATAGAAAAGATTGAAAGAATTTTTTTTCCCGTTTAAAATTACTTTTCAAGTCTTTTCAATGTTATTTAGATAAAAAAGTAGGTGTAGCAAAAATCGTGTTTATTTATTTTAGTATTTGATTGCTGTTTCAAAAGAAAATTTGTGATGTTTTCAGATTTATGTCTACGGCATTTCGACGACGATCAATTAATATGGCGCCAATCAAAATAAACACAATGAATTTGTTTTTATTAGGATTTTCATTTGTGACAGAAGATATTTTTTAATCCGATGGTTTATTTATTTTTTATTTAGTTATCTAACGCAAAGATAATGTTTCCTTCAATTTTTAGTACACCAGAATTAGCTTGAGGTTTGCAAATTATTTAATCTTATATTTGCGCATGAGTCATAATCGTTCTTCATATGAAAATAACTTTACTGGTTATTATATCTATTTGTCATGTACTCTGCTCATGCTGAGAACACTGTAGTAGATTTACGAGATCACTTTGCTTCGTAAGTAAATATAATTACTTTGTTATTCCAATAGAAAGCAATCAGTCAGTGTTTCTTCTTTTAATATAAAAGCATCTGACCTTTAAGATAACGGTGTCAATTTTGTAATTTACGTTCATTTTCTGGTTCATGTCAATCACGGAAGATTGTTATGAGAAAGGAATCGATTATAGTTAAAGATGTATCGGTAAAGATAGGTATTGGGCTCGGGCAGTCTCGGGCTCTGAAGACAAAAAATCTTTCGGGCTCGGGCGGGCTCGGATTTAAAACCGTCGGGCTTGGGCGGGCCCGGGCTCCAAAAAATGAGCCCGAACTCATCTCTAATATGTATATATAAATGTATGTATATATACATATATATTTACATATATATATGTGTGTGTATATATACAATATGTGTATATGTATATATATGTATATTTACATATATGTATGTATATAAATATGTATATATAACACTGGCGCCCGGCTAACCGAAAAGTACCGAACATTTTTATGAACAATGTATTTTTTATAAGAAACCTCTTAGAAAGTAATATTACAGACTTTTTCATAGTTAAGGATTTGGCATACTGAGAACAAAAAAGAGAAAAAGTGAGCCACACTTCAGTTTTTGTTTACCTCTCTTTACTGCGTGTTTTTTTTTAGACATTATTCTAATTAAATTTTTCACATATGTCTACATCGCATAAAAAAAAGTTACTGACAAATTAAAATACATTTTTCCAATACTTCAATTTTATGTGTAGTTTTAATTTTATGAATACAAATTTCATGAATTTGATTTCTATTTAACGAATTTTCTCCAAAATGGAGTGTTTAAGTGTCACGATGTGACTTCATTAAAAGGAAGTTTCATTGTATTTTTTTTCTTTTTTTGTATTCAGCTATATAAGACAATTTATTAGAAAAGACCAGTTGAACATCATGAAATTTCAGAAAGATATCACTGATAAAGTAAGCTGAATTTCACTTATGCTCTAAAAATAGCTGGATGATAAGGAATTTTCCTCAAATTGAAATTCAGTTCACGCTATCATAAAATTATGAAAAACAAAAATTCTGATATTGTTTGTGCATGCACAGTTAAAAATTATTTTTTCCAAATGCTCATATCTCATCAAATATTCAATATATTTATTTTCTAATTAATATTATTCTAATTATAATTATTCTAATTCTAATTAATATGTTTCTATATATGCATTTTGAGAAATTTTCAGAAAGTGGCCTCAAATTTGATTAAAAACTCTGCATGTTATAAACAAAACATTTTTACACCAATATTTATTAAGTTTCATTTTCATGGTAATTAACACCAATTTTTATGAAAATGAGAGTCAAAATAAATAAATATAACAATTTGTAAATGTTGATGAAATTTAAACAGCACAAGCTCCTTTCAAAATAAATAAATAAATAAATAAATAAATAATATATATATATATATATATAACTCAAAATGTATGCATGGGCCATAGATATATATATGTCAGTAATTTGCCAGAAGCCTTAACAATTCACCAAAAAAATAATAATAAATGTAAAAAAAATAGTGCAAGTATTCTAATAGTCAGCTACCCCGCAGTAGTTAGCCACAATGAGGTAAAATGCTTTATAGATAATTTATTTTCAGTAGAATTTTTTTTTTTTTTCCACTCCTAATCAGCTTTTTTTTTTCTTTTCTGGTAAGTGCCCAGCTACTAAAATTAAATGGCCAACTACTACGGTTGTTATCTTACATCACAAAAATAAATTCACACTGAAACAAGAATAAATATAAATTAGATCTGAGGTCATGAACCTTTCTGATCTCATGGACCGCTAAATTCACAATTTTAAATGCTGCGGAACACAAGTAGGATTTTTTATAAACATAAATACATTTGTATAATAATTATCAAATAATAATATGAAATGCATCTTTTTTAATGAAACAAAATCATAAATTCTTATTGAATAATAACAATAGCATTAAAGGTTGCTTAATTGTAACAAAACTATAGAGCTACTTTAATTTTTAGAAAATAATTGGGCATTATTTAGATACCACACATTTTTAGTGGGATATTTGTTCCTGCTTGTTTGAAAATTGCTCATGAATTTTTGGCTTCAAAGAGGTTACTGCAAAACAGAATGCTGTTTACATTTTAAGCCAACACCAAATTTCAATTTCTGTGAATTTTTTTTTTTTTTTTTTTTTTTTTTTTTTTTTTTGCGCAAATACGTTCATGGCTGTTTGTAACACTTGATGAAACCCACTGAAAAAAAAAAAAAAAAAACTGATTTTCCACAGTATCATGCAACACCCCCTTCCCCTGATTCCTCCAAACCAGAAAGTTATGGTATTTATTATAGCTCATACGAATTGTAAATTTTATAATTAAATATATAGTTAAATTACATATTATAAACATTAAACAAACACGCAAAAAACATGTACAATATTACTAAAATTCAAAAATTTGTTTGAAAGTGCTTCATAAGAGAAAATAATTACAATAACTTGAAAACAGCTGTAAAATATCTTCATTAAAAATATGTAGATCTGGTAATACCATAAGATTTGAAAAATTATTAAAAGAAATTAATTTATTTTCTAAATTCTAGTTGTTGATGACAAAAAACATATACAGTATGACTTCAAAAATCCGGCAACTTCAAAAATTTAGCATCAAAACCATCTTTTCCCTTCCTTTTTCATTTATGTTATGGGAGAAGTGGGTTTAGTTATGAGAGAAGAAAAATAGCAATTCTTTATGAATTAAAACTTCAAAATCAAAAAAAAAAAAAAAATTGACTTATTTTTTTCATTTGCCAGAGGCGATTATTTTCTGAACAAATTTTTTGGGAGCTACACTGTTGCTTAGTTACGGGAAAAACTTTGGGGACAACTTTAGCGAATGCATGGCAAAATATATGAGCAGAATGAATTTTCGGCAATGGCAGCATCAATGATGAGGACGAATTTGCAGGTTTTCAAATTTGCAGCGAAAAGACTGCAATTTATGAGCTGATTGAACACACAAAATCTGAAAGGCATTAAGTGTCAAAAACAGTGATAGAAATTGGAAGATGAAAGTAAGGCGTCAAATGACGCCTACTATAAATATCTTAGGCGTCAAATTAAAATTTCTAGTCGTCATTTCTAAAATTTATTTTTAACATAACTAACATTATACGCTACTTTATAAACACTAATATATATATATATATATTAAATGGTTGGAGTTTTAATCTCTAAGACTATAAAAATTGAAGCATTTGTAAAACTCATATAAAGCTTTTTTAATTATTACTATTTTTAGAAATTGAAAGAAAAATGTAAAGCAAAATTAAAACAGGATAACTTCCTAGCAAGTCAAACAAAATTTTATCCAATGTTGATAATTACACTTGTAGTCCTGTATATATATATAAAAAAAAAATTAATCACAGTCAAATCTTGTTAACATGAAATTTAAAGAACTACATTTTTTTTTAATTAACCATATAACAGCACCATCTTATTTGCTGGAACTGCATATTAATTAATGTTAAACAAAATTTCACATTAAGCGATTTAATGCTAACAATGTTTGACTGTATATAGATTGCAAGGATAAAACGCAAGCAATAGCCACTAATTTTAATAAAGTTAGATATAAAAAAGAAATATTCAAATGATATGCAAGCAACTATTTTTTATTTTCAAATCAAGAATTATTTTTTTTAATCTGGACACGTCTAATCCGTCCTTCAGAAACATCATTCCACCATAGTTTAATAGCTTCATCTGGAGAAAAATCAGTTAAACTGGGCCCATACAGTTTTATCATTAATAAATCATTTACTGTGTCTGTAGACAAACGATTATGTACATCATTTTTTATTAAATTCAGTTGGCTGAATCCCCTTTCACATTCAGCAGTGCTAAATGGCAGGATCAATATAAAGTTTAAAAGTTTCCATAAGTTGGTATATTCATTAGAATTTGTGGACTCTGCTAAAAATCGCTGCCAAACAGTCTCACATGACAGTTTTTGTTTGCTGCGAGACCAAATTTTATAATCAATGTACTCATTTACAACTGCATTGGAATCAATAGATAAATTTTGTGGTAGATCTTCTACAAGGGTTTTTAGTTCTTCTTCACCATAGGATTCTTCCTCTGCTCCTTCCCCTATATTAAGTGGATTGAAAATATCTATATTTCCCAAAACACTATCCGATTTCAATTCATTAAACCTTTCTTCCAATGCATCAAGTAAATTCTGTAATAATGCTCTTCTAGCCCCTTCAAATAAACTTAACTGGTACACATTTTGGTTTAAATTCATATCTCTATATGATATTTCATTATTGTTGATGCACATTTCCTTTTCATAAGCTTCTAATGCAGTCCCATTTTCAGCCAACATTCTTTTCAGCTTTTCATTTGTTGAGTTTAAGCTACATTTTATTTTAGCAGCTGTCAAAAATCTATGTTGAAATAATTCTGAGAGACGAGAAAGAATGGTTGTAATGTCTTGAAATAATAGAAGAAACTTGACAAACCTTTCAGACATCAAAGTTTTCAAATAACCTTTTGCTCGAGAAGATAATTTTGTATCTGTATTACTAGATGCAATGTTCTCTAAATGTATAATTAAGCATTGTGGAGGCGCCTACCTTCACATATTAATATTAAGACCTTTCCTCTTTCCCCCTTTAAAATTACATTTTTTTAAATTCTTAAATTTAATTATCTGTCTGCATTCGGATTCAATCTGTTTTTAGCGCTCTCTTCCCTTCATAAATTAAGCATTCAATTCTCAGTCTCTTTAATATTTTAACCGCAGCGCACTACAGTTAAAAGAAAAGAAATCATTTCCTTTTCTCGCCTAATAACTGGATTCTAATTTTCATCCTTCTGCCTTAGTTTGATGATATGCAGAAATTAGTCAGACATATTACTTCTACATTTTTAGCCGTTGGTCCAGATGTTAGATAGATGTGTCATTTCAGTTATTAACCCTGTCTTTATTTTGTTTTGTTTATTAACGGGTGCTTTGTTGGCTTTTTCAATAAAACTGGTTTTAAGTTTAAAATTATCCCAATAAGTTTTCCCCCCCTCTTTCACTCATCCCCACAATGCTTGAACTAGTAAAAGTTCATTTGCTGTTTTTAAAGTTTAAAGTTTATTCATGTTTGAGAAAAGGGTTTAAAAGTTAAACATTGCTGGCTGGTACAAAAAGTAAACAAACCATTACTTTCATTTTATCTAAAGTTTAAATGTTAATTATTCATATTTATTACCTTATCATTCCTGTGGGACTTTCTAATCTTTATTTAATGCAAGATATTTAAAAGTTGGTTTATTTGTGAAGGTAGCAACTTCACACTCATAGCTTGCAAACTTAATGCCATGTCAACAGTTTTCAGTAATGGTAGGTTGGTTGGTAACCAATTACTAGAGTTAATGTTTACTTGTTTTATTAAGCTGTTGTTTTATTTTGTAACCATAACCTTTTCTCAAACTATGCTAATGTTATTGAATTAACTGTAACTGTAATGTGTTTGCCAGTATAAATACAGATTCAGTAGATGTGTTCAGGGTGTGTACTTGCCTGGCCAGCAGTAACTCCAAGTATGGTTTATGGAGTAGTAAGTTTTACAGCCATGTTAAGGCTGAGGAATTTATTTAGATTGTGTTTTACTTAAATGTTTGTGTTTGTTAAGCTTATCATTTTCTTTGCATGCAATGAACAAGGATATTCATAACAGACGTCTTAATTCTTTAAATAAAATGAACTTAGTTTCCATTTCGTCTTCACATCTTCCTTATATTGCTTATCAGCACAGTGATTTAATTCAATCATATATAGAGCTATGGAACAACAGTTGGACACAGAGATGTGGTATTTGAATTATTTTTTTCTCCACCAACAGTGGTAGCAGAGCGTGGTTGTTACCATGTCTCTGTTTGCCAGCTGTTTGAATAAATTCAAGAATTTTTCATTGTTTTTGAAGGTGCACAACATCAATGATGTCGGCTTATTCTGAACATACTTTTTCTTTTCCAAAATTGAACAACGAAAACTATAAAGAGTGGAAATATAGTATTGACCTCTACCTAATAAGTCAAGATTTAGAGAATTACACATCTGATAAGATCATTGATGAAGAAAAACCACCTGGTGCAATGCCTGATGCAGAAAAGGAAAAACTGAAGGAGGGGAAGGCACTTGCTATTATATGTTTGAGTATTCGAGAAGATTTGAAAAGTATAGTTTATGAAGCTCATAAACCTTCAGATGCTTGGAAACTGTTGAAGACTGTGTTTGAACCGGTTTCAAGAGCAAGGGTAGCCTGATTAAGAAGAAATTTTATGAATACAAGATATACCCCAGATGAACCTATGAGTAGTTATTTGAACAGAATAACCCTCGCTGCTAAAGAACTTGAACAGGCGGGAAAGAAAGTTGAAGATGATGAAGTGGCTTTCCAGATATTAGAAAATTTACCTGATAGTTATGAAGGTTTAGTTGCCCAGTTATATAGATTAACTGATGCTGAATTTACTGTGAAAGGAATTAGAAGCCATCTGTTAGCAGAATATGACAGGCAGAGAAACAGAAGTTTGCAGATTAGTGATCACCTTCCGGCCAACCAAGCTTTGGTCTCAACTGAAGATTCCAGACCTAAGGAATATTTTAACAGAGATGAAGGAAGACGCTGTTACCGATGTGGTTTGAAAGGCCACCTAATTAAGAACTGTCGTGTCAAGCAAAAGAGTAAAAAACAATATCATCAGCCATCTAAAGGACGACAAGCCCATTTTGCAGCAGCCATGATGAGTGAACATACAAGTCTTGAGTTTGTCCTGGACTCTGCTGCAACTGACCATTTCTCCAATAACAAAAAGGTGTTTCAAAACTTCAGGAGCCTTAAAACCAAAGCTGCAATTGCTTGTGGGAGCACGGATATCCTTGGAATTGGTGATATACAGTTAGTGTTTAATTCAGGTACTGTAATTAAAACTTTGTTGCTCAAGGACGTTTTTTATGCACCAAAGATGACCTGAAACCTAATTTCAGTGAGGTGCTTAACTAGTAAAGACTTTAAAGTAACCTTTGATTGTCATAATCCTTATATCAGTAAAACTAGTAATGACGTATTTTTATGTGCTCCATTATGTAACAAATTTTATACTCTTTCAGCTAATTGTAAAAGAATTGGGGTTCCTGAGGCTCAAAATATAAAGTCATCTAATATGATGATGTGGCATGCACGTTATGCTCATTTAAATTGTAAAAATTTAGTAAGCTTTGCAAAATCTAATAATGTTTATGGTCTTGAAAAACTAGAGGGTGTAATTGAGTCTTGTGAGGCCTGCCATTTTTCTAAAAGTAAGAGGGAAAGTTTTAGTGAATTAGAAAATGTTCAAACATCTAGTATTTTGGAATTATTGCATATGGATCTCTGGGGGCCATCACCTGAACCTAGTATGGGAGGAGCAAGATTTTTACTTAGTATAATTGACGATTTTTCGAGATTTGCTTTTGTTTACATCTTAAAACGTAAAGATCAGGCTTTCGAATTTTTTTAAGAATTTTAAGCAAATGGTTGAATGGCAGACTGGTAAAAAGGTTAAGAAGGTTAGGACAAATAACGGGAACGAATTTTGTGCTGGATATTTTGAAACTTTTCTATTACGTGAAGGGATTAAACATGAGAAGTCAAATGTGTATAGCCCAGAAATGAATGGGATCGCAGAGCGCTATAATCGCATTCTGATGGAAGGTGTTAGATCCTTGTTAGTCCAGACGAATTTACCTAAAAGTCTGTGGGCCGAATTAGTTTATACTGTTAATTATTTAAGAAATAGATTTCCTCATAAAAAGTTGAAAGGTAAAGCTCCTTTAAATGTTTGGCGAGGGAAAAGTTTTTCAGTACGTCACCTAAAAGTAATTGGTAGTGATGCATATGTCCATATTCCCAACCGATATAGGTCAAAACTTGACAAAAGGTCAAAGAAGGGAATACTTATTGGCTATGCCATTAATACAATAGGTTATAGGATCTGGTATCCGGATACGAGGACAGTTGTAGAAACTAAACATGTTAAAATAATTGAAAAAGACGGTAATTTAAGGAATGTAGATGCAAGGGGGCAGAATTTTAATGATTATGCAAAATTTAGTTTGATTAATGAAAATTCTGCAGTGAATAAAGGTGAATCAATTCAGGAACCTCCTCATTTACCTAAAGATTGGGAAAGAGTTGAAACTGTTAGAAAGTCGGGCACAACTGCTGGGAGGGTAGACGTATACTATTTCCCTGAAAAAAATGTTAGACTTAGAAGTAAAAAGGACATAGAAAAATATTGTCAGGAAAAGGGAATAAATTATAATCCAGATGATTTCAGTTTCACTCCTATTACTCCAAATCCTAGAGAAGAGGATACAGACTTAAGTGTAAGTAAAGATGAAGAGGGGGATGAACCAGAAGTACACTGTGTAGAAGTAAAAATTCCATGCACTTTTAGGGAATCTCAGGAACTACCTGAAAAAAGGGAATGGAATATAGCAATGAAAAATGAGCTTGAGACACTTAAAGATAGGAAAGTTTATGAATTGGTACCTAGGCCAGATAGAACTAAAGTTCTGGGTACTAGGTGGATATTTACATTAAAAAAGGATATATCTGGAAAGGTAAAGAGGTTTAGGGCTCGGTTGGTTGCTAAAGGTTTTAGACAAATTGAGGGAGTTAACTATTTTGATACCTTCTCACCTGTAATTTCTTTTTCCCTGGTTAGACTGTTCTACACTATACCGGTTGTACTTAAAGGTTGGGTATGTCAACATCTTGATATTAAATGTGCTTATCTTTATGCAAAATTGAATGAATTAATTTTTGTAGAACAACCTGAAGGTTTTGTGGAAAATTCAAAAGAGGGTTTTGTTTGGAAATTAGACAAGGCATTGTATGGCTTGCGTCAAGCTGGTCGGGAGTGGTTTTTGGAGTTAGACAATACTTTTAATGAATTGGGTTTTGATAAGATAAAGGACTCAAATTGTATTTATGTATTTAAATCTGAAGTCATTGTATTAGTCTATGTAGACGACTTTGCTGTCTTTGCTAAAAATAACGAAAGATTGGATGAAGTAATAAACTTAATTAAATTAAAATTTGAAATAAAAGTATTGGGGGAAATAAGGCACTTCCTAGGTGTTGATTTTGAAGAAAGAAATGGAGAAATTTTTATGCACCAACAAAGTTATATAGAGAAGCTTGCTGAAAAATTTAATATCCCAAAAATAAAAAGTAAATTGCCATTGACCCCGGGGATAGTTTTAAATGTTGCAGTTGAGGGGGAGCAAGCGGTTGATGTTCCATATCGAGAATTGATAGGTTGCCTTCTTTTTCTAGCATCCCATACTAGACCAGATATACAGTTTCCTGTGATAGCCCTTGCACAGTTTTCAAACTGCCCGTCTTTAAAACACTGGAAATATTTATGTCAAGTGCTTCAGTATGTTGTTAATACCAAAGAACTAGCAATTAACTTGTCTAGGATTTCAAACTGTACATTAAATGTTTACTCAGATGCTAGTTGGGCATCTGATTTAGTTGATAGAAAATCCATAAGTGGTTTTATCGTTTTCATAGATAATGTACCTATAATTTGGAGCTCTTGCAAACAAAAATGTATAGCTTTGTCCAGTATGGAAGCAGAGTATGTGTCATTATCCGATTCCATAAAAGAACTGTGTTGGCTACTTAGAATCATGGATAATTTTCCTGTTCTTTTGAACTTGAAAATAGATAAACCTAACGTCTTTTGTGATAATCAAAGCACTATACATTTTTCCAGAAATAGTATTGAAAATAACAGAACTAAGTATATCGATACTTGAATATATTTTGTTAAAGATAATTTGAATAAATTTAACTTAAAGTTTGTGTCAGGTTCAGCTAATGTTGCTGATTTATTTACTAAAGTTTTACCAAGTCAAAAATTTTTGTATTATTGTAAGTGGATATTTGGTTGAGAGAAAGAGCTGGGGAAAAAGGGGGCATTATGTTGGCTTTTTCAATAAAACTGGTTTTAAGTTTAAAATTATCCCAATAAGTTTCCCCCCCCCCCCCCTCTTTCACTCATCCCCACAATGCTTGAACTAGTAAAAGTTCATTTGCTGTTTTTAAAGTTTAAAGTTTATTCATGTTTGAGAAAAGGGTTTAAAAGTTAAACATTGCTGGCTGGTACAAAAAGTAAACAAACCATTACTTTCATTTTATCTAAAGTTTAAATGTTAATTATTCATATTTATTACCTTATCATTCCTGTGGGACTTTCTAATCTTTATTTAATGCAAGATATTTAAAAGTTGGTTTATTTGTGAAGGTAGCAACTTCACACTCATAGCTTGCAAACTTAATGCCATGTCAACAGTTTTCAGTAATGGTAGGTTGGTTGGTAACCAATTACTAGAGTTAATGTTTACTTGTTTTATTAAGCTGTTGTTTTATTTTGTAACCATAACCTTTTCTCAAACTATGCTAATGTTATTGAATTAACTGTAACTGTAATGTGTTTGCCAGTATAAATACAGATTCAGTAGATGTGTTCAGGGTGTGTACTTGCCTGGCCAGCAGTAACTCCAAGTATGGTTTATGGAGTAGTAAGTTTTACAGCCATGTTAAGGCTGAGGAATTTATTTAGATTGTGTTTTACTTAAATGTTTGTGTTTGTTAAGCTTATCATTTTCTTTGCATGCAATGAACAAGGATATTCATAACAGACGTCTTAATTCTTTAAATAAAATGAACTTAGTTTCCATTTTGTCTTCACATCTTCCTTATATTGCTTATCAGCACAGTGATTTAATTCAATCATATATAGAGCTATGGAACAACAGTTGGACACAGAGATGTGGTATTTGAATTATTTTTTTCTCCACCAACACGCTTCGGCCGCTTCAATCCCATGAGAACTTTGGCAAACCCTATCGAATGTTCTTTTGCAGTTTATGTGCTATAATTACTAAGTAATCATCTGGCGTTAAATATTTCTTATTAATCTTTTACATTCCCCATTCAATTTCAGTTATTGTACTTTGACCACATGTCTCTCTCTCTCTCTCTCTAATCTCGCCATATAGTATATGTATTTGGCGAAATTGTGTATGTATGCTTGCCAACACTCGAGCATTTTCGAAAAAATGTAATTGCAGGACTTCCTTCGAGGATCTGATTCTGTGAACGTAAAAAAAATGTAACTTTCTGCTCCCTTCTCCAACATCGGCCTTAGCCGTGTAATTTCGGCTATGTTCGAAACGATCCCGGTGGACAATAAAGAACTTTAGATAATTTCTACCTTAGCAGTTTCTTGCCTTCCTTTTAAAATAAGTAACAGTTAATTTTTCAGCCTTGTATTCAGTATGGAAACTAAGCAAAAATGAACCACCTGTGCAAGACATCATCATCATCACAGAAATATGGTGCATATAGCCGGCGTACCGAATTACATTTTGGAGAAGGGAAGCATGTGATATATATTTTTTTTTTCATTCTGCGTACATCAGTACCTTGGACTACTACGAAAATAAACTGTGACTGCTGCAAACTACCTAATGTTGGATTATTATTCGAACTGAACTATTCTTGTTTTCCGCCTTGCCGTGTCACATTTCAAGATTATAGAATAATGTCAAAAAAGTGATCTGCATGCTAGGCTCAGTGGATACTCTAAAAAAAACTGCTCAAAAATTTATGGACTTCCTGCAGACAATCTGAGGAATACTCATTGCTTTCTGTGTGAACGCACTCTCAACCGAAATGTTCATCACGCCAATAGACGCCTCTTCAAAAATATTAGCAGCTAAAGTGCGCGGAAAAGCACTATACAGCAAACGCATAAGTGACCAACATTTTTACTTATCTTCATGCCGTCAGCTTCCGTCACAACTAGCCGATAACCGCCATCCTTTCGACCGGCATAAAAAAAAAAGACTTGCCGATACCGAAAATACGTGAGCGCCTTCGGAATGAGTCATAAATCCTCCATCGCCTGTTTTTGTTTTTCTTCTCCTCTTCTGTTTCTCCTATGCTGATTTACGCAGCTGGATCAGAGTTTCTAAGATATTCCAGACTATGTCTTGTATCGGCCGAATTTATTTTTAAAAAAAAGAAGAAACAGAACAGTAAAAATGATTTGTTCTTCTACATTAAAGAATTTTTTTTTCTCCTTCCCCAGTAACTCTATGAAGAAAGCATGTTCATGGATCTACATGTATTCTATTGCATTTCAAGGAACTTAAAAAAAATAATAATAATGTTTAAGTTACTTGTTCAAAGAAAGACAGTTAACATGCAGTTTCCTTAGAACAAAAAGTAAAATGATAAAATATAAGTAATGAATATTTAGGTGAACTCCACATTCAACTATACGCAGATATACCTAAACATTTTTTTTAAGAAAAGAGTATTCCTGCTGCTGCATAAAAAAACCCACACATATGTTTTGAATTCAGTTATTATTTTCTTACATTATTATGTCTTTACTTATAACATTTCCTTGTTTGCTCAAGGTAAGTTTTATTTTGCTTTAAGTGTTTGAAGAGTTAACTTTTGAAGAGCCATTTTTCAAATATAGATCATATTGTGTGAGATTACCTTTCTAGACTTTGATAAATATAGATAAAAAAAAATCAATCATTTTTTTTAGATTATATTAAAGGTATGTGATAGTTTAAATTTTTTTACAAACACATTTATTGGTGTATAAAGAAAATTCTTCGCTGTGATGAAAATAAATTTTCTGCTAACTAAATTTTTAATGATGATATATATATTTTTTAAGTTGGCTACATGTTTCTAGGTTTTAAAAGGTATTGTATTTTGTACATAAATTACATATTTGTGTAGAGTTATTTACTCACAAAAAAAAAAGGTTTTTTTAAATTTGCCTTTTCATTGTAGTGTCTTATGGTAAGTGTTGATTTATACTTTTATATTAACTACTGAACAATACAGAGTAGACAGTGCTTGTTTAAAAAAAAATTTTTTCTACTTTTCCTTTTTGTGCAGTGGATATTGAAAATATTAAAGTATTTCAAATAATGATGTTTTAGTTACGAGGACTGATTTTGCTATATATATAGTGAGATAAAAAAAATATGTAAAAAAAAAAATCCTCATGACTGGATTATATTGGTCTTTTAATATATATCTATATATATTAGTTTTGATGGCTTCTTACTAAAAATTAAGCATTTTTTTTTTATTAGTAGCAAGCTAAGATTTTGTATGTCTAGGGATGCACTTCATATCCAGTTCAGTTTCAAAGTTTTTAAAATTTAGATAAAAGATTGTCCAAAATATTTTTTTTTCTTTTCACATTTCCGATTCTTATTTAATTCATTATATATATCTTGCAGTGTCACACAATGTCGCAATCCTGAGATGAGATGCTGTTTTTCTTATCTCTGTTGGCCTAGGGTTATCGATATGGTTGCGCTCGCTTAATTCTTTCACCTTAGCGCTGGTCGCATTTTTTCCCCCCTTTTTAGATATTATACGTCTGCACCAGATATGTGTCACATTGCATCTTATATAAAAATGTTATATATTATGATCACAGACAAAGTTTTTATTATTTTGGTTTGTGTAGTTTTTAAAACTCAGCAATCCTGTTGTAATCAGGCAAGCTTTCACAATGAAAGTGAAAACTTAGTTATAAAAAAAAGGGGCATATTGTAAAAAAAAAAAAAAAAAAAAAAATAAGGTAATATAAGGATTTCTCTCACAGAGCATAATGTAATGTTTATCCGACATATATAAAAAAAAGAGGTAAAAGAAAAGAAATGAAATGGCTTAATTTTATACTGGAGTGATATTATTATTATTATTGATTTTTTTTCTTACTTGTTGTGCTTAATATGTTTCTTGCTGTAGCACTTCCTACAGGTAATTTCTTTTTATATATAACATTTTATATGTTTTTTTATGTGTATATTATATGTTTTGTCAGCCATCCATATCAATAAGATATGAAACTTTTAATACTCTAGATTACTATAAATATAGGTCTTGCAACTTTTATACTTAAGGATAAGCACTAGTGACATATATAAAAAAAGAGAGAGGATGGGTAACCAATGAGAGGACCAGTAATGGCAGTTAAATTTGCTCAGTATTTAATCTTTTTCAGCTGGTTGCTACTAATTTGAGAAAATTACATTTGCGATCTAGACAGTACACTGTTCTGTTTATATACATCTCTTATAGTCCAATTTACATGGATTTTATACATTTTTATTCACGTCTCATTAATTTATTTCTATAGCATAAGTTAGGCTCCTTCGTTTTAAAATATAGCTCGAGTCATCATATCTTAAATTTTTTTTTTCATAAAAAAAGTCTCTTTTTCCTTTTGATTTCTATTTCTACTTTATAAAAATTTTTATAACATGAGTCGTAAACATTTTATGCATGTGTTAGATATCAGTATGCTTGTTACTGCATACACACACAATTTACACGCGCACTACATTTTACATGCGATTATATTACTTGAGGTAAATTTTTAATTATTGTTTCCTGTGTTGTGTAAGTGTTTTTTTTTCATTGCGCTATGATCCGGAAATAGCCCAATGATTAAAGGTGTATGTTTCAGTTTTGGCTAAGTGGATCGGCCGTCCACTTTCTCAAAAGTGGAATATGTTACTTACATGATACAAATGTTCAATACCTCACATTAATTTACAAGACGTTCGCGCTCTCTTTTATTTTTTAAAATGCATAATGACGTATCTCTCGTACTATTTGATACTCCGTACATGTTTTTTTTTTTTTTTTTCTCTCACTCTAGCTTACTATGGGCAGATAGTGAAGTTAGATGTTTGTCTGCATCATTTTTTTTAATCTCATGTACACATTTTTATGATTTCGAGTTTAACCTGGTACTACATACACACACATATTTACATTTGCACTTCATATGGTCTTGTTTTGTAATAATTTTATGACACTCACCTTGGTTAAACATGGTCACGATTCTGTGTGCTTGTACATTTTTTTTACATACTTTCTCAACATTAGTGTACATTTTCACAAATATATAGTTTTCACTATTTTAAAGTTTGCGTATTTTTGTTGCCTTGACATTTTTTTATTTTCGGATTGTTACTGTTTTTTTTTTACATAATGTAATTCAATACAATATTTGCACATGCATCTTAAATTTACATGCATAAGTTAATTTCTAGCTGGTATTTTTTACACATTTGTTAATTTTTGTTTGTTTACACGCGGCTGGTGACTCGTTGCTATTTTATTTATAACATAAGGTATTTTATTATAACTGACATGATATTTGATATCTTTAGGGGTTGTTTTTATAAATTTATTCAAATGCATAATGTAAGCTGTTATGTACACTTTATTTTTTTTTAAAAAGGCTATTCACATATAGTCATTAAGCTAAATCTTTGGCAATTTCTCAGAGTTAAAATTTTTTTTAATTAGTGAGTTATAGTCTCACAGGTGTCTTGTGACGTCATAGATCATAAAGTATAACGCTTGGTATTTTGCTATTCGTTTTTTTTCTCTTTTCCAACCCTTTACTTGGAACATGTTTGACTTGGCATAACTGCTACAGTTTAGCGTAGAGTTATGCAATCTGTCGTGCACTCGTACATTTTATGCACGCTTCTTTTAACTTCATACAGAAATAACTCTCGCAAATACAACTTTATTTTAATTTTAACCCTTTGTTAACCATTTATGCAACTTTTTTTTTCTTTTCACAAGTACTTCATGTGTTGGGTATTTTATTTATGTTACACAAAATTTGCTCAGTTAGAATACAATTTTGTTCATTCATATACATACATTACACTAGTTCATGTGTTGATTTACATATTTTGTTCATTTGCTTTTACACATTGTACTTTGCTTACGATCTATTCGACAGTATTCTTTTTTTTTTTCTTTTTTTTTTCTCACAAGTAGTTCATTGAGTATAACACATATAGTTCATTGTGGCTGGTTTAGAGTATAACCAGAGTTTTCACACATTACACGGAGTTCATTGCCTTTATTAACCCTTATTCATTACATTTTGGTGATTAATTCACTAATTATGTAATTGAATCTCACTCGTATGTTAGTGTTTTGGGTTATCACACACATACTGTCTGTATATTTTGTTAGCAAATGCATAAAAAACGTTAGTTCATTGAGACATTATTACAAGTAGTTCATGTGGAATTATACAATTTGTTCATGTGTTTACTTACACGTTGTGTATGCTTGCGTACACACTTGTTCATGTGTTTGTTTTTTTTTTCCATGTAGTTCATGAGTTTGAGGTTTCTTTTTCCCTCCCTACACACACATACAGTTCCTTTTTTCCTGTTACTTTTCTATCTTTTAAACTTTACACCATTTTTCGATATTAAAAGGTTCTATCAGTTTTCTTTATTTTTTTTTAAATTTTAACAGAGTTTTTTTTTTGTTTATTTTGTGTGTTTGCATAATGCCATAACATATCAATGACACCATCACTTTGTCTATGTACAAAGATTTTAAAGTTTCAAGGAGTTATCCGTCACATGACATATTAAATTACACACACATTTCGAATTTGTTGCCTTTTAACATGTAACATTTTTTTAAACACTTTCATTAGATACTTCTTACTTGAAGGTGGCAGATCGAGTAAGGTATCTTGTCACACTATATTAAATCGTATGCAATTTCTTAGTAAATGTTTTTAATATTTTTGCCAGGGGTTAAATTTTAATAAATACACAGATGGTCTATACATGAAAATTCAGCAAAACTAAAACCTTTACATATCCTTTTTTTTTGTGGCAAATTTCATTTACTGTGTTTGATTCTCACTGGTTATCGAGGGAAATTTCTTTTCTTCTTTCACACTCATATGTCAGGATTTTAGAGATTTCTTTTTGGTAAACAACACTTCTTTTTCTATATTTTGCAAGAGACAGTTTATCTTTTGCGGTAACACTCCTTTTCCTTTTTTGTTTATTTAACGTAAAGGTATGGATCCTGTCAATTTTACACTGATGCGTTTTGAGTAGATATATATATATATTTTTCAACGAATGCAGCAATATCTTATGAAATTTACAGTAAAAAAAATAATTAAATTTAACCCTTTGGTAACGATTCTTTTTAAATATGGTACACTTTTTTCTCTTCAGTTACATTTTGCTGTTTGGTGCTTGGTGCATGTAGAGAATTTTTGTTCATAGTTAACACACACAGTAGTTCATAGTTTATCTTAGTTCATAGAAAAAACCCTTACACGAGTTCATTGCTTTGTCAATTCTTTGCGTGCATCAGGGACTAATTGTCACTGTTTTTACAACTGATTTCAAAACACTTAGGCATTTTACTTCATTGATACATTTCTTTGGTTCAGTGTTATATTTTTTTTTCACTTGAGGTCACTGTGATACACTTCTAGTGTTCATTTGTATACTAGCACACGTTTGTTATTTTTTTATGCTAGATATTTAAAAAAGGGTTTCTTTTTTTGGTAACTTTACAGGATTATACTTTACTTTTTATTTTTTCATTTGGTACCTTTCTTGGCTATTCAAGGTATTTCACGTGATAAGGTAGTTTTCTTATGCACGATTTTCCAATCACTCAGTACACAGGTGTGTATTATTTTTTTTGGTTTTTGTTATGCTCATTGACACATGTGGTTTATTACTGGTATATACCAGTCGTAACACCAAACGGTGTTATTTATGACTACATTCACACACACACACACACATACTTTTGTGTCACCTGTTGTATAATGCTTATTAAATTTCATTAAATTTAATGTACAGTTTTTACTTTTTTAAAGGGGTACTTTCTCTGGAAAGTTCTTATTACCTCTTGTTTATACCTTATAGGAGTGCTATGTGTTTTAAAATACACTTTAGTTAAATTAGGTTCGCAGTAAAACACATTAAGTCTTTAGTTACAAGATAAAATGATGGCAACTTTCAACTTTTAACAAATAATTTATCTCCATCTTCCTCTCCTTTTACCAGTCATACCACTGTTAAAAAACTTGAAATGTCACAAATAGTGCTGAAAATGAACAAGTTTTATATTTACTATACTATGGAATCTTTTGTCTTTATATACAGTTCATGTCTCAAAATAATTTTATAAGTTGGAGTATGACCAACTGTTGTAGCAATTGTGGAAATTGCTCTTGCTTGAAGTGAATGTTCAAGCAATTTTATATATTAAAATCTTCTGGAAATAATTTTAAAAAAAGATAACTGTGTGCACACGTTAAAAAAAAATAATAAGAAAATAAGAAAACAGCTGTCCAGAAGTATTCACTGCAGTTCAAAAAATTTTCAATATATTTTATTTTGGCAAGTTTTTGGTACCAACTTGCTTTGTCATGCTTATAGGCATGCTTTTTATATGAGACATGATTTATTTGTTCCTTACATATTTAGTATTTCTGTATATGTTTATAAACTGTTGGTCACCGGGTTCCCTCTACAAAATATTACATTTTTACATATTTTCTTTATGTGTAATGTATTTGAGAGAAGACATGGGGTAACTTTTTTTCTCTCGCGGTTCACTTCGTTCTTTTTTGGCTGTTGGGGAGATATATGTGAAGGCGCCTACCTTCACATATTAATATTAAGACCTTTCCTCTTTCCCCCATTTAAAATTACATTTTTTAAAATTCTTAAATTTAATTATCTGTCTGCATTCGGATTCAATCTGTTTTTAGCGCTCTTTTCCCTTCATAAATTAAGCATTCAATTCTCAGTCTCTTTAATATTTTAACCGCAGCGCACTACAGTTAAAAGAAAAGAAATCATTTCCTTTTCTCGCCTAATAACTGGATTCTAATTTTCATCCTTCTGCCTTAGTTTGATGATATGCAGAAATTAGTCAGACATATTACTTCTACATTTTTAGCCGTTGGTCCAGATGTTAGATAGATGTGTCATTTCAGTTATTAACCCTGTCTTTATTTTGTTTTGTTTATTAACGGGCGCTTCGGCCGCTTCAATCCCATGAGAACTTTGGCAAACCCTATCGAATGTTCTTTTGTGGTTTATGTGCTATAATTACTAAGTAATCATCTGGCGTTAAATATTTCTTATTAATCTTTTACATTCCCCATTCAATTTCAGTTATTGTACTTTGACCACATGTCTCTCTCTCTCTCTCTCTCTCTAATCTCGCCATATAGTATATGTATTTGGCGAAATTGAGTATGTACGCTTGCCAACACTCGAGCATTTTCGAAAAAATGTAATTGCAGGACTTCCTTCGAGGATCCGATTCTGTGAACGTAAAAAAAATGTAACTTTCTGCTCCCTTCTCCAACATTGGCCTTAGCCGTGTAATTTCAGCTATGTTCGAAACGATCCCAGTGGACAATAAAGAACTTTAGATAATTTCTACCTTAGCAGTTTCTTGCCTTCCTTTTAAAATAAGTAACAGTTAATTTTTCAGCCTTGTATTCAGTATGGAAACTAAGCAAAAATGAACCACCTGTGCAAGACATCATCATCATCACAAGCATGGCATATTGTTGATAACAGCAATAGCAGCACGATTTTTTGATCTTAGCCACATGATGCCATGAAGCCCTTTGTGTCGCAAAATCTTCATTTCCATTAAATCCCCTAACTCATCCAATTCTTTTATTCTTTTTGTGCTTCTGTGATAAAATGAATATATACCTTTTAGTACATCTTCTAAAATATCTACATATTTTACTTTTTTAAACGCATCTGAAACTGCTAACTCAAGTTTGTGTGCTACACATTGCACAGCAATTAAACCTGAGCAATCTTCCTTAAACTGTGTTGATACGCCACTAATAACCATATTTACGCTAGCTCCATCAAAACTTACAGCGGTAAGTTTTTGCCCCCACTCAGGGACAAATGTGTCTAAAGTTGATACAATTGTATTTTTAATTCCTTGTGCTGTTTCATCTTCACATGCAACAAGACTAATGAAAGAACACTTTGTTTCACCACCATGCAGATAATTTAAATAAATAATTTCAGATGGCATGCTTGACTTATCAGTAGATCCGTCAGCCATCAGTGTGAAAAATTCTGAATCTTTAAGCTCCTTTTTAACATCTGCACGTAAATTCTCTGCAATGTAACTTACAAACTGTTTTGCAGCTTTCCCATTAAGGTAAGTATCATTTAACTTTAAACCATTTTTTTTCTGCAATGCACACAGCCTAGGAAAGTCTTCAAAGGCATAATTTTCTTTTGCAACAATGTATGCAGTGTTAGAAAGCTTTTGCATATTCAAAAGTAAATCTGCATCTAATGCTTTTATGGCACGCATCATTGGTGTTGACATCTTATTAGTTTGTGCTAATTTAGCTGCACAGGAATTTCTGTGTGTTGCAGACAAACTGTGTTTATTTACCTACCAAATATATATATATATAGATGAGTATCTAGTTAAAGACATAATATTAACATAAAATCACACTCTCAGGAAAGATCATGTCTTTCTGTTTGTAATATGTTTAATTTAAATTATTACTTGTAACAGAGAAGATTACATTCAGATATGATGAATGAGCTTTCCTCAAAATCCAAAAACAAAAATGCTTAGTTTGTTATTAAATATTTTTTAACTTATTAAATTTTAAAAAGATGAAAATACTCAAATTTAAATTAATGAAAATTAATAATTATATTTACTATTTATTGCACTCCCTATTTTCTTACCAAAAAAGTACAAAATACATTCAAGTTGATATGGTAATCAAAATAACAGTTATGAAATTTTAAATTATGGCTTAGAATTTTTTTTTATTAATTTAAAGACAATACAAATAAAGCTGTTTATGACTGTCATTTTTATCTATTTTCAGATTTTGAAAAATAAAATTATGCTAAAAAACTGCATTAGAAAATGATTTAGATTTTTTAAACTTTAAATAAAACAATATATAGAGGTATTTCTGAGATTATGTGTTTTTCTTTGGCCCCAGATTCAGCCACATTTAATTCCTTTTAGCCACCAAATTTTTAATATTTACTTTTACTTTGGTTAATTAGCTAAAATAAAACCATAAGGAACGTTAAAAAATTCTAAGTAATCATATTAACGATCTAACTATCACTCTAAAATATTAAAAAAATAATTTAAATAAAACCTGTATTTTTTTTTATATCAACATTTTTTATAGTAAAAGTTCATAAGAAAAATATGGGACAAATATATTTATTTCTTTGAGGTAAATATTTAACGGGTAACTTCCACATGAAAAAATTGAAAATTAAAGATTTTTTTTTATTATTATTCATCCAGCTTTTGCCAAAAAATATATGAATAATAAAAAAAAAAGAAAAAGAATCGACACTCGATTTTTTTTTTTTTTTCGCGAACGGGAAAAGTGGAGATGAGAAACGCGACCACTGCATAAATGTTCTATTATTTCAGGTTCAATTGTTCTATATTTTAGTTCTATTGTTATTATTTCAGGCCACATGTTCTGCATCCCTATACCCATTACAATGCATCTCTGTTATTAACTGAAAATACTATAGCTCATTTCAAAGTATTTTTTTTTCTTTTAATTACATTTATAAGAAAGTTTAAAACTGCTTTACATATATTTTTACAGGATGTTTTTCAAAATATTTTGCGCTTACCGAAACAAAAGAATAAATAAATAAATACTCTTTCAATTTGCGGTTGCTAACAGCTGCGTTTTTCTTTCGGATCAAAGGTCAGCTTTGAAAGAGAACTGTTTCGTTCAGAGATTGTTTATAACAACTTCTAATGCTTTAGAAGTTGTTTATTTTATAATTATTACAGTTATTTATTCCGGCTGTAAGAGCTATTATTCAGATTTCAATCCAAATATATATTTATTATCCTTTTAAAAATAAAAGAAGTTGGAAATGAATTTTTTTTTTTTTTTTTTTTTTTCTTTGCGTATGTGTGTGTGTGGAGGGGGGGGGGGGGATAGATTTATGCGGTTTGATGATCTATTTGAGGAGAATGCAGAAAGCTAATTTGAAATAAATACTTAATGATTGATTTCCGCATTATTGGCGATAAAGCAAGCAAAATAACTGTTCGTTTTGCTACATAATTTTTCAAATAATTAATTATATTTTTGTACAAAATCTGTTTAATTTTAATTTAATAGAAGCGAGAAATGAATAAAAATATTGATTTTATAATTCCAAAAAGTCGACCCAAAGACAGGTGTATTTTCTTTTTTTTTCAAACTTAAGTAAATAAATATAAATTAGTAAGAAAAGAAATAAAATCATTGTCAGAAAAAAATTACTTACTGTCTCATATCGTAAAGCTGGACATCCATTCACGAAGTTGGTATCTTCAGCTTTAGCAAACTCTTTGCACAGGGTGCATACCATCAAATTTTGCTCTTGTATGAGCCAGGGATTTTCTTTTTGCCATTTCAAAAAGGTTGCACTATTTACAACTTTTCGAGCAGATTTACAATTTTTTTCTTTGTTTTCATCATTCGCTTCTCTAACTTCTTTTTCTTCATCATCATTGGGTTTTAAACGTTTTGTATTAGATGAACATGCGATCGTAAAATAGGAAGATACATTCCGTTTCGCCATTATGCACGTGTTCACCTTACACCTTAAGAAAATGACACTCCACTTATTCGAAATTTTAACACAGCTACCAAACTTTTGAACAACAGGTCCAAGTGAGGTGCAAGAATTTTTGGGGTGTAACCTCCAAGATCAGTTTTATCAGTAATTGGTCACTGCCTGGAGCCACCTTACTGTGACTGACAAGTGTAAGGGGATTACCACAGACAATAGAACCTTCTTTATACTAGTCTGTGGTGGATTATGAAAAGTCTGGACTATAGAATAGTCCTGGTGGGGATTACTATTAAAGAAATACTTACCACGCGTCACTTACCCCCACCCCCTTCTCTCTCTTTTCAAAAGCAGGTGCTCGATTTTGGAAGTACCATCGGCAGCAGAAGAAAAAAAGTACGAACCGGGAGCTTTCAAAGTTAAATTTTAAAAAGCTAGGCGTCAAATTTGCCGACCAGAAATAATTTTGTAGTCGTCAAATACAATAATTTAGTCGTATTTGACGACTAACGACCGTTAATTTCAAACACTGGTCAAAAATAGGGATATAGATGATTGGCTAAGCATTGACGAAACTGTATCAATAAGAAAAATTTAACGTGCAGTGAGATCACTGATGCTGTGCTAAATAGAACAGCTTGTAGCAGATGAGAAGACGAGGATGAACAACTGGCAGATGAAAAGGTGTCACAAGAAAAATGCATAAATTTGATTGGAGAATTAATATGTGCTTTAGAGAAACAAGACAGTATTTCCAAAATAGAATATATCTATTTTGGAAATATTCATTTTTATAAAATACTAGCTGACCCACCCGGCGTTGCCCGGGCCTTAATAATATTCGTAAATGAATCTGAAATTTTTATCGCAGGTGCATACAGAGGGGAGTGGGAGTGGAGACTGCAAATTACCAGGACCTGACTCTTGTTCAGTTCCAAAGTTGTGTAAATTCACAGGTTAAGTTTTTTCATTTTTATATGTCTCATGCTCTTTTTATTCCAAATTAATTGATGAATTCAATTAAAATTTAATTATATTTTCAATAATTTAATTTTTTATTTAAAATCTTTAGATGAAAAAGCAATTACAAATACAACATAAACTGTAATAATTGAAAAAGAAATAATAAAATTGTAAGCAAATATTACTATATAGAATGTTTTAAAAAGTACCATCCAACAAATTTATTTTCTAATAGAGTAAAGCCTGTTTCTAATGGAATCCTGCAATAAACAACAAAAAAAAAAGTTACAGCTCCCCTCTCTCCCCAAAAATGTTATTATGCTTTGTTCAATTTAAATAACCTGCATAAAACGGAATTTATCACTGGTCGTTTCCGTCTAAGCAGGTTTTAGTATCTTACTTCTGGTGGGCCCATAATAACATTCTTAAATGAACCTGAAATTCGAATTGCAGATCCGTACAGAGGGAAGTAAACAAAATTACTTGACGTCATGACAACATTTTTAAATTTCTTGCTGCTGATTTATTCGCATTTCCAATATAGTGCTTTGCAGAAATTGCACGTTTTACTCAAAGTTCCACAGCTGTGCCCCCCAGAACATTTAAATCAATAATTTGGATTTCAGAAGCAACGCGTGCACTCTGCGGTTATTAAGCCTATTTTAGCGATCGCTTATGCTCTGTGTTTAACTTTATTCCCGATTCAATCTATTTCAATTTTCTGTTCTTAATTCGGCTTCTTCTTCACTTTCAAGTATTCACCAAGATCTTTTACAGGCATTTCAAATGATATTTTGAAGCTCTATAATTGCAGCGAAAGAGGGAAACATCATGGAGCATTTTCCTCTACGGCGAAATGTAAATAAACCCGATTGCAATAAATCCTGTCAAAGGACTTTTCACAATAACCAATGAGATGCGTTTCTCGGGCGTTGCCATTAGACAATAACAAATAATCGCGATTTCTGTGCCACGTACATTAGCGTAATATATTATAAAATATTTTTTTTTTTTTTTTTTTTTTTTTTTTTTTTTAAATAGCTAAAAAACTTTAAGTAAACAAAGTTGACATTGATGTTTCTGAAATTACAAGAGAAGAAATAATTTTACTATTTATTAGAATTTAATTTTTTTCTTTTTCTGTGACAGAAAATATCAATTAAAGTGTTTTTTTTATATTTAATTTTCTCTTTTTCTTACATAATTATCACTTAATGATGAATTAAATTAGAGCTAAATGCACTATTAAGAATATAGAACTACTTTTGATATTCCTACTTACTACTTTGGATATTCCTTCAAAAATCCAGCATAGTCTCAGTCCTGATGATGCCGGATTTTTGAAGTTATACTGTATATATTAATATGAAATTAAAGAAATATATATGTTTATATTATGTACATACAGCTTTCTATCTTAAATTATTATTTAAGTTTCTTGTTTTTTTATTTTGCTAACTAAAAGTTCTAATTTTCCTTTATGTTTTAGTTAGGAAGCTTTCTCCATTGTTAATATTTTATCAGTGACCTCTTTCTTAGGTGCAACGATATTTCTATTTTTTTTTTTCCTCTATTACTTTCTTTTTATTGTCTAGATCAGTCTGGTAGCACCTCCTAGCCCTAGATGACCTCAAATTTTTACACATTTGCATCGACTGCTTCAAGCAAGAAATATTTTTAAATACTCTACAGCAGATTGCTTACTGCTCATCATTTTTTAATATAACAATCTGGATTGAAGAGTATGTTTTAGCATAATTTTCTATGCATGCTTTGATTTGAAATGGTCAGATTTTGGTTCAAATCATCTTTTACCGTAATATTGGAAATCCGAACAAACACTGCATATTGTTCTCCCACTCACATCAACTTTATATGGAATCCCTAACTGCCACATCCATTTATTTTTCTCTAAGTTTTACTGTTACGGCTTTCATAAACCATCCGCATCGAAATTTGCTTGATTTATTTTCTTTATCAATATTGCGAGATCTCATAATATCGGAAACAATACTTGCCATTCTAACGGTCACACAAAAATTAAGTTGGAAAATATAACATCTAGAAGAAAAAAGTTGAGTTGAAGCTACAATGCAAGAGATTTCCATGTTTTTTATTGGTTTGTTGGTGTGAGACCACGCTAAGCATTGTTGAGAATGTACAAAAGCAAATTTCCATTTGCCAAAGCAGACAACAGTTGCATGCCCCTAGACCTGTTTCTATGCTGTTCGCTTCTATGCGCGGTAGGTCACGGGAAATGGAAAGTTGAATGGGGAAGGGAAAAATAAACTTAATTTAATGCTGTTTGTTTGTACTGACGCTTTTGTTGTATTTTGTCCGCTACCCCCTCCTCCATAAAAACGCACAAAAATTTTAATGTAGATTTGCATCGATTCCAGAAAGGATAAAATTTAGTGTCAAAAAAGCAGAATTCCCCATGTCTGCAGAAAAGTGGCATGTATGTTTATAAAAAATCTTAATCTACAATGCCAACAAACAAACATGCTGCTACACACACAGGCAGTGGTACAAAAACCATAGGAAAAATGCCATTGGTTCTCGAGGTATGATATCAAACTTGCAAATGACTGCCATTAACAGTGACTATTAGGTGATTTGACAATCACAGTTCTAGACCATTAATGGATCACGTGTTTATTGAAAACAGGCATGAAGCAATAGCGTCTTGACATACTTTACTGCTACCTAGGGGAGGGTAAAAATAAGTATATCATGTAAGAAAAACTAGTTTAAGATTTATTTTAACACTAAGACCGTACTATTATTTAACTAATTAAGATTTATTTTATTGAAACATTAAGTTGACATAGCATAACACAAAAGTAAGAAAAAGCATAATTCCTGAGTCACAGTGTAACTCTGGAATTTTCAGGAGATGTTTTATCAAATCCATGGAACACAAACAGTGTTGTTCAATTCTGAAATAAAATTTTTGTTGCTTTTTCACTCACTAAAAAGTATAAGAATTTCTTACATATGTTATTAAAACTTTAAAAATGCAAATAATGTCCAGATTTTTCTACAGGCCACCAAAATTTTCACACAGACAACCAGTTGACAGACTCTGAATTAGATGAATTCAAATTTGCATAGAATGCCTTTGTCAGGTGATATTTAAGTTCATTAGATATTTTACACACATCTGCAGTTCAACATAAAGTAAAATCTTATTTAAAATGTAAACAGACATACGTAACTTTTACTTGACAATATTTAAACATATAGACCAAAATATTTACAAATCATGGATCAGTATTTTCTGAGTACATCTATTTTATCATTTTTCAGACCTCATATCAACTTGACATCTATTCCAGAAAAAAAGGGAAAAAAAGAGCAAAAATTGTACCAATAAAAAAGGGGCACTGCTATATAGATAGTAAGGTATCATAGCTTTATACCAATTGTTCACACAATAAATGAAAAAAATCAAATATGCATTAAACAAAGGAATTGAAGTAAAGTACTAAAAGAGAAAACATACCTTGAGTAATTTCACGAACACCATATTTTGGACTGTAGATATAGGCTAAACTATCACCAACATTGCATGCACAAGCGATGAACTTGTTTGAATTTCTTAGTTGAGCCACTACAACTGCGCAGAGAGTTGTAAGGGTCCCATGTTCTTGTAAAATTAAATTATGTGCTTCACTAAATGATCTCAATAGACCGATAAATACATCCTACAAAAAATTAAAAATTAATTAACATAAATAAATAAAAAAACAAGCAAAAATGGAAAACAAAAATTTTTAATATTAACCAATTCCGAACAAAGGAGATTTTACAAAAATTTTAAAATAGCAGAAAAAAAAAATCTTTTTTTTTTTTTTTCCAGGAAAAGTTTATTTTTCACAAATAAAAGGTTCTTTTTTTTTTTTTTTTTGGCAACTGCATTCACTTAGAAAATATAAAATATTACACATTTTTTATTGGGCTGGGCTGATTACTTCAAATTTAAAGAAATTCTTTGATTAATAGAAACTAATGCAATCAATTTTCTTGTGATGGGTACCATTTTATTTCAATTTTACACTAGTGTTGTTCTCAAAGCATGCTTTCAGAGTTTGGTGAGCATTAGCAAACAGAGTTCCTAGTAAATATATATTTTCCAATATTGTATAAAAAGATAATTATTAAAAGTAATACTACATATAAGAGATTCTAGTAATTTTCTGTTAGTCAGGTGCAAATTTCAGTAAAAATAGTCTTTTTAGGTGTGTTCGTAATTATATAAATACGTAGCACCTATAGTTGACATTCTGTCCATTTGTCCGTCTGTCCGCATATAACAGAGCAAAAACTACCCAACCGAATGGTCTGAAATTTTAAATATATAATTGTTGCAAAATTTTGTAGAGTCATTGCAAATTTTATGAAAATCGGGTGTATAGTTTAATTACATTGACAAAAGTTTTCCATTACATTATGGCCAATGGGAAAAAATTATTGCAAGTGCATTTTAATGATGTTACAGCCTTCCGAATGATCCGAAATTTTAAATATACAATTGTTGCAAAGCTTTGTTGAGTAATTTGAAATTTTATGGAAATCGGATCTATAGTTTTATTACAGGGACAGTCAAAAGTTTTCCGTTACATTACGGCCAAAGTGAAAAAATTATTGTGAGTGCATTTTAATGATGTTACAGCCTTTTGAACAGAATGAAATTGATATGCACTTATGAAGTGCACTAAAATATACATACAGTACAATATGCGGTGCAAAAAATATTTATAAAACTAGTTATAGTATGAATGCACCTCATTTGCCATGTTCGACGAGCAATTTCCAACTTGCTTTGTTGTTGTTAACAGAGCACAATGAGAGAAAATGCACACACATTTAAACAAGTTGGAAATTGCTCATCAAATGTGGCAAATGAGGTGCGTTCGTACTATAACTAGTTTTATAATTATTTTTTGCACCCCATATTGTACTGAATGTATAATTTTTTGCACTTCATAAGGTGCATAGTCTGTAACATCATTATAATGCACTTCCAATAATTTTTTTCCCATTCTCTGTAATGTAGCGGAACACTTTGGACTGTCCCTGTAATTAAACTATACATCCGATTTTCATAAAATTTCAAATGGCTCGACAAAATTTTGCAACAGTTACATATTTAAAATTTCAGACCATTCGGAAGGCTATAACATCATTAAAATGCACTTGCAATAATTTTTCCCATTGGCCGTAATGTAAAGAAAAACTTTTGACTGTCCCTGTAATTAAACTATACATCCGATTTTCATAAAATTTGAAATGGCTCGACAAAATTTTGCAACAATCATATATTTAAAATTTCAGACCATTCGGTTGGGTAGTTTTTGCTCTGTTACATGCGGACGGACGGACAGACAGACAGACGGACTGAACGACGACTATAGGTGCTACGTATTTATATAATTACAAACGCACCTAAAAATGAAACAAAAATAACTTTCACTGATTTCATTTAAAATAAAAAAAGAAAGAAAGATTTAATAAGAAGTTTTATTAAAACTTTTATAATCTTTGATAATGTTTTAATAATACTGTAAATCAAAATCATTTGATATCAACCTTAAAGCATTATTTGTAGTTTACAAGCGCAAAAGTAAAAGTGCTGTTTTTCTTATTGCAAAATGAATGGGGGAGAGAGGATTTTTCAATAATAACAGACACAGCTCTCTAAATATTTATAAAATAGATAAATTAAACATTTTTTGACAAAAATTGAATTTTGTCATCAAAAATGAATAGCTATTACATCATAAAATAATTTATACCTAGAATATAGTCTGCAATTAGATATACAGCGGTGGCCAAAATTTTGGCCATATTTTGAAATTTTCATGTTTTATAACTTTGTGTGCTTGAAGAATATAATAAATTTCACTTAAACATAAATGTTTATACAGTAGACTCTCTCAAATCCGCACAGTTTGGGACCAGAGGTTGTGCGGATTTTAGAATTTTGCGGATTTCTGGTCATTGCTTTGTTTACATTTTTTAAACAGTCATTTGAATGTAATAATGCAATCAAAATTATAACGAATGCTTGCAATATAATAAAATATCAAAATGATTAAGTAAAGTCATAAATTAAATTAACAAAAATTAAGATAATTTTAAAAATGATTAAATTATTAAAAGTAAAGGTCAAGTAAATAATAATAATGTATAATTAATTACGCATAATAAAGATGATACATTTTCCTTGAATTATTCAATGAAACTTTTCCCATGAAGGTATACCCTATTAATTCACATCAAAATCATTAAGTAAGGAAGTTTTATTTCAGGTTTAGCCAGTCTTAATAACCCAAAAGGCTTGATTAATACATAAATATTGGATAAAAAGATTGTGATTACCCGTGATATCATCAATATCTTGATTTTTTTCAGAAATAAATTTATACTTCCTTCATGAAAAACTACAAATTCATTCATATTATCGAGAATTACATATTCAAAGACATATGGAATGATATAAAACTAAAAAATTCTGTAATTTTGCCCCTACATCTGAACTGAAAGTTCCATTGTTTACATCTGCGGTGATGTGCGGATTTTAGGCGTTTGCGGATTTTAGGTTTGCGGATTTGAGGGAGTCTACTGTATATCAAATTCAAGGAAATTTGATGTAGAATTTAATAATTTAAAAAAATAATAATAAATATCTGCATTACGAAAAAAGTTATGCTTACAAAAAATAAGATCTATCTTAGATTTCACTGTATTTTAAAGTTACACTTACACAATCAATATTTAGTAGGATAACTCTTGCTTTTATTACAGCTTCACAGCACCTTTTCATTGAGAGCACTAGTGTTTGGAGTTCATCCTTTTTAATCACATGATGCCAAGAATCAATTATGGCGTCAATAAGTTACGTTTTATTACATGGACGCTTTTTTTGTACAAGAATTTTCAAACATCGCCATAAATTTTCTATAGGATTCAGATCAGGGCTGTTTCCTGGCCAGGGTAATGATTGTATGCTTTTATTTTTTAAATATTCTTTGCATATTTTTGTCGTATGTCATGGAACTGAATCCTGCTGAAAGATAAATGGGACTTTATTGGGGAAGAGATCCCTGATGGAAGGTATCAATTTTGGTTCCAGGACAGTTTCAATGCATATTTTTGCATCCAGAATGCTATTAATTACTTGAATGCTGCCCATACCATCTGCAGACATACAGGCCCAAATCATGAGATTTGTTGGTTCTTTGTAGTTGCTTCAATGCAATCAGGATGCAGATCTTTCCATACTCTATGTCTCACATATTTTCGCCCATCACTACCAAAGAGCGATATTTTACTCTTATCGCTCCAGATTATTTGATTCCACTGATTTTCTGACCAATTAATGTGTTCTTTTGCCCACTGAACTCGTTTCTTGCATTGCTGAAGATTTAAAAATAGTTTTTTTCCTCGGAATTCTACCTTTCAGTCCAAAATCTGCTAATCTTCTCCTTATTGTTCTCAAGCTAACTGAAATACCCATTGGATTCATTCCACATCTAACAGCATCTGATGAAATTCTTCTATCATTGAGCATATACTTTTTATCTTTCTATCGTTAGAAGCACTTGTGCATTTTTTTGGCAAGATCTTGCCTTATTTATCACTGATTTAGTTTCTTCATAATGTAAGCACAACTTTAGTATGCCAGATACAGTGACTGATCCACCAACCTGTCTTGCAATTTCATCATAATAGAGACTATTTTCTCTCAATATGACAATTCTGCTTCTTTTTGTAAGTGTACAATCAGTTCTTGTTGTTGATGCCATTGTTTTAAATTATTTGCATTAAGAAAAAAATAGAAATATTAAAAAAAAAAAAAAAAAAAACATTACTTTAGTTACACTAATATTCACCCTTCTGCAAAATTCATTCCAGCAAAATACCATTTTTACAAACAAAATATACTACAGTTTAGTTACTGACACTTGATTGGCTCTCAGAACAGTCATTGTGATTGGCTAGGAAGCTTTTATTACAATACACTTCAGCATTCATGACAAATTGTGTTTGTATTTTAGACTAAAGTAAGTGTAACTTATTTTATAATGCAATTATTTTAATTCTATTTTTTTTAATTCTACATTAAATTTCGTTGAACTTGATATATAAATATTTGTATTGAAGTGAAAATTAATATATTCTATAAGCACACAAAGTTAAAAACATAAAAATTTCAAAAAAATTCCACAATTTTGGCCACCACTGGAATATTTATTAGCATTATTATAGTAAAGATTTTTAAAAAGTTGGTCATAAAAACCTTAGTAGTTGTCATAAACACACGATACCAACTATTTTATGAACGTAATAATTTTTTTGTTTACAGAAAAAATATTAAATCTATTTAAAAAACTGAAATAGGTATAAAAGAATCATGATAAAATACATAAACATGAACATAACAATACAAATAACACTGGACTTTGGTAACCAAATTCAATGATGATTAGACTTAATCAAATGAAGTTACATCAAGAAATTCTAAATTCTAATACCATGGTTAATGACAATGACAGTGATTGAAACAATGTTTGGTGATTTAACAGCTGCATACGGCTAACAAAAAAGTACTGAAACTTTTAACAGAGACAAAGAAATAAAATAAAGAACATAATTTATGCTTAGTTAGAGTAAAGTCACTGCATATCTTTATTAGTGTTCACTCCAGAAAGAAAAAAGGCAAGGTTCTCGTCACTAAAAAGGGAACTACTGAAGCAGAAAAAGGCATTATTACAAGAAAAAATACATTGTTATTTTTAGTTATGATAAAAAATAGTGGGAAAATATGTAATTTTTAGGTATGATAAAGAAAGTAATATTAATTTAGAATGATTTTATGAAATAAAAAAAGTACAATTAAATTACAACATAATTGAATAATTTCCTGAACAAATGAGAAAATTATATAATTTTTGCAAGTTCTTGGGTATATGGATTGAGAAATACTGTGATACAGAGAAAAGTTTTACTAGAAGTCTCTGGATGCAACTAGTGGTGCATTTTACTACTTTTAAAAAAAACAAGGTGCATGTTGTCAATTTAAAAAAAAAAAGGCAAGGCACTGTTCCCTTAAAAAGTGGCCTAGAATGAGCACTATATTTATGCAAATATCAATTTATACATCTGTTGCGAAATCACGTAACTCCTCTTACCCCTTACCCTTTGAAACAAGAACAAAAACGCACCTGCAGTGCGTTACGTCAGACCGAATGATCCTACTGCACAAGAGCAGACAGAACTTGTTTTTTTTTTTTTTTCTGTGAGAATTGACTGAGATTTAGAACAGAATAGAAACTAGATATGAATGTAGAGAAAAGAAAATAACTTTAAAAGAAAACTTTAATACTCGAATTGTAAATAATGTTTGTTTTGTGAGTGTCTAAGCATGTTGTGTACGTCTTCAAGAATGTTTAATGTAATATAGCTCTTTTGTTTTGAAGATTCAAGACTTATTACTTGGATGTTGTCTTATTTATTGCATAGAATCCCCGGCTATTTCTTCTTATACAAAGGAAAGAACAAGTAGGACATTTAGCTTTTATTTTATGATTGTATAAGTTGAAAGCTTTTTATTAGATAATAAGATTAACGGGAAAATTAGAAACAGAGTAAAATATCAGTAGTAACAACATCTATAATAATGTATAATGTACTTGTGTTGTGGTTGTTCCAGCATTTTCTCTGTACAGTACTTTGTTCAAGTAATTTATGCAGCCATGAATTGCACATCGAGCAGCCAAACAGCTTTTTTCACCCCAATTAACTCCATCAGCTAAAGCTAATATACAGCTGTTTTCTCGCATGACAACAGCAAATGCATCAGCAATAGGATTCCCTGAAATAATTTTTTTTTTCATAATTAATCAACTGTATAAATTTAGTAAAACTATACAAACATAATTAAAACTATATGAATTTAATGAAAAGAAGCAAAAAAGTCTATTTAATACATATAATAAAGTAAAATTTTCTCAAAAATCTAACTTTATTTTAGACTAAAATTTATTCTAAAATCTAATTTCATTCTTTTATTCTAAAACAGGATTTTCCAAACTATGGTACATGTACCCATTCTGATATGCAAGCCTTTTGATACTGATACAGTCATGGAAAAAATAAAAAACTTCCTCTACTAACTCTGCAACAAATTATTGTAGAAGAAAGTTACTGGTACCAAACGATTGGAAATAAATTCTGCTTTTAAATGATGCATAAAAAATTTACTTAGGGGGCCAGCTACATACCAAAATGAATACAAACATTGTTTTTTTCAATAGCAAAACCCAAGTTTGACACGATACATAAATTCCAATCCCTTCAATTAGCCTAAATCCAAATTTTCATGAAATTTGTACTATTACTGTCCGAGAAATTAATTATTTTAAAATAAGCCTATTTTAGGGGCTGTATCCAGGGCTCAAAATGTATTGAAGCAAACAGGAACGATGTTCCGGTTCGTGAAATTGTGACAAATATTGTTCCAGTTCGTGGAATTATTAAAAAACATTACATTATTACAGCTTCAGTCTCTCTGTAACATTTTTTTCTAATTATTTAGAATCTAATACATTTTTTTAAATTAGTTTTTCTACGGTTAAATGTAAATTTGCTATATAGTAAAGTCCCCATTTTCAGAGTTTATATGGACCAAGCTCACCTTGGATAAGCAAAAAACTTGGATAAACCGGATTTATAAAAATCGTCACCAACTAAGGAGATGAAATATAAATTTTCACTTAATTCATTAATTTTTATGGTACTAGTAACATTTCTTTGATGTACATTTCCGTTACTTTTCAGAAATACGGGGAATGAAATTGTTTATCTAAAAAAGCCCTTGATAGTTTTTTGTTTGTTAAAAGTCAATTTTGCTGCAGTATTATGCTACTGCATAGCTACCAATTTCTAAGATATTTTCTTACCACTAAAACTTACCAGTAAATTTTGCCTAATTCAATCTAAAAATTGTCGATGATTAAATATGGTAAAATTTGTATTCAATTTTAGAGGCAACAAAACCGTACAAATTGGCAGCTATATGATTCTATTAGTGTCATGAAAATTGCAGGTGTAGCCTCTTCTTTCAGTTCAAAGTATTAAATAGTTTTTTTCAATCGAACTTATACCTTTGGAATGGACCGTTTTCTTCTCATGGACTGACGGCTTCCATTATTATGAAACAGCGATTATAAATGAAGTGCTAGGTGAAAATGAAAGAGCAGCTGTAAAAAGTTAGAACACTGATTTTCTGGTCAGAATGGGAAAAAATGGCCATAATTTTTTTTTTTTTTTTTTTATGGACATTTTTTTTTCCCCATTCCGACCAGAAAATTAGATTTCTAACTTTTTACGACTGCTCTTTCATCTTCATCTAACAATTTATTTATAATGGATGTTTCATAATAATAGAAGCCATCAGTCCATCAGAAGAAAATAACTTGGTTAAAGTGGAAACTCGGTTAAGTGAGACTCGGATAATTGGGGCTTTACTATACTTTAAAAAAAAAAAAAATTAGTCAACAATAATTTTGAAATAGCATTCCGGTTCGTGGATTTTTCCATTTCGAGCCCTGGCTGTATCCAAATTGAAGTTCCATACTCGGTTATTGAAATGCTACAGAATGACTAAGTCACTTCTATTAAATGTAATATTTCTTGCTATAGCACAAAATTAGCACTCGCCACTCGCCAAGTAACACTTAAAACGTGGCGAATAACTTTATTGTCCTCACTCGCCAAACTCAATGGTCACCACTCGCCAAACGCGATGGTTGAAAGATCGATGCCAGGGAGGAAAGGGGTGAAATTCGTTCAGAATTTACGGCGTCCAAATCGGCGATTCTCGCGAATGTAAGAAAAGAAAGTAGCAGGTGTGATTCTGTCTCGAATTTTCTGAAAACTTCAGTTCCAAATCATTTCAGGCATTCAGTTCCAAGAAAAAAAAAAAAAAAGGTCATCAGTCCGAAAATTTTGACATAAAAATATCGCTAATTTCGATATGGTCACCAAAAAAAATCAATTTTGTCAATCGACGTAGAAAAAAATCACCAATTCCGTCAAAGAATCGCAAAAAAACGTGAATTTCGCCTAAGAACCACGTAAAAAACGCGAATTACGTCAAAACATCGCGGAAAAAACGCAAATTTCGTGAAAAGATCGCAGAGAAAACGGAACTTTCGTGACAAGATCGTGGAAAAACGCAAATTTCATCAAAAAATCGCGGAAAAAACACATCGTGAAAAGATCGCGGGAAAACGCAAATTTAGACAAAGAATCGCGAAAAAGAATCACAAAATTCTTCAAAGTATCGCGGAAAAACGCAAATTTCGTGTAAGATCGCGAAAAACGCAAATTTCGTCAAAAGATCGTGGATAAAACGCAAAATTCGTGAAAAAATCGCGGATAAAACGCAAAATTCTTGAAAAGATCGCGGAAAAATCGCAAAATTCGTGAAAAGATCGCAGAGAAAACGCAAAATTCATAAAAAGATCGCGGAAAAAACGCAAATTTCGTGAAAAGATCGCGGAAAAACGCAAATTTCGACAAAGATTCGCGAAAAAAAAATCACAAAATTCTTCAAAGTATCGCGGAAAAACGCATAATTCGTGAAAAGATCGCGAAGAAAACGCAAAATTCGTGAAAAGATCGCGGAGAAAACGCAAAATTCGTGTCAAAAATCAAAATCGCGGAAAAAACGCAAATTTCGTCAAAATATCGCGGAAAAAAACCGAAATTTCGTCAAAAAATTGCGGAAAAAACAAAAATTTCGAGAAAAGATCGCGGAAAAAACGCAAATTTCGTAAAAAGATCGCGGAAAAAACGTAAATTTCGTGAAAAGGTCGCGGAGAAAACGCAACTTTCGTCAAAAGATCGTGAAAAAACGCAAATTTCACAAAAAGATTGCGAAAAAACGCAAATTTCATCAAAAGATCGCGAAAAAAACGCAAATTTCGTCAAAATATCGCCTAAAAACGCAAATTTCGTCAAAAAATCTTGAAAAAAATGCAAATATTTTCAAAGAATGGCGAAAAAAACTCACAAATTTCGTTAAAAGATTACAAAAAACGCGATTTTGTGAAAAGATCGCGAGAAAACGCAGATTTCGTCAAAAGATCGCGAAAAACGCAGATTTTGCAAAAGGTCACGAAAAAAACGTGAATTTCGTCAAAAGATCGCGAAAAAAACGCGAAATTCGTTAAATGGTCGCAGAAAAAATGCATATTAGTTAGTGCCGAGGGAGGGGGGAGGTCCCCCTCTGCTGAAACCTTTCTGAAAATTTCCTGTGAATTTATTTCATTGCAATTAATAGTAAAAATAAAATTTTTCAGCTGAGTGTAATCATATCGAATGGTAAGTAATATATATTAGTAAATTACAATGTTGATAGTTAGAAAAAACACAATTTTGTATGGAGCGTACATAACTTTGTTACTGGCCAGTGGTTAAAAAAAAACTGGCCAGTAAAAAAAATCAGTCTAGTGGCCAGTGGGTAAAATTTTTAATTTTGACCTATATTTCTTGCCAATAGTACCATTTTCTCACTTAATATGTTTCGCCTATTGTCAACCCAAATGTTTCAATAAAACAAGTAAATTTTTTTTTCAAATTAAGCTTTTCTGCACATCATAGACGGCCCCTTAAACAATCATTCTGACATTTTTTAATCATAATTCAAAAACTACTTGAAACAAAAATTTGAAATTGAGAATTTGCATAAAGCAGGCCATAATAAATATAAATCTATTAAAAAAAAACTGTAGGTTGCAATTTATATATTTTTTAAATATTAATTTCATAATTCATATTATCAAATTTTTTTAATTACAAATTCAATGTATTTATGTTTGGGGTTTTTATTATTATAACCACAAAAAAAATTATAACATTAGGATTATAATTTCAGGAGATATTAATAAAAATATGAAAATGTAATTTAACATTAGCAGCTCTAAATTTTGAATGTTTATAATTATAAAACTTATCATCCAAATGACCGAACTTTTATTTCTTGGCACAGTTTTAACCGAAGATTTAAAATATATTGTCAAAATTGGGTGCTGCCATTGAAAAAAAAACAAAGTTTGGTCTGATTTTGATTTGTAGATGGACCCCCTAAGCAAATTTTATGTGCATCATTTAAAAATATACTCTATTTCCAGTTGTTTGGTATGTTTACTTTTTTTCCCATGACTGTACATAAACTTCTATTCTTAATGGAGAAAATTAAATAGGAGCTTTAAAGGTCTGTCCAACAATTTTCTGAATCTTCCCTTTGCTGTGGACTTCTTAAACAGTAGAACAATATCACCAATATCCTTTAGAATTTTACTGGTGGGAATGAAATATTAAAAGTACATTCTGATTTGATGAGTGCTATAAATTAATAGCTTGAATGCCATATAATTATTGATTTCATTGACTGTTTTCAGGAAACAACATTTAGAAACAGATTTTTTTTTCTACCAGATTTCACTGAAGATACTCTGTCATCATCACTAACGAGATAGAAAAGAAACTCGCTCTGCTATCCAGTGATGGAATTCTCGAGATTATTATTAAAAAGATGAAATTTTCCATATGCACATGACACATCTGCCTTATGCAATTTGTCCTCCTCCAAAGAAATGAGAATACAAAGAGTTATACAAATAAAAAAACTAATAGAGGAAGTTATTTTTTTACAGGTGGGGCAGTTAACGAATCAGCTGTACAAAGCATTACATGTGGCAGTTAAGGGGTTAATTTTGCTGTTACAAAATTCAAATAACTGTCAAGATAAAATGACTAACCCAAAATAAACTTCTAATGATTCTTTATCTTTTAACATCAAAACAATAATACAGTAGACTCCCTCAAATCCGCACAGCTTCAGACCAGAGGTTGTGTGGATTTTAGAATTTTGCGGATTTCTGGTCATTGATTTGTTTACATTTTTGAGACATTAATTTGATTGGTAGTTAAGCAAGGGAAATTATAATGAATGCTTACAATAAAGTGAAACATTAAAAAAGGTAAAATATTAAAATAATTTATTAGTTTAAAAGTAAATAATTATGTAAAATATTTAGAAAAATATTAAATTATTAGGAATGAAATTGATTCAATTCGATTCCAAAAGTCCTATGCTGCCATCTAGTGGTAGAAAGAACAGTGATAATGATATTATCAGTATATATATCTTATTGGGCTCACTGTAACTTTTTTCATTGTTATTTATAGTCTTGAATGCTTTTCTTATATGGCTTTGTATGTTTAGAAATAAATTTATCTATAATTTAAAAAAAAAATCTGTGAACAGCAATTTTAAAATAGTGTTTCGGTTCGTGGATTTTCCATTTCGAACCCTGGAATTTTTTTATATAGATATGCTAATTTATATCAAAATCAAAAGTAATGTAAATTTATTTAGTAATAAATCAGCTGTAATAGCCAAAAGAGAATGATTAACAAAAAATTTAGTAAAAAAATCATTGCGGTAGTCGCTGATTTCGGCGCCATCTTGAATTCTGTTCATGCTACTTAACTGTAAATTTCATTGTTTACATCTGAAAAAATATGCGGATTTTAGGCGCTCGCAGATTTTAGGGTCGCGGATTTAAGGGAGTCTACTGTAATATCACGATTATTTTTTCCCAGGAAATAACTTTTGCCTGACAAAACACAGAAAGTGAAGTCCAGCCCTAGTTCAAGTCTGCAGAAAAAAGGTAACCATGGGGCCGTCAAAGCCATGATCTCTGTTCAGGGCATCAAAAAATATATAAATTTGCTTTCCTCTTATGAATATAGAAAAAAGTATAAATTCCACTGTAAGAACACTTCAATATAGTGAAAAAATATTTGCTGTCCCATGAAGTTTTTTCTATTGGAATCTGTAGTATAAGATAAAAACGTTATGGAAAAGACTAAAGTACATAAATTTTAAAATGCCATTACAAAATACAAAAAATTACAAGAAAAGATAATATTAACCTGCATTTTCTTTGGTTACAGGATGGCATTCATACAAAGTCGTAGCAATGCCATAAGCAGATTCACATGGTGCATACCAGTCTTTAATTCCAGCAACTTCTGTATCTTTTTCTAAAGGGATATGGTCAGGAGATTGGTTTTGCTTTACATCAGGCCATGGCTGAATGTCTACAAAATATTAAGTATACAAAATCAAATTATTATTATTTTTTAATAAGCTCCGTATTATAATACACATGCTAGGGAACAACAACAAAAAAAAGGTGGGGGGGCAATATAACCATAACATGCTTGCTAACCTTTTATAAAATTTTTGAATTTGATCCAAGTCAAATGAATATGTAGAGAAATGTGCAAACAGGTAATTTTCTGTTTTGAAAAAACAACTTAAATTGGTTGTAGACAAAACTATTTTTAACAGAATTGTATTTTAAGATGTGAATTGTAAGTCAAATAAAGGGGCATGAACAATGAAGTGTATTTTAATAAGAAACAGAAGAAGAAAATTTTAATTAACATTAGTTTCATAAGCATTTTTTGGAAAATACAGGAAAGCCCTCCAACACTCAGAGGGTTAAACCATAAAAATTATTAAATAAAACGCTGTTGTGTCTATACAGCACACCTGCCAACACTTGAAACAGTAAAGTGTAAAATAATGTGTGAAGAGTATTTTACACCCTTTTTTTTTTTTTTATATTACATAATAGATTAATATTGTTAAATATTACAGCGGTGACCATTACAAAGATAGTTTGATGAGAACAACATGAAAGCCATTATCAGACTCATTAAGGAACTGGCTTTAAAGCCATATACATAGTTTTTTTTTTTCCTGTTTTTATCTTAAGCAAATATATTGAGAACATTATTTTTACATACAATGGAAATGAAAAGATTATTTCTGGTAATTTTTGACAATGAAACCTGAATTCATTCATTTGACAATATTAAATATCCATTCAGAATTTATCATTATTAAAAGCAACCATAGAAAGTAATTCATAATTTGAGGGGAGAAAAATGAAACAAAATAGAAACTTTGCAAAAAAGTGTAAAAATAAGTATCCAAAGTGTAAAAGTGTACGAAATGGTCAAAAAATGTAAATTTTACACCTAAAGTGTAAAAGTTGGCACATATGATACAGTCTTTTGCATTTTTTATTTATTAATTTTTTTTTAATGCTTTTGTGTCTATGCAGCATAATTTCTGGCTGGAACATATTTGTTTGTTTGACGTGAAATTGCACAGTTTATTGCAAGGTTAAAGTATGCCAAAGACATTAAAAAAATTAAGAAAATAGTAATATACATAATACTGATTTGTTCTAGCAATTTATTACAGACATTAAAGCACATTAAGATATCACAATTTAACATATACCAAAAAAATAGTGCACATGTAAAAAAGTTTATGCTCTAAAACTAGAGTATATGTATCAATATGTATATGTACTAAAGTTTTAGAGTATATGCATTTGAAACTTTTTGATGGGTGCACTATTTTTTTGGTGTATGTTAAATTACAATATCTTAATGTGCTTTAATGTCTGTAATAAATTGGTAGAACAAATGAATATTATGATTAAAATATGACATTATAAATGAATACAATTATAAAACTAGTAATATACAAATAAATGATTTATTTTAGTCTCTAAAACAACAGTTTTTAGATTTTTTCAGTAAAATTAAAAATTAAGAATAATATTTATTGTAATTAAATTTTTAAAAAAGCATTAAAAATTTTTCAGTTAATGTAGAATTTTTTTATTTTTTGAGACGTGTGAACAAAAGAAGAGTAATGCATCCAAATAAGCAATATAATGAGTAACACAATAGATCTACGGGTGCTACTTCTAAATATTAGGACACAAACGTTTAAGAACATATTGATACTTTTTTATAATAATGACAGCAAAAAAAAAGAAAAAAATTGCTGAATGAATAATTTTATTTGTGCCCCCCCCCCCCCCTCCCTCAAGAAAAAAACACATACAGGCCTCATAACGGTAACTTTTTTCAGCCATCACTAATTTTTTTTAATTATTTTTATGGCGGATTACTACAAGAATTAAAATAAAAAGCTCACCGTGAAGTGGGTTCCTATGACATTTCCAAGAGAAATTTAAAACAAAAATGTTCATATGGTAGTACAAGTTTTGATTTAGTCTCTCTAAAAAAGAGACTGCTCCGAAGTCTTCACATATAAAGTTTCTTTTTTTAACAAATACTTTCATATAATTTTTGAAGAGACAGCATACAAATTTTAAGTTTTAAAAAAAATTGCATAAAGTGCTGTAAAATAAGAATAGTGAAAGTTATTTGTCATTTTTTAAAATTTTACCTCATGTTGTTGTCAAATTAAATTACACTTAAAAAAAAAAAAAAAATTAATGCAACAATAACAATATCAAAGAAGCTTTAAATAGGCAACAATGAATAAATAAATAAAATAAATTTTCACAAGACAAGAAGAAATATTGAAAGTATTGTAATTACTTAAAATAATTTATTGAAGCAAATTTAAATGAAGAAATAGAAGAAGAAAATATAAAATATTTGTAAACCAAAAAACAAAAAGAAATTAAAAAAAAAAAAAAAAAAAACATAAGAATTGTTAAACATTTGTTATTGATAAAAAGATAAATAAAATTGTAAAACTCGGCAAAATTGAAAAGAAAACAAAGCCATATTAAATCACCAATGAAAGATATAAAATAAAAATCTACCTCTTAATTTCTTTTATAAATATTTTTAAAAATAAAATTAAAATGTAAATTAAAAATACTGCACACTCAATTAAAGTTACACAATTAAAAAAATAAGATTTTTGAGATATGAATGAATTGAATATACTTCATTCTTTATCATCAAAAGAATACATTAATATCCATAAAAATGACCAAATTATAGTAGTTTTATAATTTTTTTGCATAAAACATTACATAATTTTATCAGTTACAAATAATCTGATGTAACATGATCCACATGTAAATAAATAAGCTACTTTTGGCCCTGGACATAAACATTTTGAATTGCAGTAAAACTTGGTTGTAGTGTGCTAAGGTTTAATGAGAATTTCACTTTAGCAAGAAATTAGTGAACAACTGATTGGTCCAAGTTGAAAATTAATAAAACTGATTTTTATGAGCAAACTTTGCCAAATAATATGTCAACTATTCATTTAACTGCATAAAATCTCAAGCTTTATATTTTGATAGTTTCAGCTTACTTTTTTCCTCTTGTCTTAATTTCATAAACAACTTTATATAAATAAACAAAAATTTAAAAGCACTTAGGTAATTTTTTTTAAATACGGCTTAATAAAAATGCAAACTTTCAATCCTTTTAAGAGGTGAAACAAAACTGATTAGAGAAAAAGAAGAAGAAAGTTATTTTTCTGGCCTTGCAAAATTTTTAATCACCATATTTCAAAGTTTAATTGGCAGTTGGTGAGTAGCTATTTTCAGCTTCAACGAAATAAAATTTACTGATAATCAATTAAACATGCTTTCTTAAGGTACCTGAAAGCCTTTAAAACAACAATTTCGATCAAAATTTCAATTCAAAAACTTAATGTTTTAGAAAAAAAGAGAATGAAACTTTATGATGCTAGAGCTTTTTAAACATTTGTATAACTATAAACTATATATAAAAATCACTTCAAAACATCAAAGTACTCAAAAATTGCTATAAGTGATAAACATAAATTTTAAAACGACAAAATGCCTTTATTTATTTACATTAAGGCATATTTCATTGCATCATACGGCAACATTCTCAAGAAAATAAAATTATAAAAATATGTGTGATTTTTGTTTTTGTTTACCAGTTTTTCAATTTGAATTTTTGCGAAAATACGTTTATCATTTTATTTTCTTGAGAATGTTGCTGTCTGATGCAATGAAACATGACGAAATGTAAATAAATACAGGTATTTTGCCGTTTTAAAATTTATGTTTATCACTTATAGCAATTATTGAGTATTTTGATGATTTGTATTGCTTACAAACTTTTAAAAACTAAATTAAAAGTTATCACTTTTGAAAAAAGTCAAAAAGCTTTTTTGTAAAATTTGTTGGAAAAATTGTCATAATTCAATAAATAATACTTGAATTACCACAAAATTTTTAAATTACATTTTAAATATATATTTCAAGGAAGTAGACTATTCTTGTGCTGATTTATTGAAAAATTTATGAGTTACACAGTTTTAATTTATGAATTCTTAATGTTTTTCAGTGTTACTTGTCTTTTTATACCTATAACTTTTAAAATATTCATGTTATTGTAAATAAAAATAATCTAGTTCCTGTATAACATTGTTATATTTATTATGAAATTCATAAAATGTATTTATATTTAATACTTTTAAATTTAAACAATTTTAAGAAAATAGCAATTTTTTGGTTAATTTTATAATATGCTTTTAAAACAAATAATATAAAAATTTTGTTTTTAAAGTCAATTCCTACTTAGGTTATCAAAGAAAAATTTAATAGAACCCCTTAAGCTAATATAAGTTTTTGTTGCATTAAAATATCTCAGTTTGTTGATTTTCTATAAGCAAGTAGGTTTACAATGAAAGTCTATGGGAATTTGGTGAAATATTAGAGATATCGCCAAGTTGGCGTCACTTTTGGCGACTCATTTTGGGCGCAAAATTTGGCGATATATCGCCAAGTTGGCAACAAACTTGGCAGTATTTGGCGACAGAACAGAGTCCCCCTATGGTAACCCCCCTTATAGATATGAAGATATATTAAATGCTGTTCAATAACCAATGGCTGCCATTTTGCCTCCCATATAAAACTAAAATTAATTAATGAATTAATATTTGAAAAATCTGTATTAACATCAATTGTCATCCAGTACAAGTTTAAAAAAAAATATTTCAACTTGATAGGATGAATAATAAGTATTTTATTAACGATTGAAAATTTGAACAAGATATATAAATAAATATAGTGAGAGTGTGAACTAATAGAAGGAATTGAAAAATTAAGTTACTTAATTGTATGTTTATGTTTTATTTTAATGGCATTTTTAATAATAATTAGCAATTTTAAACTTAAAATTTACAAAAATTCAAAAAAGTTATTCCAAAGTCATACAGATAACATAGGATTTAAAATCAAATATAAGTGCATAATACACCATCGTTCATCATATTGAAAAGGAACAGTTCAGAGTGCTAACTGTAAATTCAGGGGAATGAACAACTAAACTGAAATTAGAGGAAAATCTTCCACGCCCTCCTTCCCTTCACATTTTGCTGAGAACAAAATAGGAAACAGAAATTTCAGGAGAGGGATTTATATAATTATCTAATTATTGCTACAACAGACAATAATAAATTAGGATAGAAAAAAATAATTTTAAAGCTTTTTAACTTCATGAGTTGGGGAAATATAATTTAGATATCTTGTTATTTATTTATTATTACCGTAATTTCCGCATTTAATCCACGGATCAAACAATCATTTTTCGATCCAGAAATTTTTAAAAATAAAATGTAACTTTTTAGATCACAGTAAATATTTCGCTTCAATTACTAAATAAATTTTCTGGGTTCAAACAGAATTGTTTGATCCGCGGATTATACCGAGGAAATTACGGTACTATAGAGCAACTAATGGAGCAGAATTTTTTTTTTTTTTAAATAAAAAGCTTTCAAGAAATTTCAACTTTGTATACTGCAATACTGCAGAAGATGGCAAAGGAATGAGAGCAGAAACTTCAGGAAAAGGAGAAAGAAATGTAGATGAAGGATTATTTATTTATTGCTACAAAAAAGTAAAAAGAAAGGCATTGTTTTTATTATTTCTTTATTTAAGAGTTTATACAAAGTAGAAAAATGAAAGAGAAAGCATAAATCAACTCGGAAGATTCTCACCTTCCTGCAGACAGGAGGATGGCATAGAAAGATAGACCTCTCAGCCCAGAAACAAGTTGGAAATTGCACATCAAACATGGCAAATGAGAGGCGTTCGTACTGTAACTAATTTTATAAATATTTTTTGCACTGCATATTGTACTGAATGTATATTTTAGTGCACTTCATAAGTGCATATCACTTTCAATCTGTTCGAAAGGCTGTAACATCATTAAAATGCAATTGAAATATTTTTTTCCTTATTGGCTGTAATGTAACGGAAAAATTTTGACTCTCCCTGTCATTAAACTATACATCCGATTTTCATAAAATTTGAAATGACTTGACAAAGTTTTGCAACAATTACATATTTAAAATTTCAGACCATTCGGTTAGGTAGTTTTTGTTCTGTTTATATGCGGATGAACAGACAGAGACAGACGGACTGAACGACGACTATAGGTGCTACGTATTTATATAATTACGAACGCACCTAAAAAGAGCAATTTGTTTGTAATCACAGGAAATTCTTTCCATTTCCATAGCCTAATATAAGGTTGTCCCTGTTCAATCCTAGTCCCGATTTCCCAAATTGAAATTCTTGCTAAGCTGCTTCTTACTGGTTTTTAAAAAAGGCAGTTTCTTTTCTTTAAAACAAGCAGCAAATTCAAAAGCAAAAAAGGGCACACTCTAAGCATAATGTAAGTACGTAGAACCCCGTTAATCTGAACTAATTGGTACCAGTGCCTCTTTGGATTACAAAAAATTCAGATTACCTGAAATTCTGATAAAAATAGAAAAGAAAAAAGTGCTTGCTGAAAGAAAATGTAAGTTATAGTACAGTAAATATCCCCTAAACAGGCATCGTAAGGTCCGGCATGACTTTCAGAAAAAAAAAAAAAAAAAAAAAATTGCTTATTTAATCACTCTTTATGTTTATAATAATCTAATGGAACTTTAGAATGAGAAATTACTTAACAACTCATTACAAAAGGTAAAAAATTGCGAATTGATAAATAGCTCAATCACTACGTCAACAAGGTGGGGGGGGGGGGGGGGTAAAAACATTTCTGTAGATAATTTTCGAAATCAAGCTGTTGAAAAGAAAAATAAATTTTTATCATCTGAATTAAATGCTTTTTACATTTAAAAAAAATATTTTATAGTGGCTGGTAAACAAACTGATATTCGAGATTTTTAACCATTTGGAAAAATGGTTATTGTCCTCGGTCAGGGTAGGAAATCAAAAACATATCTGAAGCGTTTTATTAGTTGAATCCCACATTTTATTCATTTTCTGATTGGCCTATACAGTAATCTGTATTTTCCCTTTACTCTCAACAGAGATGGATGGGTCAATCCATGTGACAATAGGGATGATCCATGTGACAATCCAGAAAAAGGAAAAAATGTTGCGCAATATATCTGATTTTTTTTCATTCTTTACCACTTAATTTTCTGTACTTTTAGAAGTCTAAAATAATGATTAAAATTTTTTTAAACCTTTCGAATTTTTTTTTGGCATCCATTTTTTGTCATGTCAGAAATGGTTTTTCATGAAAATAGTACTTTATAGAAATCCTTATAACTTTTTTATTTCTAAACATATCAAAATGATTTAAAAACCATTATATTGAAGTAAAGAATGAACTAAATTTTGATAATAGGTATTTTTATGATAATGATTAAAAAAATTGCATAAAATAAGATTAAATGTATTATTTTTATAGCGAAAAATTGAATTTTTGACATAAAAATTTTAATAGAAGAAAGAGCTTCGGCACCTTTATATATATTTTTCTGAATATATACCATATTGAACTATTCTCAGAAGCAATATGAAACAGTTTGAGTTATTCCTTCTTTTACTATAATTAGTCAAACTTGGCATCTCAGCGCCAAAATGCTAAGTTTGAAGTTCAATATCTAAAAAAGGACTGGATAAAATTTTATGAAAATTTAGCAGGATAACCTTCTTATAGATGTAAACATGTAGCAAAAATATTATGAGTGATATTTATGTAGTTTTAGAATTATGAAACTTCGAAATTGGCTTGAAAATCATATGTATTTACACAATTTTTCACAACAGGAACTCTTAATGCATAATTTATTATTCTCATTACTTCAAATGCTGCTTTTTAAGGTATACATATTTTTCTTACATAGAATACATAATACTTAAATGTACTTTACACACATAGAAATAAATATCAGCGATATTTCATTGCAAAGTGTCTCATAATGTTGTAGCCGCGTCCAGTGACTGGAGTTAGTTTCCGAAGCACGTTACTTAGTGATACCCAAATTGTATTATTTTTGGACAGTTGAAAAGATGTTTTCAGTCCATAATTGGTGAAAAAAAGTGAAGGAATAGGTCATTGTTTTCTTCACTTAGCTCAAGAATTTTACCAACCAACCACATTTTATCATAAATGCATGCAACATAATTGCAAAAAGCAATTCATTTACTTTGAATGATAGTGAGCTTTTCCCAATTTTTTAAATATTGTGATCATTATATTGTTCACATGTAGATGTTACAAAGCATCAAATAACACTTTCACTTAATGGTACAAATCGGTGATATGCACATGTTCCTGGAATCTGTTGGCAGAACTGGAATCCATTTTATATTTTTTTCTCATTTTCTTCGATTTCTTTTCTTGAAATATATAGATAAGTAACTCCAGAAATGTTTTGAGAGCAGCAGTCAAACATATCTTTTCGTGTTAAAATTTGGTTTGTGTATGGTCGCTGTAAGGAAAGTCTTGTTATCTCTCTCTTTGTCGTTTCCACCTATCCCATCACAGGCATTTTTTCCGTGGGAAGAGGCGAAGAAATTCCATTCCGATATTATCCCAAAATCCTTGAAATGATGACATACATTCACAAAATTCTTTTTTAATTTATATATTGGCTATTTGAACCATCAGTGAAATAAACAACTTTTTCAATGACAGAAGGTGCAATGTTTTTGATGTCATCAATTAAGTGTTTCAGAAAAGTGTGGACTGCAATTGTACCATGTACCAAATGATCGCCAATTATGCATAGATTCCTTCAACAAACTTTTGTGTCATTTTTGTAATAGTATACAAATGGGTGTATTGTAGCCTGTTGATTATTCCAGTGGTAAATCTGGATTTCATCTTGAATCACGAATGTGTAATTTTCAGCAAAATCTGCTAGAGCAATGCATTCTTATAAAGTTAATTTCTCTTTTAACTCCTGGATGTACTGAGACTGTGTTTTAGCAGTAAAATGGTGAGTTTTTAAAGCCAGTAACTTTTCTACAAAAGACTCTAAAAATTCATCAGTTGCCTTCATCTGGGTTAGAGTTTAAACCATAATATATTTATGCACTGGCACATTAAAAATAAATAGGACAGGATATGAAAACTCGTTCTCAGTCATAGAATTTAACAGATGTTTACAAGTTAAAACATGATATGATTTGTAAATTTGTTCTTAATCATAAAATTAATACTTACCTACAATTACTTCTAGCTTAAAATTAAATGAAATATTAAATTTGTTAGTATAAATTAAATTGTAATATTATTATTTTTATGTAAAAAAGTTATTATGCATTTGAAGAAATGAGCAGAATATATTAAGCATCATGAGTTCTTCATTGTGTGGAAATATATGTAAACAAATGGGTTTTTAAGCCAATTTCGAGGCTCCATATTTTTAAAACCACATATATATCACTCATGATATTTTTGCTACATGTTTACATCTATAAGAAGGTTATCCTGCTAAATATTCATAAAATTTTATCCCGTCCTTTTCTAGGTATTGAAATTTAAACTTTGCATTTTGACGCTGAGATGGCAAGTTTGACTAATTATAGAAAAAGAAGGGGTATCTCAAAATGCTTCATATTTCTTCTGAGAATAGTTCAATAAGGTATATATTCGGAAAAAAAAAAGGTAAAAATGAGTTTTACTTTCTTCCATTAAAATTTTTATGTCAAAAATACAACTTTTCGCTGTAGAAATGATACATTTAATCTTAATTCATGCAATTTTTTTAATCATTATCATAAAAATACCATTATCAAAATTTAATTCATTCTTTACTCAGTATAATGGTTTTTAAATAATTTTGATATGTTTCAAAATAAAAAAGTTATAAGGTTTCCGTAAAGTACTTATTTTCATGAAAAACCACTTGTGACTTCACAAAAAATGGGTGCCAAAATTTTTTTGAAAGGTTAAACATTTTTTTAATCCTTGTTTTAGACGCCTAAAAGTACAGTAAATTAAATGGTAAAGAATTAAAAAAAATCAAAAATATTGAGCAACATGGTCTGGATGATTTCACATGGATTGACCCGGATACTTCTGTTGCCACTATGACAAAAAAGTAATAAAAACTACAAAAAAAAATTAATAACTCAGAAACAAATTGGGATACAGCTTTCAAACAAATTGCAATTAAAAATGCATTTTTTGCTCTATACGATGATATAAAAAGTAATATTGTGGGATGTTTAGAAGTTTAAAAATGAAATTTCATTTAAAATTGGTCCAGGAATATTAATGTTTAATACATGGCATACGTAATGTATGACCAGCTCTGTAGAAGTTTAAAAATTTATAGTACCGAAAATTGTAAAACTGAAATTTCTTTTGAAATTTGTTCATGATGGGTCCAGGAATGTTAATGTTTAATCCATGGCATACGTAATGTATGATCAACTCCATGCGATTTTTTATGTCTTAAATTTTAGTCTTTGAAAAAATCGTTTTTCAAATGGTCGTTGTAATTTATTAAATTGCTTTTTTTTAATCTGAGGTACTTTTTTTTTTTAAGGTGGTTTCCACAAGTAGGCCTACAATGCATGTTTTCATTTTATATTCGTGTACATATGTTGTACTTTCACATTATGGAATTTTTTTTTATTTTTTTTTTCTATTCAGACTGTTTAAAGAATAAAAAATATGCTTTACTGCCATTTTTAGTTTAATTCTAAGTTCTACACGTTTTTCCCAGCATTCATTTTCCGGAAAATTTTGTAGTAAAAAGTGCAGAAATTACTTTTTTTGTTTTTAGTACAATAATTCAATATTTTCAGTTAATCTCTTAAGCATAATTTTTGAAAATGAAATCTGTTCAGATTAAATGGAATTTCAGATTAGTGGGGTTCTTAATTTTAAAAACCTGATTCTATTTAACATTTCATTCAGCATATTTCATAGCAAGAGACTTTTTCAAAAGTGGAACACACAGAAGTGCTCTCACATTTGATTAATAGATAATTAATTCTTCATTAAAAAGATTTAATGCATATTAAAATATAAAACAGTGGACTAACAAAACTTCAAATAATAATAATACATATATTTTAAAATGCAATTAAAACACTTTTATTTTTCTTACATTAAAAATTAATTATTAATATTTTTCAATGTATAAAATAAATATATCTGGAAAAACTAGTCAGATGTACCAATCCCAAAACTTTCTTCTATCTCATACATGTTAATACTTCAAAATTCGCTATCATAGTGCCAAAATTAAATGGCAAATTCCGTGCATTAGTTCTTGAGATATGACTATCGCTGAAATCGTCTAAATCCAGCAAAATGCTGCCTAGCAACGCCACCTATTGGGTGATTTATACCAAATCCCAATCAACAACAATTTATGTCAACGTCTGACTGAATCTGAAGTTTGGAGAAAATCCGTGCATTAGTTTTTGAGATAGAGCTATAGCGAAAATCGTGAAAATTCCTGCATAGCAGCGCCGCCTATTGGGTGATTAACTCCAAAACCTAATTAACAACAACTTGTGTCAACATACAACTAAATCTGAAGTTAGATGAAAATTCGTGCATTAGTTTTTGAGATAGAGCTATTGAGGCAATCGTGAAAAAGTCAGCACAGAAGCGCCACCTGTTGGGTGATTTACACCAACACATAATCAGTAGCAAGACATGTGAAGGACTAATTGTATCTGAAGTTTGGTGAAAATCCGTGCGTTAGTTCTTAAAATAGAGCTATTGGGGAAATCGTGAAAATCCTGCAAAATTCATCATAACAGCGCCACCTGTTGGGCGATTTACACCAAAACGTAACCAGCATCAATTCATATCAAGGACTAACAAAATCTGAAGTTTGATCAAAATCCATGCATTAGTTCGTGAGATAGAGCTATTGCAAAAATCGTGAAAAATGCAGCATAGCAGCGCTACCTGTTGAGCGATTTACACCAAAAACTAATCAGCATCAATTTGTATTAGGGACTCACTAAATATAAATTTTTATTAAATTCCGTGCATTAGTTCTTGAGATAGAGCGCCCACAAAATTTGTGTCACATACACACAGACAGACAGACAGACATTTTGTAAAAACATGTTTTTTGGCATCTCTGACCCCTAAAACGTGTAAATCCGTCGAAAACCGGAATTCGAAAATTTTCATGAATCCAATACTTTCTTCTTGTAAAGATAGAAGAAAGTAATAATAGATTAACAGTTTTAAAAAAAAGTCTCAAACTAAAAATACTGGTAAAACAGAACATCAATAATAATAATGTTCTATTAACAGAAAAATGTCACAACAAAACTCCCTTCTTATAGTGAAATCAAATTAATCAGATTTTTTTTTTTATAATTTAAATCAGATTTTTTAAATCAGATAAAGTTAAATCAGATTTTTTTTATTTTTTTTTTTAAACCTCACACAATATTATTATTTTATGACTTTTAATTTATAAAATAAAAGTTATATACACAGACACAGGCATGCTATATAAGATTTACCAATACGTATTAATATTATTACACAATTTACATAAATGATTAAAATTGTAACATTTTAGGATATCAAAATATTTTATTAATACAAAATGCATGAAAAACTACAAATCAGATGTCAAAAATGATTTCCACCACACATATTTCAGTTAAAATAACTATAGCACATGAAAATTTAAAATTTTGGAGGCAAGTTAAGATGTTAACTTTTGTTTTTTGTTAAAGTGATGGTACAGAAAAACGAGTTTAGCAGCTTTATCAGTTCCTAATTTTTGAATGTACTGAACAGAAAGCAGAAAACAATCGTTCTGTGGAAGCAGAAGAAGCTATTGCAGTAAAAAGCTGGTTAATTATGAATTCTTTAAGTTTTTTATTATTATCCTTTTTGATAACTGTAACATGTGCATTACACCATTCTAAAGGATAGAGTTCTTTCACTATTAAAAAGCAGAAAAACCAACATTTAAAATGGACAAATAATACATGAAAAGCATGCAAAGTTTTGAATCTACTAGCGAGATTCTTCTTCAGTGCAAGATAGGGAAAAGGAACAGCGTGCTAGAAAAAGCAAGGCTGAGACAAGCCTTGCCTTGCTTTTTCACTCAGCCTTGCTTTTTCTAGCACGCTGTTCCCTTTTCCCTATCTTGGCTCAGCCTTGCTTTTTCTAGCATGCTGTTCCTTTTTCCCTATCTTGCACTGAAGAAGAATCTCGCTAGTAGATTCAAAACAGCTGTTTGCAGCTTTTCATGTATTATTTGTGCATTTTAAACGTTGTTTTTTCTGCTTTTTAATATTGTTGCACAAACGCTTTATTTGGTACTTTTATTCTTTCACTATATTAGATTGAGAGAAAAATTCATTGACAGTTCAGATTTTACTTCAAACTTTAATATAATAGTAATAGGCATCACCAAAGTGGGAAATTTATCTTTAGCAAATAATAATCCTGATATTTTCTCAGAGCTTGTCAATTTTGCTCCTGCATTATGGGGATTCAAAAGATAGGATAATAAATGTGTTGGGCTCAGTGCTGGTTTGTATCGAGCAAAATCATACAATTTTATTTTATTACACTTGCAGAAGTTTTTCTAAATTTCAAGTAATAGACAAGTAAATATTCCTATGTTAATATATTCCAGCTTTGATTTCTTTACTGTTGCAAGTTTATTTTACAATTTGATTCAAATGAAATATGAAACCATTTTTTTCTAAACTTTACATTGTACTTTACTTTTTGACAACGATTAAGCTTTATCTTTCTAAAAACTGATTAATTATCTGTATTATATAAAACTAAATTATATTAAAATACATTAATATGTTTGTTTACATCTTGAATTTATTTATAAATAATTTTTAAAAATCTGATTTAAATCAATTTTTTTAAATCATGATGTTAATCATGAATAAAATGAAGTTGATTTAAATGAAGGAAACCTGATTTTTAATTACTTGAATTTTACTTTACCTTTCCATACATTATTTAATTATTAAACCATGGATATCAAGGTAATTTCTTTTATAGTTCCTATATATGAATATTTTTTCTTCTTTCTGTTTTATCGTCTATTCTTTTATTTACAGAAAGTAATCATATATTTTTCTTAATATTTATATAAAATAAATATACATATTTGTAATAAAGGTCATACAAAATATTGCAAAAATTGTAGATCCGTTCAATTTATTAAATCAATAATTACATGCAAAATCTTTTAACTTAAATATTTTTACTACAAAATTAGTAATTTTTAAAAATATTGTGGGGTGTTATATTTTACTTAATTATAAAACATTCAAATAAAAAAATGCAAATCATATAAATCCTGAAATAAAATATGACATCATTGAGATGAATTATCGCTTTAAAGTATTACAGAAATTATTCTGTTCGGAGTGGTGGATCAAAATCATATTCTCTATAGAGAAACAGGGGCCCTACCACAAGCGCATCGAGTTCCTTCCGAAGCGAGAAGAACCCGAGGTCGAATTTACATGTTTCCCGAAATTTTTTTCTGAAACACAGATTAGGTGCTACCACGAAGCGCTCGGAAATAGCTCACGGATTCTAAGATTCCTTTTCAAGTAGAAGTCGGAAAAAACTAGACTGACCACTTCAGTTACGAGACAGTTTTCACTGACCTTCCCTCTTTTTCTCCCGTTTGAAAAGAAAACAAATATTTAATTTTGCTTTCCATGTTAATTAAAAATGCCATCTACACACACCTAATTAAGATATTTTGATAATCTTTTTTTTTAACGAATGTGAAATATACATATTTTTAGCTGTTAAAAGCTCAAAATGATACGACCGGTAGTTCTTTAGAAAATGATAAATAAAAATGAAATTAGCTTTTTTTGACTAAGCGGGAGCTTTCCTTTAAAAATTAATTAAAAATTAACAAGTTACTCTAGAGATATTTAATAACTATTATAAGAAAGGCCTTATTCTAAACTTTAAAATGATATGAAAATAAATTTTTTATAAGTTTTTGTTAAATAAATATTAGCATAAATACCCAAAAATTTCAAGAAATTCTGCTGAAATATAAAATAAGCGGGAAAATACTCAAGCTTTGAAACTCATTTTAAACACTAATAATAAATGTACTTTGAAAATATTGTATGCAGTTTTTGGTAGATCTAGAATGATGCAGTATGCAGCTTGTTTGAAATGAAAATTCAACACAAAATTAAAAAAGTAAATTCTAATATGAATTAAAAAATAATAATTACAGTACATATTAAAATATAGTTTAACAAAATATCGTGTAATTTTATTAATTTCCTTTAAATAAACAGTGTATTATGCTAAGAAAAGTCTAATTATACAATAGCTATCGCATAAAAAAAAAAAAAAAAAAAAAAAAAAATAGCAGGGAAAACATGCAGTGCCTACTAGAAAATAATTGACCAGATATTTTTGCTAAAACTTCTTTATAGTAAATATAACATTTCTGTAAATATCCAAGTCCATGCGTGCATTATAATTGTTTACCCAAATAAACCAAATATTCAAAATTTCCAGATATTTATTTATATAGATTATTAAATGTTGTATCAGTTCTAAGGTTTGTTATTTGCAGAAGCGGATTATCCATTACGCTGAGTAGGCTGAAGCCTAGGGGCCCGGAAAAACGAGCCCGGCAATGAGAATTTTTTTTTTTTTTTTTAATACATATTGAGCTAATATATTGTACAAAAGAGGAACGATGTGCAGTATTCCTTACTTTACTAACTTCTTGAATCCTGCAATTCATTAAGATGTAGATTGCATCCCAAACACTGCTCATTGTTTTTAATTTCTTCTATATTTGTATAAATAAAATATTGGATTCGTGAAATTTTCGGCCTCCACTTTTTGGTGGATTTACACATGGGTTACATTAGGGAAAAGTAGTTTCGTAAGTCGAAATATGAGAGGGTTTTGTTTTTTAAACACAATAATTTACCACATTTAAACAAATTTTCATTTAATATGCAATGTGAAATTTACTCTGATAACATTTATTGTTAAAAACAAAGTTTTGTAGATTAAGAGATTCCACATAAATGTTTGTATAAAAATATATTTATTTGTCAATTTACTGCAAATTCATTTTAAAATGTATGCAAAAGATTCAAAAATATTCTCAGATTTGTATTATATATAGGGAGAGGAGGGGCTCACAAAAAAGTTGAGCCTAAGGACCCTGGAGGTGATTAATCCGCCCCTGGTTATTTGTTGCATAAATAACAAAATACTTTAGTAATATTGATGGAGAATTTATTATTAGAACAAGATAAAAATATTAAATTTAAAATTTGTAGTTAAAAAAAAAGTAAGAAAGAAATAAAAGAAAAAGAAAAGTAAATATGTTTAGAGAGTATTGATTTTGAATACTTTTAGATACTATATTTTTTATACTGCATGATTCATTGGGCATAAAATAAATTGTAAGGTTTCTAATTACACCAAAAAGCAACGTATTTCATAGTAATTTTACAGTAAATTTCAAAAAATATACAATAGCTCTCCCATAAAAAAAAAAAAAAAAAAAAAAAATTAGCAGAGTAAAAACTATAACTACTGCATACTAGAAAAACAGTTGACCAGATAATTTTTGCTAAAACTTATTTATACTAAATGTAACATTTGTTAAAATATTCAAGGCCATGTGGGCTCTGTTATGTTATGTTATTATTTGTGACGGCCAATTATTAACACGAGGAATATGGGTCCAAATTGGGGGGGGGGGGGGTGCCTTCCGTGAGGGTCTTTCTAAGGGAAACCTAACCCGTATTTATGCAAGGAAATCCAAGGTTCGAAGAAAAGCATGAAAACTCCGAACGATTAGGCCGACGGGCGCGATTGGGTTCGAACCCAGCACCTCCTGCCATGAGGGCACTATCATTATTTACCCAAATAAACTAATTATTAAAAATTTCCAAAAGTTTAATATATGTATATATATATATATATATATATATACATATATTAAACTCTTAGTTTTTTATTCTTTTGTCCATGTCTTTAATTTCTATATAAAACTAATCTTTCAAAATATAAGTTAAATATTACTCAATCTACACACACACACACACACACAAAAAAAAAAAAAAAAAAAAAAAAAAGAGAGGACTCTCTGGTGATCCTAATATTAAGCTTTATTTAATATCGAAGCTTCCTTTTTTTTTTTTCTTTTTGTTTAATTTGAGCAATAATTATTTTATATTCCGAAAAATTAGTTTTATAATCAAAGGCAGAAAAAAAAAATGAAAAGCCAAGGAGACTGATTCACATCATCTTCAAACAATATATATATATTTTTTTATGTTGTTCGAAATTTATTGAAAAAAAGTTACGAGGAAATACGTTGCTTTTTGATGTCCATAGAAACGCTACAATTTATTTAAAATTCACAGTGATGGAACAGCATGGACTTCATTTTGGAGCAGCAAAAAGCCATTTTGGAGCAGCAAAAATGCTCATTTTGGAGCAGAAAATAACTATTTTGGAGCAATAAAAATGCCCATTTTGGAGCAAAAAATAACTATTTTGGAGCATTAAAACGCCATTTTGGTATTTGACGAAATTCACATTTTCCCTGCAATTCTTTGATGAAATTCGAGTTTTTTTTACAACCCTTTGACAAAATTTGTGTGTTTTTCATGATCTTTTGACCAAATGTGCGTATTGTTCGCAATCTTTTGACAAAATTTGCATATTTTTCGGACCCTTTGTTGAAATTAGCATCTTTTGATGAAATTAGTGTATTTTCGAAATCTTTTGGTGAAATTTGCGGTTTTCTGCAACCTTTTGATGAAATTTGTGGTTTATTGTGACCTTTTGATCAAATTTGTGGCTTTTTCTGTGATCTTTTAACGAAATTCGCGTTTTTTACAATCTTTTGACCTTGTTTTATTCGTTTTTTGATGAAATTAGCTTTCCTTTGACAAAATTCACGTTTTTGTTTGCGATCCTTTGGCAAAATTCGCGTGTTCTTTGCGATCTTTTGACGAAATTCGCGTGTTTTTGTGATCTTTTGACGAAATTCGCGTGGGTTTTTTTTGCGACATTATGATGAAATTTGTGGGTTTTTTCGCGATATTTTAACGAAAGTGGCGTTTTTTTCACGATCTTTTGACCGTGTTTTGTTTGTTTTTTGACGAAGTTAGCTATCCTTTGGCAAAATTTACTTTTTTTTTTTTCGTGATCCTTTTACGAAATTCGCGTATTTTTCGCGATCTTTTGACGAAATTTGCATTTTATTCGCAATCTTTTAACGAAATCACGTAATTTTCACGATCTTTTGACCGCGTTTTGTTCGCTTTTATGACGAAGTTAGCGCTCCTTTGACAAAATTCACGTTTTTTTCGCAATCCTTAGACGAAATTCACGTGTTATTTGCGATCTTTTGACGAAATTCGCATGTTTTTCGCAATCTTTTGACAAAAATCTCGTGTTTTTCGCGATCTTTTGATGAAATTTAAGACTTTTTGATGAAATTTGCGGGATTTTTTCTCTATCCTTTAAATAAATTAGATTTTTTTCACGATCTTTTGACCGTGCTTTGTTTCTTTTTTGACGAAATTAGCGATCCTTTGACAAAAGTTATGTTTTTCTCGCGATCCTTTGACGAAATTCGTGAGTTTTTCACGATCTTTACACGAAATTTGCGTGTTTTTCGCGATCTTTTCACGAAATTCGCGTGTTTTTCGCGATCTTTTGACAAAAGTCGCGTGTTTTTCGCGATCTTTTGACAAAATTCGCGTGTTTTTCGCAATCTTCCGACAAAATTCACGTGTTTTTTGCGATTTTTGGACAAAATTTGCGTGTTTTTCGCGATCTTTCAAAAAATTCGCGTGTTTTTTCCGATCTTTCGACAAAATTCGCGTGTTTTTCGCAATCGTTTGACAAAATTCGCGTGTTTTTCGCGATCTTTTGTCAAAATTTGCGTGTTTTTCGACAAAATCTGCATGCTTTTCGCGATCTTTTGACCGCGTTTTGTTCGTTTTTGGACGAAATTAGCGATCCTTTGTTAAAATTCACGTTTTTTTCCGTGATCATTTGACAAACATCGCGTGTGTTTCGCGATCTTTTCGCGGAATTCGGGTGGAAAATGATCGATTTGGCTCTAGAATTATTATCGAATCGGCGCAGTTGGGCGCAATTTTATTGAAAAATGATCGTTTTGGCGCAGAAATGCGCAGCATTATCGATTTGGCGCAGCTGTTCCATCACTGAATTCATAATAAAATATGCCGTTCAAAAACTTGCAATACTTTCCTAAGATTTTTTCTTTTCGAAAACTTTTTAATTGAATATTTTGATTTTGTACTAATCGGAAATTCTCATTGGATGTTATTAAAAGATTTTTGATATTTATGTATAGATATATACATTATACAACAAGTCATTAAAATTGATACAGCATTTAATAATAATAATAATAAAAAAAAAAGAAATCTTCTGGAAATTTTGGATAATTATTTTGTTCGAGTAAACAACGATAGTGGCCACATCGGCTTAAATATTAGCACAAATGTTATATTTAATATACAGGAGATTTAGTAAAAGTATATATGGTCAATTATTTTTGGGGTATATGCAGCGCTTGGTCACACTGCTAATTATTTATGCAAGAACTATGGTATAATTAACTTTCTTGGTATTGTGCATTGTTTATTTAAAGCAGATTAATAACATTGTGCGTGATGATTTGTTAGACTATGTTTTAATAAGAACTTCAATTACTTTTTTTCAAATTAGTATTAGTTTTTTTTTCTTTTTTGTTAATTTATGTTAAAATTTCATTTTAAAAAGACAGCGTACCCAGGGGTCGATGCAGGTTTTTATTCTTGGGGCCCATTTTGTGAAAGGTAGAAGTTATTTTTGTGAATGTTATTATATTTTTGTGAAAAATAACATTTTGCAGCAAAAGTTGAAATCCAATTACTCAAATTCGAACCAAGACTTTATGAACAAAACCATTCTTTAAATCACCTTGCTAAAGTTTTTGTTTTTAGTGATCAGGTTATATTTACAAATTACCCATTTTAAAACAGTTTTTATGAAAAAGAATGTTACGTAAGGGGCCTATTTTATTAAAAGGAATCTTCTGAAGGGACCTGTTTTATTAAATTCGTTTTTGTGAAGGGGCCCATTTTATTAAATTTATTTTTGAGAAGGGGCCCATTTTATTAAATTTATTTTTGTAAAGGGGACTATTTTGTTAAATAGATTTTTGTGAAAGGGCCCTAAATAGGTCCCAAATTTATAGGGATATATTTATAGGGATATATTAATAGGTCCCCAATCTACAAAAAATTGCTTGCAGTATTTACAAAAAAAGAAAACCGCTTATTATTAGTGCTTAAAATTAGTTTCAAAGCTTATAATATTTCCCCAGTTATTTTATATTTAAGTAGAATTTCTTGAAATTTTTGAGTATTTATACTTATATTTATTTAACAAGAACTTCAAACACTTTTCTTTTCATACCATTTAAAAATCTAGAATAAGGCCTTTCTTGTGATAGCTATTAAATATTTCTAGGTTAACATGTTAATTTTTTATTAATTTTTAAAGGACAGCCCTTGCTTGCTCAAAAAAAGCAAATTTCATTTTATTTTTTATTTTATAAAAAACTATCAGTCATATCATTATGAGCTTTTGGCAGCTGAAAATCTGGACATTTCACTCTTGTTTAAAAAAAAGATTATCGCGTGCCGATGGCATTTTTAATGAAGAGCGTAAACTATATCAACAGCTTTATAAAAGGGAGCTTCCGACAACCAGTTTCTCTTCTCACTGTCTTCTGAGGTGACGGAAAATTTTATGAGATTACGATGGCATTATCCGAAGGGGGAAATTCTCGATGACTTCGTAGTAGCAATAACACAAGGTATTCGGAATGCAAAGTCGCATCGGGAGTACTTCCGACAAAAAGGGGAATACGATGGCTTCGTGGTAGACCTCCAGGACTTAAAAACTAATGCATTAGATCACTGGGTTACCCTCGTGAGCTTGATCTATTAGCGTCTAGAACTGAACAGCTTTTATATTTAATTTTATGCATATGTGCAGTTAGTATATGCGTGTGTTCATTTTGCGTTTAAATTTTCAGGCTTGTTTTTTAATATTATATGACACATATATGGGTCATTCTCAGATAAAGGGAAATTTTTTATCCTTGGCTATAAAATATGAATTAATCAAGTCAACTATGAATGTTTAAATTTTGTATGAACATTTTTCTTCAATTATGCAATAGTTTAAATGTGAAAAAAATAATAATTTCAATATCTAAAAAAATTGTAAAGTTGTAAATGTCATTACCAAGGCTTGTCCTAAACTTCTAATTTTTTAATTGAAATCATTATTTTTAAGAAAAGCTTTAGAAGAAATGCAATGACTATATATGGGTAAATTTCATTTCTCTATTTTTATTAACTTGACATTTTAGGCAAAACAAAAAACATTTCTATTAATTATACTTATTTAAAATTTGTTCTAGTGTTAGTTGTCAATACCATGCTGCTCTGTAATGTTTCATTCTCTTCTCCACTAGATTTCGGTTTGATATGGAAATGTTCTTAGATTGTATAGTTCCATATGTTGTTATGAGAAGAAATGTCTATTTTTCATTCAAGAACTACTTCAATCTGTGCTTTTTGTTCCAAAATTACAGTCAGTATATTTAATATGTGTCATTACCAAGTTTCTTATTACTGAAATACATATTCAATACTTTAACTTCCAGAATCAATTATAAAGAAGGTTTAGGACTACTTTCTTTTCAGTATAAGTACTCCATAACCTTTCGAATGTTATAGTTTAGTTCTAAACTAGGCTTAACGTTAAAAATGTCATTACCGTGGTCATTATCAAGGTGTATTGAATTTATGATTTCAGGGGCATAGCAATAACAATTTTATACATTTTATAGAAGTTATTTCTATTCCTTAGCAAAAATTCCCATTATTTTAATATCTGGCAAAATTTGAGCTAAAAATCAGTAATTGAAATAATAGAATTTAATAGGTAATTTTCCAAAGCCAAAATTTTTCTTTATCTGAAAATGACCCATATATGATAGCAAAAAATTACAATTAAGACTAAGGTAAGCCAAGGCACAAGTAAAAAGGAAATAACATGACAATCTATAAACTAGCATTTTTGTACAACATATTTAAAGAACAAAAATTACGTCACAATTTTAAGCAGAGGATATAAATCAGAATAAAAATAAATTACCATCATCAGGTTTGTTAGACTTTTCAAATCCCTCTTTAGCAAGATTATCTGAGCTGTCTAGAAAATCTTCATCAATAAAATAAACATCAGCATCAGGGAACTCGAAAGGCTTAGCTCCGAGGTCAACTGTTGTTAAACCACCTTGTGGGCCAGTACAAGCAGATAAAATAGTTCTGGAAAGAGGAGCGAGCTCGTGAACAGGCAAATCATAGCATGATTTGCTGTGTAACACTTCAGGGTGATCTCGTTTAACTTCACTATAAAGAAAACCATTTTTTTTTAATTACACATAAAATACAATTCAAACAAAAGATACACACATACATAAAAAGTGTCAAATAATATCAGTGAGAATGTCACAAACACCGTAACATTCCAGAATATGTAATGCCCTTTTTAGACACAATACAAAAACTAATAAAATTTTACAGCTTGTGTCCTAATATGCTGCACAAATAAAAATAATGAGCCTCAATAGAATTGATAATTCTACATTAATGAATTAACTTGTTACTTACTAAAAATGAAAGTGCACAGAATGTATGGCATGTTATTATTGTTGGGTGGTAAGATCTTTTCTCTGAAGATTTTGTACACATCGAATCCCAACTCCCTTTCTTGTAACAAAGTCCTGTTTCTTTCACTATGGATCTATGCATTATGTAATTACATTGTAATTGCATTATGTACAATTATGTAATCTGCAAAAAATCATCAAACCAGCTATTTTTAGAAATGCACAATAATGGTGGCAACAAACTGGTGCTATGGCTTTCACTATTAATTCCTGGTACACCACTTTATAAAAATTGAATAATTTAATTTTTACATCATCAAATAGGGTAAAAAATGTACTTTCAAATGAAACTTATTTACAAACTGTAGGTAGAGTCACCCAAGGTAATTCCTGGTCAAAAAGCATCAACGTTCAATTATTATAAAAACTAATAAAGGTATTGATCCCAATTTTTTTGTGAAATAAGCCCCCTCTGATGGCTATATAATAAAATGCTTACTTAAATACAGTCCACTCCCTCTAATCCGCAAATGCCTATAATCCACACTATATTTTAGTAGTAAACAAACAGTTAAAATCTTTTTTTAAGCAAGATATTTTACACTTTAACCAAAATAAAAGTTGACAGATCTGATGAATTTATTAAGAAATTTTAACGAATTTCTGCATTAATTAGAAGGAAATGTTTTTGTTTATCTTACCCTTGTAAATAACTATTAGACTGCTATATTCTGAACACATTTGCTGGCTATATAAAAGATAAAATTGCTTTCAAAGAAGGGTTTAGCTCTTGAGGGTAAATATCTTAATTTTTTAGAAAACAAACTTTTGTTACTGACTAAAATATCCTGACTCTTAAAAGGCTGCAAGATTAAATTTCAGAGTATAAATTAAAGGTTATAAAGCAAACCACTATCACTGCGATGTTTGATAGATTTATAAGTAGAAATATTAATTTTCTATTAATTTTGTATTTTAACACTTAAATGCTGTTCAGTGAACATACATTTTATCAATTTAGATTTATGAGAACCCATTTACTTCAACTAAAATCACTTTAGAGTGATTTATTGTTATAACTTTTATTTATTTAAGAAAACCCTTATTGATATTATCTCTTTAGCAATTAACCATGAATCATCTGAAATGGTGTTATATCCAATTTTGTTTATCATATCAAGATACTTTCATCTCCTCAGTTGTTTAAAAATAATTATTGTGATTTATGGTTGTTGATCAAGGAATCAAGGACACTTCCTGGTTTGAGTGATTGTACATTTTGAAGAGGCAGTTGAACTCGAGCATTCAGACTGTACGCAACAACTCAACTCTCTAGCTGTGATTTCGCAATTTTCGCAGCTGGGTAACAAAATCCCCGGTCCTTGTAACCTGCAAGCGTCCTTGTAAACTCCAAGCGCTCTTTCCTGTGCACATGCAAGAAATTGTTACATGTCAATTCTTAATATAGTTTTATTTACATCTAGTGTTAATCTACTAATTCTATAAACACATACAGAAACATAAAAGTTGGAGGCACCGCTGCGAGATCTTGGATACCTTTTCAAGATTGGATTAATGTACACTCAGCATATATTACTTCAGTGTTCTAAATAGTGTTTTCACCAGTTTTATGTGGAATTGCAACAGACGACGGAGCACCTCGCATCACATTTATTACAGATAAGTACATTTTATCTTATTATTATTATCAGTTTGGCTTTTGTTTTTTACGCTATTCACCTCATTATTTGAATAATGAATACCGACTTGGAAGCTGCAAAAAAGGCTGCTGAAGAATTGGAAAAGGCAGCTATAAATTTACGTGGCAGAGCTAAATTTGCTCTAACAAGGATAAATAACTTCATTAACTCTGACCAAATATTTCAAAAAAATGACTTGTACAATAAATTAGAAAAATTAGAGACAGTTTATTCCGATTTTGATAAATATGATGCTCAATTACCAACTGAAGCATCTGAAATTGAGGAATTTGAAAAAAAATATTATGAAACCAAAGCCAAACTGCAAACGGAACTTGAAAAAGTTACCGTAAATGTGCATGCACCTCAAATAATAAATGATCAGATTCCAGTTGTTAGTTCTACTATTTCTAACAATTTTAAATTGCCTAGGCTCAATATAGAGCAATTTAATGGTGATTTTAAAAACTGGCTATCATTTAAAGATTTATATTTATCATTAGTTCATAACAATGCCAGCATAACTAATATACAGAAGTTTCAGTATTTAAGAGGGTTACTAGGGGAAGAGCCAGCCTCTATTATAAAACATATTCCTATTTCTGAAAACAGTTATTCAGAAGCGTGGGAAAAATTGCTCTCGAGATATGATAAGAAAAAACAAATTGTTTCCACTTTAGTTAAAACATTCTTGGACATTCCCCCCATTACTCAAGTAAATGCATTTAGCTTACGCTGTTTATCAGATGTATCAGATGAAGTAATTAGAGGCCTTAAATCAATCGATGAAAAGGCATCTGGCCGTGACTTATGGCTAATTCATATTTTATTACAAAAGGTTGATTCTAAAACAAGGGAGGAATGGGCAAAATTGACCTCAAGCGAAGACTTTCCGTCTTTTGATCAATTTATTCAGTTTATAAATGATAGATGTTCATCTTTAGAATTGTTTAAAAGTGAAAATGGAGGTTCGCATAAACAAGAGAAACAGTATAACGTCAATAGATCTTTTTCCAGTGTCATTAGCAAATGTTTATTGTGTAAATTTAATCACTCACTTTACAAGTGTGTTAAATTTAAAGAATTAAGCATCAGGGATAGGAGACAGTTTGTTAAGGAAAACAAGTTATGCAGTAATTGCTTGTCTGACAAGCACACTACCTGGCAATGCAATTCCTCTTACTCTTGTCATAATTGCAAGCTGAAACATCATACTAGTTTATGCGAAAATAAGCTTCAAAATTACGCAATATCAACTTCTCGTTCAAATGAAAAACAGAGCCGCAAAAACAAACCTGATTCAGAGGCCGGTTCGATTCCGGATGAGAATAAAAAGGAAATTTCTCCTTCCATAAATGCAGTTCAAACATCTTTCGCACTTTTGCCCACTGCTAGTGTATATATTAATGATTGCATGGGTCAAAAGCACACTTTAAGAATCATGTGTGATAGTGGATCAGAGTCTACATTTGTTTCTGAATCCTGCATGAAAATGTTAGGAATTAAAAGGAAAAATGCTAGGTTCCCCGTAAAAGGTCTGTCTAACTCAAAGATCGCAGTAACTAAGGGTTACGTAATGTTTGATCTTACATCAATTTATAATGCAGACACCAAGTTGTCTGTTAAGGCATTTATTTTAGATGATTTAACTGCTCCATTACCTGCGGAAAAAATACATGAGAAGCATTTTTCGCATTTAAAGAATATAAACTTAGCGGATCCACATTTCGGGACACCAAGTAAAATAGACATTATTCTAGGATCTGATTATTTCTTTTCTATTTTGCTTCCTGGTCAAGTAACAGATACTCAGAGCAATTTAATTGCTCAAAATTCAATTTTTCGCTTTCTGGTATCAGGGAAAATGCCACATTCTAGTACATCTCCAAATTCAATACATAATTTACACATTTATGAAGTTAATATTGATAAAGAGTTAAAGCGTTTTTGGGAAGTAGAAGAAGTATTTAATAAGAATACTCAAATGTTGTCCCCTGAAGAGCAATTTGTTGAATCACATTTTCAGGAAAATTATTCAATTAATTCCAAGGGTCGTTTTGTGGTTAAGTTACCTTTTATTCAATCTAAATCAGAATTAGGTAATTCTAAACCTGCCGCAATTTCTCGCTTGCTTGCTATGGAAAAGAAATTTAGAGAAAAACCAGAATTTGAAAATCAGTACAAAGAGTTTATGTACGAATATGAAGAATTAGATCACATGGAATTAGTTGCACACAATGACATTAATAATTATGAAAACAAACACTACTTTCTTCCTCATCATGCCGTTATTAAATCTTCTAGTATCACTACTAAATTAAGGGTAGTTTTTGAGGCTTCATGCAAAACTTCAAGTGGTGTTTCCTTGAATTCTATTTTGGGTGTAGGCCCTAAGTTACAACGGGACATTTTCGAAATCTTACTTAATTTTCGATTTCCGAAAATAGTCTTTTCTGCGGATATAGAGAAAATGTACCACCAGATTTTGGTTGCTGAAGAGGATCAAATTTATCAGCATATAGTTTGGAGGTCTAATCCTAATAAGGAAATAAAAAATTACAAATTGAAAACTGTCACCTATGGTTTAGCGCCAGCATCTTTTCTGGCAACTAGATGTATAAAACAAATCGCTCAGGATTATACAAAAAATCCTTGCATTTCGCGCATGTTAGAAGAGGATATGTACATGGATGACTTATTATCCAGTACGAATACTGTTAGGGAAGCAATAGAAACTTGCAAAGAAATTACAGATTGTTTAGACGCGCATGGTTTCCACTTGAGGAAGTGGAATTCAAATTCACAGGCATTTCTTAATGAATTTATAGATTCTTCTGGCACTGAATCAAATTTTGAAATCATTCCTAGTGACAACGGAAGCTCCAAAGTTCTAGGCTTAAGCTGGAACTCTTCATCAGATAGTTTTATTTTCATAACTGCATTAACACTCACTCCACCTCTTACAAAGAGACACATTTTAGCCGAGTCTGCACGGATTTTCGACCCGCTAGGTCTAATTTCGCCCTGTACTGTGATTTTAAAGGTATTTTATCAGAAACTTTGGCTTACAAAAGGGGACTGGGACTCTGTTATACTGCAACATCTTACAGACGAATTGTTACAATTTCAAATTTCCTTTAACGGACTAAATCAATTGTCTGTTCCTAGATGTGTCACGCTTTCATCCGGTAACCCGTTTGAATTACACGGTTTTTCTGATGCCTCAACATTGGCATATGCTGCCGCAATTTATTGCCGACAAAGTTATAAGGGGAAAATAAACTCTTTTCTCTTAGTTTCTAAAACTAAAGTTGCTCCAATCAAACAGATTTCAGTGCCAAAATTAGAGCTTTGCGGTGCGCACCTACTAGCTAAGCTGTTCCGTTCCATCATGGAAACATTAAAGAGTTACAAGTTCGATATTTTCGCCTGGATGGACTCCAAAGTCGTCCTTTCTTGGCTATCAGCACATCCGCGTAAATGGAAGACTTTTGTCGCGAATAGGACATCTCAAATTACCGAAATTCTACCTACAAAGCACTGGAGACATGTACCATCCAAAGAGAACCCCGCAGATATCGCTTCACGTGGTATTGATCCAAAATGTCTTCCAGGTTGTGATTTGTGGTGGAAGGGGCCAAGTTGGCTAACTTTAGACCCATCCAATTGGCCCAAAGACGACTCAAATGTTGAGGAATTTGATGATCAAATCAAAGTCGAACAAAGGTCTGATCCAATTTTTTCCTTTCACGCCCACACATCAAATGATCTATTTGATAATTTATTTCAAAAGCACTCTTCACTTGCAAAAATTATTCGCATTTTGGCATATTGCCAAAGATTTATCAAAAAATGCAAGAAGTCTAACAAAACAGAAATTTTTTCACCACATCTTACTTACAAAGAAGCAAAAGCTGCTGAAGAGAATATTGTTCGTTGGATTCAGAATTCTTACTTTCAGGAAGAATTTAAATGTATCCAAGAACAGAAAGTTTTGCCAAAGAAAAGTACGTTACAATCCCTCCACCCGTTTATTGATGATAAGGGTCTGTTACGGGTGGGAGGACGCTTACAAAATTCACAATTATCCTTCAACCACAAACATCCTTTAATCTTGCCCTCACAGCATAAAATGGCTGAGTTATTAATACAGCAACAACACATTGCCCATTTACATGCTGGGCCTTCACTGCTATCCCACATCATCAGACAATCTTATTAGATAGTTGGTGGAAAAAAGATCATTAACAAATGCATCAATAGATGTTTAAAATGCTACAGATATAAAAGGTCCATTGCAACCCCTCAACTAATGGGGAATTTGCCACAGCATCAAGTAACCCTGGAACGTCCATTTTTTTCCAGCGGTGTTGATTACGCAGGCCCTATATCTATTAAATTTAGTAAGGGTCGGGGTGCAAAAACAACTAAGAGCTATATAGCTTTGTTTATTTGTTTGTCTACAAAAGCGGTGCATATTGAAGCTGTGAGTGATATGACGGCTGAGGCATTTATAGCCGCCCTTCGACGTTTTAGTGCAAGGCGAGGCACCCCACGGCATCTTTACAGCAACAATGGCACCAATTTTGTCAGTGCATCCAGAAAGTTGGACAAAATTTATGAATTGTGGCGTTCATTTACAGATAATGAAATTATGTCACGTTATCAAGTTGAAAACTCTCTAGAATGGCCTTTCATCCCTCCTTCTGCCCCTCATTTTGGCAGGATTTGGGAGGCCGCGATAAAATCAACAAAGTATCACATCAAGCGAGTCATAGGAGGGACATTGCTCACTTTCGAAGAGCTAACCACGTTACTCACGCAGATAGAAGCCTTGCTCAACTCGTGGCCGCTTATACAGTTGAAATATAATGATACTAACTCAATAAATGTTCTCACTCCCTCACATTTTCTTACAGGGGATGTTTTGGATTCTATGCCCGATGAGTCAGCAACCACTACAACCAATCTAAAGAAACGATGGGAGCTGCTCCAAGACATGAAAGCCGGCTTCTCCAAACGTTGGACCAGAGAATACTTGGCCTCGCTGCAACCCAGAGCTAAGTGGAAGATCGCCATGCCTAACATCGAGGTGGGCCAGGTAGTGTTAATAACGGACGCAAATCAACCGCCTGGAACTTGGCCGTTGGGTCATATTACGGAGGTCCACCCAGGCAGTGATGGACTCAACCGAGTGGTGACTGTGCAACGCGGGTCTTCATTCTTCAAACGCCCGGTGCACAAGTTGGCATTACTCCCTCAGTATCAGGACTAAAGCCCTGATAGGGGGGGAGCATGTTCAGTGAACATACATTTTATCAATTTAGATTTATGAGAACCCATTTACTTCAACTAAAATCACTTTAGAGTGATTTATTGTTATAACTTTTATTTATTTAAGAAAACCCTTATTGATATTATCTCTTTAGCAATTAACCATGAATCATCTGAAATGGTGTTATATCCAATTTTGTTTATCATATCAAGATACTTTCATCTCCTCAGTTGTTTAAAAATAATTATTGTGATTTATGGTTGTTGATCAAGGAATCAAGGACACTTCCTGGTTTGAGTGATTGTACATTTTGAAGAGGCAGTTGAACTCGAGCATTCAGACTGTACGCAACAGCTCATCTCTCTAGCTGTGATTTCGCAATTTTCGCAGCCGGGTAACAAAATCCCCGGTCCTTGTAACCTGCAAGTGTCCTTGTAACCTGCAAGCGTCCTTGTAAACTCCAAGCGCTCTTTCCTGTGCACATGCAAGAAATTGTTACATGTCAATTCTTAATATAGTTTTATTTACATCTAGTGTTAATCTACTAATTCTATAAACACACACAGAAACAAATGCATTTCTAATATAGAAAATAGTTTTTTTTTATATAAAAAAGGCGTTTCCTTTTATTTCTGTGTTATTTATTTACAGTGTGATTTCTAATTTCTATATTTGTTGATAAATTCAAATATTAGAATGCAAACAAAGAAATGACCTATAATCTGCAAAATTCTATAATCTGCAAAACCATTGGTCCCGACCTGAGCAGATTAGAGGGAGTGTACTGTATATATGCACTTATAATTTTTAAGTGACCACGAATTACCCTGAAAGTGGGGCAATTCTTGGTCATTTCTGGGGTAATTGCTGGTCAGCATCCTTTTTCATGTAAATAAAGTAGTGTACAGTTAATTTTTTTTATGACTGAGTAATAAAATAAGTAGAATCACTCTTGTAAAAGTTTTGTTCATCTCATAATTGTGGAATAATAAAGCATAGACTTTACTTTGGGTATAAATACAAATTTATTTGGTGTGCAAAAAGACTCTTGTACATTTTACAAAACATTAATTAGCCAAAGAATTTTTATGCATTTTCACAACACTTATAAGCAGTATTAATACCTTGCAAATTTATTGATCCATAAAAAATATAACTGAATTTTTGTTTTCAATTTTATTTTTTCTTAGGCCAACTGAAGTTTTCGACTCCTTTTTCAAGAAATTTTTAATACAGACCTTTAATATAATACACAGCATAATAATTAGGTTCCTCTATACTATTGCATTATGTATATTTTTATAACAAAAATGATCAAGAATTACCTCAGAAACTCAGTGACCAGGAATTACCCCAGGTGAGTTTACTTTATTAAGAACTACAATTAACTAAAATGGGGTAAACAGTGTGGTTAAAGTTAATTCTCCAAGGGTTTGCCGACAATTAAAATCACTAAAAATATGACAATAAAAAAGAATTAAGTGATGAGAAAAACATTGGGCTGAATCCCAGAACAGCCAAGACACTTGGCATCGTTCAATCTGGCAAGGCGATAAATGGATTTTTGTTGTTACCAGTTCGTTTCGTAAATCCTTTCCATGCCTACAGTGGTCTGATCTTGAATTTGGATCGGTTTAATGGGATTGGTTGATTTGTTGTGTATTGGAAGGTTACGCCTACCTGAAAATTTTATTGACAACAGGGTTGGGTTTTTGACATGACAGTGGTAAAAACCGTGTTTTTACTGGTTTATTCCGTCAAAAACCTATCATTTGCGATTTTCCTCCAATTTATAGTGTAAGTGTAGCATACAATACATTTCTAGATTAATTTTTCCTTGTTGTTCTTGTTATTATTATTCACAATTACTTTATTAAATTTATTTAAAAGAAGAGCATTTCCTAAATGGGAAAAATTTAAAAATACAAGAGTAAAAGGAAAGAACAATATTTGTCATAATCTCCACTAATACAGATTCTACTAACTGCAATGAGCATTAATATTATATGATAATAAAAGTTTATTATAATTATTAAATATCATTCTACATACATTTTTAATAAAATACATTAAAATTATTTTAGAGATGCAAAAATGCTGTTATATGGTATGACAATAGATGCCAAGCATGGACTGTGGCCATTGAATAAATTTGAATATTCTTAGATATAATATTTGCAAATGCATATCTTATGTATTTCATAAATGCAATTATTGTGATTTTCATTTTCACTTCAATAAGCAGAATCTTAAAATTTTAAATTAATAATTTTTTTATACAAACATGTAGGACCTGATTTCAGGTGAAAGCTCTTAGACTTAAAATTTAACACATAACTAAACTATATTTAAGAAAAATCAGAATATAATGTCCTGTTCCCGTATACATTTTACTTAAAATTATTTAGGCATTATTTAAAGTGAATTGAAAGAAATAACACATTGCATATTTTTATTACATACATATGACTGTATGAGTAAAAATCTTTTACCGTTAAAATTATTCTTAAATTACTATTAAATTTAGAGAGATTCTTAAATGTTTTATTTATTGTTTAATGCAGTTTAACTTTTTAATTAATGGATATACATTTCTGCTTTAAAGTAATATTTAATTATTTATTTATTTTAAGGAAATAATTAAATTACTTAACAAAATAACAAATAGAAATAAATTACTTAACAAAAATATATAGTTAAAAATTGAGTTTTCACATGGTTTAAAGTTTATGGATTTGCAATTTTAATCTCTACAAGATATACTTTGAAGAACAAGTCTTATTCCTTTCTCCCAAAAGATGTATGTAATTCTCAACTATTAAAATATATTTTATGTCATTTATTTATATATTTATATAAATCAAGTTTTGCTATATGAAATAAAAATCAATGAACAATTTTGATTTAACACTTTAACCCTCCGAGCGTCTTGCAAAAGGGTAAAATTGTAATGTTGTTTTCTTTGCATTTTGTTTTAAATGCTAAAAAATATGATTCTTTCAACATTATAAAAAAAATCTCAATTACAAATACGAGTGTAATCCTTGAGAGTATTAATCATTCTTCAATGTATTTAAAATTCATGAAATCCACAGAATTATATTATCTTAAATATTGATTGTATTGTTGTGAAACCTGGAGCTTAGTGAACGGAATAATACGCCCCAAACACTTAGAGGGTTAAGAAATCTTACTTCTGAGGAAATTTCTGAGAAAGCTATTTAGTTTTAAAGAGTGTAATAAATTCTGCCGAAATTATACACATTTTTAAATCTTACACTTATGGGTTATAGAATTTCTTTAAAAAATCTAATTTTTACAGAATACAAATAGCTTAGGATTATTATAGAGATCTGCTAACAGAGATGTATATGTATTATTCTAATGCAAAACTTTTTTGTTTTTCTCGGATAGATAAATATACTTCAGAGTCTTTTCAATATTGAATATTTCATGTAAAACAACTTAATACTAAAGACAGAATGAAAAAAGATAATTAAAAACAAACTACTACAAAAAAATAGGTTTTTGACAGTTTTCGACCTTTTTGACTAGGGATTGACCGAATACCGAATAGTTGATTCGGTATTCGGTGGTTCGGCATGTAAACCGAATATTCGGCTCCGGCCGAATACTTTTAAGTATTCGGCCGAATAATTGCAGATAAGTATTTTTTTAGAATTAGAAGAATTCTCTTTTACTTAGCAGTAGAATAGGCTAAACAATGAGTTTTAATATTATGTGCATGAGTTCAGAATTCAGCTTGCACTACAAAAAACAAATCAAAGGCCATTTTTTATTTAAAAAAAAACTTTTTCCTTCCTCAAATAGTCTACATAGGGGTGAAATCAAAACAACTGCCAACTAGAGAAAAAAAAAGTAAGGAAGATGCACATCTTTCCCGTATCATTTAATTTTAATTACTTCTACATTAGTTTTTTTAAATTTAAATTTATTTAATATGTATTTTCTTTAATATACACATCAAATAAGTATATTAGAGTTCATATCTGTATATCTAAGGTTATTAAAGAAAATACACACATCCAATAAGTATATCCCAATGCTTATCCTATAGCTTTTATAACTGTTATATCAAAATCGCTCAAATTTGTAATCTTCATCATCACAGCGTTAAAATATTAATCAAAATATGAATATCTATCAATAATTTGATAGAAAATAGTTAAATGTACAAATTGATATTATACCTTTTGTATTTTGAGAACATTCCTATTCAATATGTTTATAATTAGACAATCAGTAAATCAGTTTATAATAACAACATTGCTTCTTTTTATTTGAATGAACTTTTGTTTTTCTGGCAGTCCTTATCCTTAATAATAGCCTGCATAGTTTAATACTTTCATAGGTTATTTTTGGGTATTGACTAGTGATATAATAAAAAATAAGTGATGGGTTAATAAATTTGTGAGTGGAAAGAAGTCATTAAATTTTTTGTTAATTAGATTTAAGAATAAAAATGTAACTGCATTAAATTATTGAGAATTTCATTTCAATTAAAGTTTATTAAAAAAGCTAGTATATGCAAAAATGCGTATTAAAATTTTTCAAGTATTCGGTTGCCGAATACCGAATATTCGGTGTACACTTCGACCCAAGCTTCGGTATTCGGCAAAATTGCTGCTTCGGTCAATCCCTATTTTTGACAAAGAGGTTTTTGACATGACGGTAAAAACCATGGTAAAATCCGGTAAAAACCGTCATGCGTCAAAAACTTGCCAACCCTGATTGACAATTAGCTCAGCGGTGTTTTGACAACTGAACTCCACATGTTTTGTAATTTGTGTAGAAGGAAGACATTTTGTAATTGTAAAATTAAAATGACGGCAAGGCAAAAATTTGTTATTGTTAATATTTGTTTATTTTATTTATTTTTTTTTTGCTGTTTTTGTTGTAAAATTTGAAAGTTAAAGTACCTGTGTAATTTAGTTTGAAATTGGGAGTATATTTTCATTTTTTTTTTTTTTGCTGGAAAGTTAAATGAAGTTTACAGACGACTGGAAATTTACGAAATTATGGCAATTCGACATTTTTTAGAGTTGGGTTTCAAGAAAGGAGATGTCTGTTAAGGTATGTTAATAATTTTATGCATTTTTTTGTTTTAGTGTTTTATATTAGCCGTTTATTGTATATTTCTCATGCATGCTGGCCTTACGAGTTTTGTACATTTTGAGATTGCTACACAGCGAGAACTGCTGAATCCAGTAATGTTTCTTTTTCGGTTAATGAACACGTAGTGTTCATACAAGGTTTAGTGATTGCCGCTTTAACGAGTTTCCTGCATTTTTCAGATTGCTGCAGAACTATGTTGCTGTATTTAGTGATATATATTATTTTTTTATGAGCGCTTTGCGTTCATACTTCCGTAAATTAGTAATGAATTGTTCAATGCTTACTCTGATATAAGCATGTACTTTATCATTTGTTTTATTTTGAATCTCATAAAAATCAGCTTTCTTGTGTTTTCTAATACGTCGTTATTTATAAATGTTGTATTTCCCATGGTTCCAGGATGATGATGTAGTAAAAAACACTCTGGAAGCATTCAGGAAAGTGGACCAATCACGTTAGTTTTCAAGTTGCCGCATGTGGGGTGTTTGGCACTTGTCAGAAAAGTTGCCAAATGGGGTGTCTTGCCTGTTCTGGGATTGTGCCAAGTATTGGCCAGGAATTACCCCAGTGACCAAGATTTACCCCAGATACATGGGGCAATATTTGATCAACTTCTGTAAATTATTTAAAATAGTATAAAAAATTTCAAGACTATTTTTTTAATGGCTAAAGTAGTTGGTAATTGAACCAAAATGAAAGAAAAGAAAATATTTAAAATTTGAGTCGTGACAAAGATCTTTGTAAAAATGTGCCATAACTAAGACCATTATTATTTTACAAAAACTTAGCAAGCAGTTGCAAAACAATTTTTTCCCCACACTAAATAATTAGTAATTGTACAATTAAATGATAAATTCTAAAGAAGATAGTTCAGAGTATGCGTCTATGATTTTTTTCATTTTGGTGAAGTGTTCTTAAAACATAAAAAGGACTGTGACCAGGAATTACCCCAGAAACTTGCTGACCAGGAATTACCCTGGGTGACTCTAGCTCAATTTAGTGACTCTTTATGGCTTTTAAAAATTTTTCAAGCATGAATTTTGTTTGAATCTATCTCGAGAATGAACATTTGTTTCCTATATACAATAATATAAAGTAGCTAGTGACAGAGTTCCATCGATTCTCAGAGCAAATTACAAAACATTTTTTATTCTTTTTTGGGGAAGGGATGGGGTAGGAGTGTGTGTGTGTGGGGGGAGTACTTAGTATGTATTATCTGTGCCAGATCAGATTCATTGCACCAAAAATGACACTGAAAATAATAATTATAGTAACTTTTTGGGGGAGGGGGGGGGGGATGTTCATTGAAACTGCATTTTGAAAATCACAGTGGAACTAACAATGCTAGTTAACACATCATAAAAAGATTATGATCAAATTCAGGAGTATGTTTAGGAAGAAATTGCGTCCCCGACGCTACGCCTATGTAGGGGAGAGTGGTAATGAATGGGCCAATTTTTGGTTTGTAATTTTTTCTAATACTTATTTTTGGCTCAGAATTGGCTGTTTAGTTACTTTACTTATTTGGTGGGTCATATAAAAAAGTCATAAAAATTGGATTAGAAAATGTCTGTAATGAATAGAGATGTAAATTTTCTGGAAAAGTTGAAGTGGCGGAAAAAAAAACGTTTTTTTTTCCAGTTTTTTTCTGGAAAAATAGGAAAAGTTAGAAAAATGGATTTTTCATAAATATTTCTCCCAAATAAATTATATTTCTTAAGAGAATACTAAATAATAAAAAATTATTTAATTTATCAACACTAAAATCAAATTATTTTCACTTTATATGATTATATTGTTTAAAAAAAAAAAAAAAAAAAAAAGGCAAGGCCTGCTTTTAAAAGTTTAGTTTTTTAGTCTCAGATCTTTCACAGTGGCATTCTCACTTTATTTAACACTATTGTTTATTATATCATGTCTATGTTGAAATGATTTTTCAGTTTTATTTGTTTATTTACCAATTTAAAAAACAAATAAAAACCTCATAATTTTCTGCCAATATCTCTACAGTTTCAAAACATATATATTATATATCCCATCTACATTGTGTTGATTTTTATATATAAATGATATCACTTTAAAAGAAACAAATTGTTGCAGTTCTGTCATTATTATACATATCATAATTCAAATCTTCCTTTGTTTAAAAAATGGTATATTTTTACAATATTACATTTTCATTTCTTATTTTATAATTTTCATTTCCTGTAAAGAATATATTTAGTTTCGATATAGTTGTTTATTTATCTAAACTGAAACTAAGTATAATAATAAAATATACCAAGTATTTTGTAATAAGTATGTGAGTTTGGAAACTAAAAAAGTTTGTTTTCTCTCTCTTTAATATGAAAGTTATAAAAACAAGTGTATTTTTTAATAAGATTAAAAATTGCTTTCAAAAAAATTTTGCACTGGAAATTGCTTTTTTTTTTTTTTTTTGAAAAGTTTATTTAGTATATATTTATATAAAATAAAATAACACAGTTAAATAAGTCTGAAAACCTATATTTAAGGAAAAGAAAGAAAGGAAGAAAAGAAGTAATTTCAAATGCATGTTATTATTAAAAAGATTTTTTTCTAATTAGTTAAATATTTTTATCTTACCATCTGATTACATGATTAATAGCAGCTATGATGTTAAAAATAAATGCACGTTTCAGATTTTATGTTAAATTTTCAACTTTACCATTTCCATTGATTGACATATTTTTGAAATAATTTTGCATATGAATTTTCATTTTTAGCAACAGAAGTTGCATTTAATTATCTTACCAGGAATCTGTTTAGATTATTTTTTCATGCAATCCTGTTTTTGCTAAATTGTGAACTTTTCTATATAGTACCTGTAAAAATGTAATCAGAATTTGGTGAATTAGAAAGTATCGTTGTATTTAGGTTCCTATTTTAGTTAATAAAGTCTTTCATACATATATACAACTAGATAAGTTTCATTGGTAATGCATGTTGATTTTTTCCCCCTTGAATCATTGTGAAAGGTTCAGTTTGGAGATTGAAAAATTTTCTGAAATGTCTATTTTTAAGAGAAAACAAATTTGTGTTGTGTTTTAAGGTGAAAATACAGGACTTGAATTTTCTTAAACAGATTTTTGCATAGAGATCAGATCTTCCACAATAATGTTTTCATGTGGAACACTTCACATAAAAATAAATATAATAAAAAGTATCAGACTGTAGCTATTACAAAATTTTGAATATATTATTTTGTAAATGAAATTTCAATTTTTCCAATTTGGAAAAATTGAAAAATAGCCCTTCGGAAAAAAACCGTTTTTTTTCCCAACTTCTCCGTTTTTTTTTCCGAGCATTCTCATCTCTAGTAATGAATGATAATAGAAAATAAAAATATAGAAATTTGGCCCATTCATCCCCACTCATGGGGCTGAATGGGCCATTGATGATAATGAATGGGCCCATTAAATGAATTCAATGAAAAAATGGGGAATTAATCTTTTATTCACCAAATATGACAATATGAATGTCACTTTACATGATATGATCAAAAGCATGCTGAAATAGTAAGTAATGCGCAATGCTTATCAAAATTTATAAACATCAAAAGTTATATTATTAAATCACATAATTGTAGCAGAAAAATGACAAAATAATGAGATTATAAGAAACAACATGAAATATGCATAAAACAGGGATCACTCTAAAACATAAAAAAGGGCAGGGCGCATATTACAAAAAAGGGCATTTTTTTGTAAAGGGCACATAATTTTTTTTAAAAAGGGCATTTTTGTAATAACTGCATACTGTTTAAAAAACACATTAATATTACTTTTATATAATCTCAGAAATAATACACTTTCATATCACGGGAGAAACGCAAATTTCGCTAAAGGATCGCGGAAAAAACGCAAATTTCGTCAAAGAATCGCGAAAAAACGCGAATTTCATTCAAGGATCACGGAAAAAACGCGAATTTTGTCAAAGTATCAAGGCATAAAACCAAAAAATTCGTCAAAGAATCGCGGAGAAAACGAAATTTCGTCAAAGGATCATGAACAAAAACGCAAATTTCGCCAAAAGATCGCGAAAAAAATTCAAATTTCGTCAAAGGATCGCGAATAAAAACGCAAATTTTGTCAAAAGATCGCGAAAAAGCTTCCCACAAATTTTATCAAAAAAATCGCGATAAAAAACGCAAATTTCATCATAGTATCACGAAAAAAAAAAAGCAAATTTACTCAAAGGATTGCAGAGAAAATGCAAAGTTTGTTATTGGATCACGGAAAAAACGCGGATTTCGTCAAAGGACCGCGGAAAAAAACGCGAAACTCGTCAAAAGGCCGCGGAAAAAACGCATAGTTAATGTCGCGAGGGGATCCCCTCCACCCCCACCCCCATTCTTCTGTAACCTTTCAGAAAATTTTCTGTGAATTTCAGATTTTTTTTTTTTTTTACTCATAATCACCCCTTATCTGTACATAAGTTCAAACTATATACTTATCGCAGAAATTGTGAAAAATACAGCACAACAGCGCCACCTGTTCGGGCATTTACGCCAAAACTTAATCAGCGTCTATTTGTGTCAACGTCTAACAGAATATGAAGTTTGAGGAAATTCCTTTAATTAGTTCTTCAGATATAGTTATCGCGGAAATCGTGAAAAATGCAGCACAGCAGCGCCACCTGTTGAGCGATTTACACTGAAAACTAATCAGCACCCATTTATATCAAGGTCTAACTGAATTTAAAGTTTTATTAAAATCCGTGCAATAGTTCTTGAGATAGAGCACTCATAAAATTTTTGTCACGTAAGGACAGACCGGCAGACTGTTTTCTAAAAACAGTCAAATCGTGTTCAGGACGTTCTAAAACATATAAATCTGTCGAAAACCGGAAGTCGAAAATTTTCACGAATCCAATAATGTCTTCTTGTAAAGATAGAAGAAAGGAAGGGGGGGGGGGGATTCCGTCTTATCGTTTGCATTTTCCATTCTTTATTAAAGGAGCATTTTGTCACAATTTGAAAAAAACTTTGAAAAACAATTATCAGACTGATATGGCCAAAGAAATCCAGATCCGGACCATATCAGCAGAAAAAAGATTAATGGCCGGTCCGAATCTAATAATAAAGAAATCGGCCGTGGATCGTGCCAGGCCGAGCCGACGAAAAAATTAAACGGGCCTATAAGAAAATTAAGTATTTTCTGAAAGATCTTTTGTCTGTATTAAAACATCGAAACGCCATTCGATTGCATAGTTTCTGAATAAGGGCACCTGTTATTTTTTTTGCGTTTCTGAAAAAAAATGAATTCAGATATGTGTCAGAAAGTGGATCTTTTAGATTTCAGCGTTAATAAATTATGGAGAAATATTTTCAGAAATGTTTTTATTATACAGCTTAAAAAGTTATGATGTTTTTAAAGCTACTTTTTTCTTTTATTCTAAATTATTATATTGTGTATTTTTTGTCATAATAACACGTAATCTGAAACGTACTGTAAAATTTTCCCATAAATATGTGTGCAGCATTCCTTAAAATAATCTTAATTGCGTATCTAAAAGAAAATTGGAATTTTTTTTTGTAGAAATTGAGTCGGGCTGGAAAGGGCCCGATTTAATTGACTTTGCACGGGCCGGGTCGGTCCTGTTTTCACTGATTTCTTTATAGGCTGGGACGGACCGAATCGAAGTTTTTTCTTTCACACTGTGCCGAAGCATAAAAATATGGTCCGCACAGACCTCTACTTCCAATGCACAGTTAATTTTGTTTTTTCTTTCTTCTGATAGTAAATTCTAACTCAACTATCGTTTATTTTTATCTGACTTTGCAGATTCCGATTACGTGATATACCACGTTCAAGAAAAATGTTTGTTTATTGATGCGTATTATGAATAATCTTTGAGTACTTGAGAATGAGAATTTTAGGTATTTCATTCTGTCATGATTTAATTTATAAGCATCTAAAAGTAGTTTAACAGTTGAGCAGTATATTTTAGGAGTTTTGTTTTTGGCTGTATTATATGTGAAAGATAGGACGATAGGAGGGTAAAAATGGAAATAAATAAATGGCTGGAAAACATTTATTTTGTAAAAATCCCGTACTTGGATAAAATATATATACAGAACGCCGATTTTTTTTTTCTTTTGAAAGTAGGCTATTTTTGCGCTCTGCCGAGAGATTTGGGAACCAAACTGCCTTCTGATGCAGCTTTTTTGTCTCATTTAATTTCCTAGTTAACATTTTTGCCGTGAATTCCGCCATCTCGTCTCCCCTGCGCCTAAAGAAATTTATTTATTAGGGATGTGGAATCAATACTCCGCATCCCTAATACATAAATTCCTTTTATCAATAATTTTAATTTGTAGATTTCGCCTAATTCATGATTAAAAATCGCTTTTACAGTTTGCAAGATATCGAGTAGAGAAGGAAGGGCGGCCGTAAGACTTTTAAGACGCTACTTCCCTCACGCAAAAGCACCCGCTCGCTAATGTTAATCCTATGGGTGAAATTTTTGAAATACCTAGTTTGCATTTCAATACATTTTAAATGATTTTTTTGCGTTAAATAGCTAATATCGATCTCCACAAAGGCCGCTTTTTATTTTGCGATTTTGTTTGCTTTTTTCTTTTTTTAAATGAAGATATTTGAGACTTGAGAGAAAGATTTTATCTATTGAAAAAGATGACCGAGTGGAAGTTTAATTTGTGATGGGATAATAAATTAATCATGAAAAGACTTCCTTTCGGACGGAATTTAGATCTCTTGTAATTAGTGAGGGGAAGGGGGGGGGGGGGACTGCTCGGGGCACTAAAAACTATAAGAAGGAAAATACACAAAATTCTTGATTAAAATTTAAGTTTCTTTACAATATATCGACCGTAGGGCGCCGAAAAAAAAAAAGAAACGTAGATATTAAAGCCGCCCTTCCTTATAAGAACATTTATAATTTACGTAATTTTACCGTATGAAAAGCATTAAAAATAATGGAAGTACCTTCTCGATCTTTTCCGTGAAATAATCCGTTACTTTAGCACATCTGTTTGTGTATTTAGGCTAATATCAGACGAACGTCTTCTTGCACGCTTTTTTGCTTACGTATTACGTAAGCAAAAAAGCATGCAAAAAGACGTTCGTCTGACATTAGCCTTTAATATATTCACGTTCATTTTTCCTTTTCCTATGATTTTTGAATGACATTTTTAAAAATTAAGGTAACTTCTTCCTTTTTTTAGAAAAACGGGTTGATTTGACTACAGAATAAAAGTAAAAATTCTTTTTCTCGATTTTTTTTATAGACTTCCTGTAAGCTATCATGTGGTCAAAGATCAGAACAAATGGTCATAATACTATTTCACCAGAGCTGGTGAGATGAATCAATGACAAAGAATTTTTTGCTTCAGTTACCCCTTTAAGTTTTGTTCAATGGAGGTCTAGTGACATACCACAGATAAGAGTACAAAGAGAGTGGGAGGAAAAGGGGAGAATTACTCCAGACTTATCAATCTAAAAAGGAAGGATAGTGGGGAGTTTTTGAAAGTACAATACAAAGAAGGCAAGATTCTACCCTAGAAAAAAAGAAGGGCAGATTTCTACCTGGAAAAGGGGCAAGAAGGGCGGGATTTTTTTTTTAAAAGGGCACGAGGGCGGGCCGCCCCACCAAACCTCTCTAGAGTAATCCCTGCATAAAAATAATGGGTAATGGACATTATGATTTAATGAAATTTATATTTTCAAAATTAATATTAAACAACATGGTTGTAACATGGTTGAACTGCCTATTGACTATTTAGTGTAATTTTCTGGTATTATTTATTCTACCCATCAGATTCAGAATATAAACAATTATTCTAGTTTTATATCAAATGGAAAAATACTGGTAGGTGTGGTCAACAACTGGACAGTTCACCTTAATAATTTATACAATTTAACTTATGTTTCTAATAAATAACTAATATTCCTTCGGGTGAAAAAGTGGTAATTTTTTTTTAGGCATTACTATAAACCTATTCTAGAACTGGGCAGCAATTTAATCTAAATCCATGACAGTTATGTTTCATATTAAAGAGAAAATCAGAAAAAAAAAAGAAAAACAAAATTTTTATGATCAGGGCAAAAGTGGCCCATTCATGACCATGATATAGTGGCCCATTCAGCCCCACCTATACATCTGGAATATATTCAGGTTTTTTTAGTACTACATTAAATTCAAATAACATCTAAATACATCCTAAAATTAGTTTACAGATATGCAAAGACTTGTTAATACACAGATCTGCAATGAAATAATAGATATTTTTTTCGCTTATTTATTTTACTGAAAAAGGAAAAAATTTACTTTTCAATCAGATTTTTGACCAACCTACTCTAGTGGGATAATGGCTTCTCCGAAACAATGGAAAATGTGATGAGTTTGGTAGAACAAATAGCTACATCTATTGGTGGCATCTAAAATAATTTCATGCAAATACTTTTTCATATTTTGTTAATGGCCCATTCATTACCACTCTCCCCTACATGTTTAAAATTCATTTTATTTCAAAAAAATTATGAAAAGGGGCCCATAACCGATCATAGGTACCCCATGATGGAGCAAATTTGAGCAGTTGGAGCTAATTTACAAAAGAATTTACTATTACCAATTTCTCTACAAATAACTATTTACTGTTTTTTACATGCATAGAAAATAGTTAGGACATTATTAATATAATTGTTATGTTTTACAATTTCATGAAAATTTAGTAGATGAAATTATAATTCTGAAAAGTGATCAAATGTGTCCCCCTCTCCCCTAAACAAGAACCTGAATATAACGATCATTTGAAGTTCATAAAATTATGACTAGATTTTTGTACAAATGTAAAAAGCTGTTAACAATTTCACAAAAACAGGACCCTAGGAGAAAAGTCTGAACAGACCACTGAAATTATAACATAAGCAGTTTAATGGCCATCCGTTGCAATTGAAATTTTTAACTGTGAATAACATTACAAACAAATACAACACTTATATCAGGATCTAGAAAGCATTACTTACATAAACCATCAGAATAACAGTAAAGGTTAGCTAACTTGATATGAAAGATGATTCATTATTCACGATAGGTAATCTTTTGTTTATCAAGTTAAAAAATAATTTTAATAAATCATCAGATATACCTATATATCAGCTGTAAAACATTACTCAATCAAAAGAAAAACTCTTTTGATATTTTTACAAGATTCTTACCCTAATAGATATTTGTGAATAAATGATCCAGTTGATGTAGGTGAAGTACATGGCGACTTGAAATCCGAGTCAGACTTTTTCTCTTGTCCTGTTGAAAATTGACGTAAAAATCCGCCAACTTTCTCACGAAAGGTTGGCATCATAACAAACAGCTATATTATAAAAGATAAATACAACGAAAATAATGCAGGTATGGGAGAAAAATCACATTAAACCATTGAAGTAAGCGATTTGACAATAAACACAAATAATAATAAACAAACGTGAAAATATCGTTGCCAATTTGTAATTGATCTTCAGAAATGTTCACTTCTATGAAAATAAAAATAAATAAATATTTTTTTTAATCCTAAATTTTAAAATTTAATATTAAGATTTCTTAAATAATAATTATTTTAAAACGAATTTTTTTTTTGTACTTTACCTGCTCTCATAATTTGCATATAAGATATTAGATATATTAATTTAATATCATTAATCAAAGTATAGTTTGACTTTTAAAATAAACCGTACGTCTATTTTTACCGTTTAATTAATTTAAAGTACTAGAATTCTCAATTTCAACTTATTTTAAGAAAAATTGAGGTGCGATTTCAGCTGTAAAGCACCATTTTCATGGATCTGGAAAAGGCTCTGAAAAGAAATAGTTAGCAAATTGAAATCTGGAAAAGGTAACAAATGTTTGCTAAAGCAGACCACCTTATTTGAATGTTATGATATGTTAGCTATTTAAATAGTTTTTTATTATAATAATTATTTCTATGTTGAGAATTTATTAGGGCTCTAAGCCTCAATCTGGGTGTATCCATTACTGAAGAATGGCGTTAAATAGCAGAAGTGTTTTACTTTCTTGACAAAATGCTCTTATAATCGCAGCAATACCTATACTTCTAAGTAAGTTTTCATAGTTATCTATTCGCATTTTTTACGTTTTTATGATCTTTCGAACAATGTACTTCTTATTTGATTTAATGTCAATAAATTATTAAACCGGTCAAATGTTTTCCTACGACTACACATAAATTTGATTCAAAGTGGCCATGATCGCTTAAAAAATAAATTTAGAGAAAACAAATAGATGGTTAGCTGTTAAATATTTGTTTCTGAAGAAAAAAAATGCTTTCTTTGTGTTTACGGTTGAAACTGCAAAATGGAATATTTCTCGGCAAAAAATTATTTATGAACCATATAGGGTAGATGTGCCAGTTGTAGACACCCTTTAGGAATTTCTTTAAAAAATGTTTTTTAATTAATAGTTGTAATTATTATATTCCAGTTTTTTCAAAATTATATTAATCTATCAACAATATCTAACCATTCTCATAGCCTCATTTCTCAATATGAATCAAAATTTAATTGTAAATAACAGAAATATATCAAAACACCTAACTGCCAGTAATGGACACCCCATAAAAATTAATAAATATAATTGCTTTTATGACTGTATTTGGAACCAGAATTTAATGAAAGCATACTAATGAAACAAAATAGTTATTTTCAAATAAATTCAACAATTAGGACACCAGTTATTAATAAAATATTTGTGATAACCATTCGCTGTTTGCATCAATTATTGTGTGATTATCAGGAGATCGATATTTTAATTATTTTAGGTGGATAGTTTAAAATACTAAATATCAGGCAATTACAGCTATGAAATTATTGAGACAATAGGGGATTTAAAAGGTAATAATTAAAAAAAAAACGTTTTGGAGTATTTGTATAGTTTCGCCTTACTATTTTTAACAATTAAACTACCAGGGACTATACTTGATATACTACTAGTAATAATTGTTATTACAAATATGAAAGAAATGTTATTGTGAGTTGGATATTTTAAATACTAAATAAAATAATTTCCAAATAAAACTCTTGAACTGATGTTTGAGGCCACTGATCTGCAGTTTTACTAGTTTCATGATTACTATCAATTTCATTAATATTACAATATTTTTATTTTAGTCACAGATGAATAAGCAAACATTTAAGACAGAAAATAGATTTTTAATAACTTCTATAACTTAATTGTTTTTATTTAAATGGGGAGGGAGTAAGCCCTATGAGCCTCTCTTTGACAGTGCCCTTAAACAGTATTTTCTGCTTCTTGTCTAGTTTGATCGTCAGATTATAAAATATATGCAAGGCAAAGTTATATATACATTAAAAATAAAATATTGAAATCGGGACTAGTGATGCAATATCTGCATCGTCAAAAAGTGCATGCAGAATTTTGTTTTTGGCACCATTAATAAATAAAAGTAATATTAGTCTTTCTTAATATGAGCAATTTTGATGTTTTACAAGTAAAGGAAGCTGTTTAAAAAAAAAAAAAGTGGTGCTAACAGAATAAAGTTTTTGTAAAGGATGCCATCTAGAAAGGGTTAACCACATAAAATAACTTAAAAGTAGCTATTTATAAAAGTTTTGGTGTTATTACATTTTGGTAAGTGTAATTTAAAAATTAAATTTGATTATTTAGATTTTCAGTTAAGTAAAAATATTTTATGCACTAATAAACTTTACTGAAATTGCACTTTTGCAATGTCTACAGTAGGGATTGACCGAAGCAGCAATTTTGCCAAATACCGAAGCTTCGGTATTCGGCAACCGAATACTTGAAACTTTTTAATACACATTTTTGCATATATTAGTTTTTTTAATAAGCTTTTATTGAAATTAAATCCTCAATAATTTAATTCAGTTACATTTTTATTCTAAAATCTAATTACACAAAAAAATTAATGACTTCTTTCCACTCACAAATTCATTAACCCATCACTTATTTTTTATTATTTTATCACTAGTCAATACCCAAAAATAACCTATGAAAATATTAAACTATACAGGGTATTATTAAGGATAAGGATTGTCAGAAAAACAAAAGTTCATTCAAATAATAAGAAACAATGTTGTCATTAAGCTGATTGTCTAAGTCTAATTATAAGCATATTGAATAGGAATGTTTTCAAAATACAAAAGGTATTATATCAAGTTGTACATTTAACTATTTTCTGTCAAATTATTGATAGAATATTTATATTTTGATTAATATTTTAACATTGTGGCGGTAAAGATAAGAAATTTGAGAAATTTTGATATAATGGTTATAAAAGCTATAGGATAGGCATAGGGGTATACTTATTTGATGTGTATTTTCTTTAATATACACCTTAGATATACAGATATAAACTCTGATATACTTTTTTGATGTATATATTAAAGAAAATACACATTAAATAAATTTAAATTGGAAAAACTAATGTAGAAGTAAATAAAATTAAATGATTAGGCAAAGATGCACATCTTCCTTACTTTTTTTTTCTGTTGTAGATAGTTGTTTTGATTTCACACCTATGTAGACTATTTTAGGAAGGAAAAAGTTTTTTTTTAAATAAAAAATGGCCTTTGACTTGTTTTTTGTAGTGCAGCTGAATTCTAAACTCATGCACATAATATTGAAACTCATTGTTTAGCCTATTCTACTGCTAAGTAAAAGAGAATTCTTCTACTTCTAAGAAAATATCTATCTGCAATTATTCTGCCGAAGCCAAATATTCGGTTTACATGCCGAACCACCGAATACCGAATCAACTACAGTGCACTCCCGATTATCCGGGTTAATCACCGGGAGAGATCGCACGGATAATCGAAAAACAAGGATAATCCAAAAGCTCCTTTTTATTAAAGAAAAAAATCAACATCAGTACAAACATATAAAAATTACTTACATTTGCCTGCTGTATAACACCAACTCCTTTTTATTAAAGAAAAAATTCAACACCGTTACAAACATATAAAAATTACTTACATTTGCATGCTGTATAACATCAATATTTACTGCTTAAAAAAATCTGTAATGCATCTTTGCAACTGCTGTTTGTTCCTCTCGTCATATATCGGCACATACTTTACGAACCGCAGTAATGTCACCATAATCAAAGGAACAGGTGTGTTATTATCCCACCCTCCGCCATCTTGGATTTTTTTTGGCAAGAAAACCCCTTTTCCGCCAAGTAGTAAATGTCGCCAAGCACCCGTTTATACGCATGTTTGGCTCAACGAAAATAAAATGTAAATAAACAAAATTTGCTAAACTGGCAATCAGTAATCCTTGTATGAGCGCTTCGCGCACATTTAACGGAAAAAAAACATCGCCGAATTCAGCATTTCTCGCGATATAGCATTCTCAAAATTCAGCAGTTCTCGTCTTGTAGCAATCTCAAAATGTAAAAAACTTAAAACAGCAAAATATACCTAAAAAACGAAACTCGCTAAAGTGGCAATCAACAATAGTTGTATGAGCGCTTCGCGCTCATTTACCGAAAAAAAAACATCGCCGAATTCAGCATTTTTCGCGATATAGCATTCTCAAAATTCAGTAGTTCTCGTTTTGTAGCAATCTCAAAATGTAAAAAACTCTTAAAGCAACAAAATATACATAAAATTATCAACATACCTTAACAGACATCTGCTTTCTTGAAACCTACAGCACAAAATATAACACCGCAGTCATTTTCCAAAATAGGCTTAATACGCATTGACACGCTATAAACAAACCTCCCTTTCATGTCAAAATTTCCTCATATTTCTTAATTACTTCAGCAAGAGCATTTAAACGGACTACAGAAACTATAGTCAATGAAATACATCCAATAAATTTAACATAAAAATAAAAAGACAGCCATAGAACACGATATCAAAGGGTATCTGGTACAAGAGTCAAGCAACCGTCAGCAACGACACCCGGCAGTGAAATGAACGTTCACGCTCTCGCGTCGTAAAAAAGGGGGTTGCCATAATAAGTTACTAGACGCCAAACGCTGGGGTTGCCAGAGCGATAAAAATCGCCAAATACTCAACATCGCGGAGGGTGGAATAATAACACATCTTAGCCTAATCAAAATCTCTTTGTCCCATATAGTCTAACAAAGTTTCTACATATTGTAGAGCAGTAGAAAGAGAAATTGTATTTCCCTCATTTAGTACATCTTCTACATCAGTGCTATTATCACTATTAGATTTTGATTTAACAACACAGTTAGAAACGATGTCTTCATCTGTCAAATACTGGAAGCCAGGCTTACCATATCCTCCCATCCCCTTGAACCCTACCCGTCAAATAGGTTCCAGAGAGTTTGATTTTACCTCTATGTGCTTCACAATACTATCAGCTAAACCGAAAAAGATTCTAATTCACATCAACATCGATTTTACATACATGATAAGCGTGAAAATGTTTGTCTTTAATTTTTTTTTTCTGAGTCCGGAATGAGCACAGATAATCGAGAGTACACTGTATTCGGTATTCAGTCAATCCCTAGTCTACAGTCTACATGGGGTGTCCATTACTGGAAAATGACTAATTAAGCATCCCAGTAATGGACACCCCTCTTAAAACCTAATAAATGAAGTTTTATAAATTGCTATTGGTATATAAAATTCAAAGTTTTCTATTACTACCAAAACAAAAAGCTGTGAATTTTACAAGAAAATAAAGAATATATAAATTTATTTAATGAAGTCAGCTCTTAGCGTTTTCATTAAGATGAAAAACCTTAATGAGCATCATCAATGTTTGAAAAACATTGAAACTTCGAAACATTATTTTCTGCTACCTGATTGGTTTAAGAGTGTCAACAATAATGCAAGATTATAAAACATGCAAGGGGGAGTTAAGAAAAAAAAATAAAAGTTAAATTTTTATTGTTATTTTTTTATAATGTTATGTTTTACAAGTAAAGGAAGCTGTTTAAAAAAAAAAGTGGTGCTAACAGAATAAAGTTTTTGTAAAGGATGCCATCTAGAAAGGGTTAACCACATAAAATAACTTAAAAGTAGCTATTTATAAAAGTTTTGGTGTTATTACATTTTGGTAAGTGTAATTTAAAAATTAAATTTGATTATTTAGATTTTCAGTTAAGTAAAAATATTTTATGCACTAATAAACTTTACTGAAATTGCACTTTTGCAATGTCTACAGTAGGGATTGACCGAAGCAGCAATTTTGCCAAATACCGAAGCTTCGGTATTCGGCAACCGAATACTTGAAACTTTTTAATACACATTTTTGCATATATTAGTTTTTTTAATAAGCTTTTATTGAAATTAAATCCTCAATAATTTAATTCAGTTACATTTTTATTCTAAAATCTAATTACACAAAAAAATTAATGACTTCTTTCCACTCACAAATTCATTAACCCATCACTTATTTTTTATTATTTTATCACTAGTCAATACCCAAAAATAACCTATGAAAATATTAAACTATACAGGGTATTATTAAGGATAAGGATTGTCAGAAAAACAAAAGTTCATTCAAATAATAAGAAACAATGTTGTCATTAAGCTGATTGTCTAAGTCTAATTATAAGCATATTGAATAGGAATGTTTTCAAAATACAAAAGGTATTACAGTAGAAGATCTTTATAACGCAAACCTAAAAACACAAGGTTGTGCGTTACATAGAATTTTGCGTTATATGGATCACATCATTAAATTCACCTTGTAAACATGGCCAAATATGTGTCAAAAACACATTAAAATACATTAGAATATCTTTATACTGCATTCCTTGTTACCAAGAGTTGTACAAATTATAAATTTTTGCATAATATAGGTCAGACATTGTTAAATTTACTTTATAAACATGATCCAAATATAACTGACACAAACATCCCTTATATTAGACATTTTCAAAGATGTGCATTGTAATAATAGCATTTTTTCAGTAAAAAGGTCTTAAATTAGAAGATAAAGTTGAACTAATGTATCAAATTTAGTCCTCTAGAGAGTAGCAATATTTTTCAATGTGAAAGTGCAGGTGCTTTTTAACTGCAAAAATCATTGTTTACATCTGAGAAGTTGTGCGTTATATGGAGAATTGCGTTATATAGAATTGCGTTATAAAGATCTTCTACTGTATATCAATCTGTACATTTAACTATTTTCTGTCAAATTATTGATAGAATATTTATATTTTGATTAATATTTTAACATTGTGGCGGTAAAGATAAGAAATTTGAGAAATTTTGATATAATGGTTATAAAAGCTATAGGATAGGCATAGGGGTATACTTATTTGATGTGTATTTTCTTTAATATACACCTTAGATATACAGATATAAACTCTGATATACTTTTTTGATGTATATATTAAAGAAAATACACATTAAATAAATTTAAATTGGAAAAACTAATGTAGAAGTAAATAAAATTAAATGATTAGGCAAAGATGCACATCTTCCTTACTTTTTTTTTTTTTTCTGTTGTAGATAGTTGTTTTGATTTCACACCTATGTAGACTATTTTAGGAAGGAAAAAGTTTTTTTTTAAATAAAAAATGGCCTTTGACTTGTTTTTTGTAGTGCAGCTGAATTCAGTCAATCCCTAGTCTACAGTCTACATGGGGTGTCCATTACTGGAAAATGACTAATTAAGCATCCCAGTAATGGACACCCCTCTTAAAACCTAATAAATGAAGTTTTATAAATTGCTATTAGAATATAAAATTCAAAGTTTTCTATTACTACCAAAACAAAAAGCTGTGAATTTTACAAGAAAATAAAGAATATATAAATTTATTTAATGAAGTCAGCTCTTAGCGTTTTCATTAAGATGAAAAACCTTAATGAGCATCATCAATGTTTGAAAAACATTGAAACTTCGAAACATTATTTTCTGCTACCTGATTGGTTTAAGAGTGTCAACAATAATGCAAGATTATAAAACATGCAAGGGGGAGTTAAGAAAAAAAAATAAAAGTTAAATTTTTATTGTTATTTTTTTATAAACCAAAACCTTTGAAGGGTGTCCATTACTAGACATCTACTCTAACTCTAGTTAATTTCCCACAAAAATTTGAATGATTTGTTAAATAACTGCAAAATAAATATGTTTCTTAAAATGCACATAAAATTAATAACAGGAAATGATTACCTGAATAATTGGAGAAAATCTTAAACTTCGTCTTGATATGTCGATATATCAAAAACTTCAGGACAGACGACGAGACAACGGCAAAGGAAATTCGAATCCTGGCAACCCATTGAGTGATTACTACATGATTCTTAGGTTGATAACTTGGCATAATTATCGCTCGAGTAGTGCTAAAAATCTACTTACATTGATTCATTGCATCGAAGAAAAAAGGAAAATATGTAAGATCACATTTCTGATATATGCAGACCTGCCAACTGCTACAAAAAAATCGTAGTTACTACGATTTGCACCTATAAACTACGATGCTATGAAAATTGTCCTTAAATTACGATTTTTTGTGAAGAATAGGGTCAGGTGGGATAAAATGGGTATAAAATTCACTATTTTTTATATGTTTAGTTAAAATTTTCTGGCAAATGTTAAATAATTAAAACTTTTTTTGATATTTTCTTTACATTGCATATTTGTGGAATAAAAATACACAATTTTTATCTATTAGGCTGCAAAAGTACGTCTACAACAAAACATTTAATAGGTATATGTTTACTATACCCATTTTACCCCATGCAGGTGAAAATGGGTACAGTGTGGGGTAAAATGGGTATATAAAAGTTTAACAATAAATACTGCATAGATAGATTTGCCAGAGATTATATAATGAAGTAATATGGAAAACAGTGTTATGTAAGTCTTTAAATATGTCATTTTTTTTAAAATATGAAATTTAAGTTAATTGATAAATGAGAAACTTTACTATGAATCAAGCTTAGGTGAAAATGAAAACATTGTCTGGCGACATTTTTTTCAAATCTTATTCTCACCCTGTTACATTATAAATGTTAAAAGTCTATGAAAAGCATAATAAGCCATATTATTAAATGTTAATTCATTTAATTTTTAATGTTTCTATTATCTGCTCTTTTTTTTTTTTTTTTTTTTTTCAATATAATCTGCGAGAATGTCCATTGTTACTCTTGTGAACATTAGAGCAAAGTTTTGGAAAAACTTCCAATTATTTATTACAAAATATAATTAGGATAAAATTGATATAGCCAGTTAAATACCATTGTGTTCCACTCACATAAAATATATTATAATTTGTAACAAAATTTTGATTTATTATATAGACAAGTAAAATGCTTTTGGTTTGAAATTAGATATATTTTATGTGAGTAAAATACAATAATACTTAACTAGTAATAACGATTTTTATCTTAATAATAAAATAATTGGAAATAGTTCGGAAAATTTGCTCTAATGGTCACAAGAGTAATGAATGAACGCATACCCCTGTATCTTCAGCATCAGGGAAAACGTAAAATGCAACCAATCTTGGACTTTTTCAAGAATGTTACTTCATATTCGTATTTCATCTTCTTCAATATTACTAATTTTGCCAATGAATTCTTTGTCTTTTTTCCCAAATACTGAACCTTCAATCATGCACCTACAGATACATTTATTTTTACATCAAGGATATCTTCCCCACATTATAGTCTAATTTGAGCCTCATTTAACAATTTCTCTCCTTGTCCAGTTTAACTATTTTGGTGTTCCGGTTATCAGAATAATTTTTTAACTGTTTCATAATGTCTTCATTTGTTAGAACTTCATCTGCTTTAGCTTAGACATGATTATGTTTCAGCTTTGAAGTTTTTACTAAGATTATTTGGAGATGTGGCAGATAGATATTTGTCGAGAAAGCAAGGATGTGTCAAAGCCACTGTGTTCTTATTTTTGTCAAAAATTCTGGTTTTTAATTTTCTAACTCTTTTGATTACCTCTTCTTAAAATTTCAAATCACATCAGCAGCTGATATTCCATCTAGAAATGGAATATTTCTAGAAATGGGCAATGATTTGACTAAATTATGTACAGAGAATTTCAAGTCATACCGATCTTGAGAATAACGCATTGTGAATTATATAAACATTATAAAGTATTTTTAAAACTTATTCTATTCTAATTCCAGTAAAATAAAGAATTTTATTCAGAAAAGTTCTATATAACACTTTAAAAATACTACACACGTTAAACCTAACACGATACCCATTTTACCCCATTTATAAGATTTAAGATAAAACAACAAAAACAAAAGACAATTTATTGTTTGTAATTTGGAAAAGTATTAGAAGTGCTTAATGAACAAAATGAAATCAAACAAATGAGTTTATATCAAATATTATGAGCTGCAGGAAAAAGTTTAATTTGACCACATGTGGCAAGAAATTGTCCTCAAATGGTTTTACTGTTGCCACTCAAATAAAAATAAAGTAGGAGTAAAAAGCTTAAACATCAAGCAATCACATATAATTTTGAAAACTGTAAACATGTTAAGAAAATTGAAAAAATTAAACAATGTTTTCTAACTACTCATTTTACCCCACCTGACCCTACAAACGCAAAAGTTTCTAGTTGCGATTTTTATACCATGCAGCATATTTTTACAGGGGTGATTCTGTTCTGAAATTTCCAAAATTTCAAAGTATTCATTTCCGAAAGTTTTAAAAAATTGTTCATTTGTCCAAAAATTTGGACATTAAAAAATGCTCATGGGGAAAAAAAATCTGGCCTTCAAAATAAATTTTTAACATAAAACCCTCTTTATGTATATTAACCACGAGTGAATCGTGTTTCTGTAAATATTTATACAGGAATTCCCTATTCCTTAGAAACAGAGGTGCAATTTCAAGAATTTTTGGAGGGGGTTCTTTAGGGGGCAAGGTTTGAAATAGTGTGCAAAATCGCACGATTTGCACACGAAAAATGAAAGTCCTGCATAATGAAAAATGCTGTGCAGTATTTCCCCCGGCAAATTCTTCCACAGATTTATGATTCTTTTTCGAGTATATTTTGAAATTTCTTGGAAGTCCGCGATTTCTTTTTTCTTTTATGGAATTTCTCCAAATTAATTCGCGAATCGATTGTGGAAAAAAAATTAAGAATTTCTTCAAATGATCGTGTAAAAATATTGCATATTTCGTCAAAGATTTCAGAAACAAATAGTGATTATCTTCAGTTGGTCGCTGAATAAAATCGCTAATTTCGTTAAGAGTTCAGAAAGAAATTGCGAATTTCGTCAAAAGATTGCGCAAAAATCACGAATTTTGATAAACTATCGAGGGAAAAATATTGAAATTTCGTCAAAAGGTCGTGGAAGTGAGTACTAGTGAATTTTGTTAATTGAGTTGAAAGACTGAAACCTTCCTTTTACGAATGTCAAAAGATGGCTGAGAAACATGAAAAACCAACCAACCTCCAGATTAATTTAAATTTTGTGTGCTACGATTTCTCATTTTCAAAGGTTGGCAGGTCTGGATATAGGATCCCATTAAACTGATAAACATCCAAAGTTACTGAAATAAATTTTTTAAAGCATGAAAATGTCTTTGCATGGTTGCCTCTATAGAAATCTGCACAGGCCGGAATTTCCTGGTCAGATCCGAACGAAAGCTATCTTTTGGTCTGGCATGAAGTAAACTAGTACGTTGTGGCCATCACAAAACTTTCTTCTATATAAATCACGTCAATTAAATCATTTAAATAGCACAAGAAATTACCTCAATTTAGCACCAATTCATATCAAAGTATATCTGAATTTGAAGTTTTATGAAAATTCGTGCATTAGTTCTTGAGATAGAGCTATAGCAGAAATACTAAAAAATGTAGCATAGCAGTGCCACCTTTTGAGCGATTTACACCAAACCATAAGCAGCACTAATTGATATCAAGATATATCTGAATCTGAAGTTTGATGAAAATTCGTACATTAGTTATTGAGATAGAGCTATAGTAGAAACCCAGTAGCAGAATCTGTCCCGCACGGCAGCAGGATCTGCAAATTATTTTAAACCTTGCAGATTAATCCACCAGCTGTATCCAAATGTAGTAGTATGTGCAATATTGTGTACGCTATCTTGGCACTAATCAACAGATATTTGATACACCCTCACCTTTTTGCTTCTTTTTTGGAACGACGGATTTCGAGCTTTATTCTATCGACGATAATTTTCAGAATTTTCAAGCTATGATTTTGAGTCTTTCGCAAAAGTTGCTCTATATACTTAGCTAATACATTATGCATATTATATTTTGATTACATTCGCGCATGCGCAGTAAAACATTTTTTAGTAACTCTGTTCCTTTTTCATCCAATTTTTATAATTTTTTAATTATGATTGCAGAGTATTGTGTGCAATGTTGTTTGTCATATTTTCTGAAAAGAACTTTTTTGTTATATTAAGAACTCTGCAAATTATAAGCAAAAAACTTAGCGATATTTGGGACTGTTTTTATAAAAACCTTAATTTCTCTATGAGTATACATGATATCCTCATAAAAATGAACACAGTATATTACAATAAGCCTCTTATTAATAATCTCGAGATTGAGCGCTTTTGCTACATTAGTTTTTACATGGTTATACAAAAGAATATTAGTTCTTTTTCAATTTGTTGACGGTTCCCTATGGGGTTTCGGGAAAAAAATCTTCGCGGAAATATGACCTATATTATACTGTTTACACACCTGCAGTTTCAGGTTAATTCCTCATGTATTTTCCTAGATATTAAACAAAACGTCTAAAATCGCAAGTGACTGGTCACCTTTGGCCATATAGTATATATCCAGGTATACCTGAATCTGAAGTTTGTTGAAAATCCAAGCACTAGTTCTTGAGATAGAGCTAATCAGAAATTACAAAAAAATGCAGCATAGCAGCGCCACCTGTTGAGTGATTTACACCAAAATGTATAAAACATCAATTCATGTCAAGGACTAATTGAATCTGAAGTTTGATGAAAATCCATGCATTAGTTCTGGAGATTGAGCTATTGTGGAAATCGTGAAAAATGTTGCATAGTAGTGCCACCTGTTGAGCAATTTACACCAAAAACTAATCAGCACCAATTTATATCAGAGACTAACTGAATATAAATTTTTATTAAATTCCGTGCATTAGTTCTTGAGATAGAGCACCCACAAAATTTGTGTCACATACAGACAGGCATTTTGTAAAAACATGTTTTTCAGAATCTCTGACCCCTAAAACGTGTAAATCTATCGAAAATTTTCACGAATCCAATACTTTCTTCTTGTAAAGATAGAAGAAACTAAAAATAAAAGTTCGGCCAAAATCCGGCCCTTCACAGCTCAGTCCAAGCATGTCACTTTTATGATCTTTCAAGAGGAAAATTAATCATCCCTAAGGACCCATTACAATTTTTTTCATGTATCCCTTCTCTTAATTTTTTGCACATCACTGTAAATACAACTTTACATAGTGAACAAAATGTGTGAAAAGGAACCTGCCTATAACAGAATCCTGTTTTAAAGTGAAAAATGTGTTGATCCATGCAAAATTAATATACTAATAAGTAAGAAAAGAATATATAATACATTTACATTTGCTAAGAAGGGAACTTGTCTATAACGTATTTTTTTTTCTTTCCTATGCAATTCCGTCTTAGAAGATTTTACTGTATAGCATTTTTCAGATTTTTAACACTTCTATACATAGAATATGGATTAACAATATTAATGATAACTGAAACATTTACATACAAGAAATTAGAGATTCATTAAAAAAATTAATATCACAGCCCTGCGGCACTTCTACAAAAATGAAGATTATAAACATGAAAAAAAATGTTAAGATAAATATTTTTGGTCAGAACTCCTCGTACAAGACAAATTTTTGATCAATTCGACGTAAAAATCAATGTTTTGTAGAAATTCACTCGGGCCTGGCCGGGCTTGGGCCGAGATTTTAACTTTTTTCCGGGCCGAACTTTTAATTTTTTTATCGGGCCGGGTAAATTATAAATTTTTCTGGAACAAAAAATGCAAAATTATTATTATCCACCAGTTCCAGTACACTGGACTTAATGCGCACTATCTGAATTTGAGACTAAATGTTTATTTGTTATGAATACAGTGAACAAATTCACTTTTGTCACAGTAAATACGTAATATATTGGAATACCTCTACCTTATTCTTTATGCCCAACAAAGGCCTGCCTTTTGCGATCCAACACCTTTTTTGACATAGTGTCTATTGGATTATTGCACGGTCATGCCTGCCTTTGTTCATTTCATCAAAGATGAGCATGCATGCGTCCTTAGAAAAGAAGGATCATTTGGGAGAAGAATTTGTACTACCCTAATTTCCTGCCTATAATCTGCAGGTCTCAATTTCATGATATTTTGTATAATCCGCAGCGGCGTATTATCCGCAGGCGAAATTTTCACTTAAAAAAAATTCACAAGACCCATAGGACTAACAATGAGCCACAAGGGAAAAAATATTGAATCTAGTGTAAAATATTTTCATTTTTAACGTTTGTATTTTATATACCAAAATTATAAACAATACTTAATAAATTATTATATAGGTGTAAAAAATCAGATACTCTTGATAATAAAATAATTTCATTAAATCCATCAAAATCAGAATACGAAAGGAATTATTCTCATCACCCAGTGAATATAAATCAGGTAGCGCCATCTGTTGATTCTTATGAAAGATATTTGCGAATTTACTTAAAAAATTATATTTATTGACATTTAGGAAGATATCGCGTGGGAAAAAAACTCGCAGATAATCCGCGGCGGCATATAATCTGCATTACAAGAAAAATAAAGTTTCTTAACGTATAATCCACGGATTATAGGCAGGAAATTAGGGTAAATATGTATGTGCAAGTGTGAACTTTTACTACATCTGCAAAAAATGGCTTCAAGAAATTGCATAACTCTGATGTGATAAAGGGAAGATAGGCTGAAAAAAAAAAGTATGTGACAAAAAATTTGAAATAACTGCAAGTATTCTGCCAACAATCATAAAAAACTGGGAGTCAATCACTAAAAACAAATAGACTTTGGCCCAGCATGAAAAAGAAAGAGAACATGCTAATACGAGGACTAAGATGAAGAAATGCTTATGTAGATTAGAGGGATAAGCAACCAGAATTTACCACGTTTGGAATCTATGATTTTAGAAAAGGTTCTAGAATATGCTTCATCTCTTGGGCACTTTGAATTCCAAGCCACCATTGGTTGGTTATAAAAGTTCAAGAAGAGACATGGGTTATTCCAGAAGCGCTATGGTGAAAATGTGAATGCTCCGTTGACAGTATGTGATAACTGTAATCTTAATGTACCGGCAAATCTGCAAGAATTTTCTTCTGGGTACATTTTCAATGCTGGTGAAACCAGATACTTTTACAAGTTCTTTCCAAACAAAACTCTTTTGTTTAATGAGGACAAATGTTCCGGAGGTAAAAACAGCAAACAGGATTACTGTTCTGTTGTGTGCTAAGATGACAAGGAAAGAAAAGTTAAAAGATTCTAGTCATTGGCAAAAGTAAATCTCTTCAGTGTTTTAAAGGAGTGAAGCCCTTAGAAGAAGTGGACTATGATTTTAATGGAAAGTCTTGGATGAGCACTGACAAATGGTTAAAACTGCTTGACGAGCAAATGAGAAAATAACGCCAAAAAATTGCTTTGCTTATTGACAATTGTTCAGCTCACTCTCAAAACTGTGGCGAGAAACTGTAAAACTTCAAAATCATTTTCTTACCACACAATTGCACAACAAAACTGCCGTCCATGTATCTGGAATTATTAAAAAAAAAAAAATCTAAAGGTGCATTACAAGAAAAGAAATCTTAAAGAAGTGATCATATCTACTGGAAAAACGATTCCATCCAAGACAGCATTATCCTTAGAAAAGGTACTGCAGACAAAACTTGGAGATTCGATGTAACTGAAAAAACAATTTACAATTGTTTCAAAAAGGCCAGATTTTCTGAACCGGAAGATTCTATAGATTCTGGTGATGACGAGGACATGACTCTAGCAGACTTAGAGAAATAAAGAATAATTAAGAAATGCAGAACCTTCGAAGAAAACATTGCTCTCTGATTTTCTGGAGGTGGATGACAATCTCATTGTTGCATTTTATCCCACTGATAGTGACATTTTAAACAAGATTGTAGACAATGATGGTAAGAGCGATAATGAATGTGAAAGGGAAATCTTATAGCAAGAAAAAACCCATCACGAACTGAAATGATGAATTCCTTTGATGTTATAAAGAGAGGACTTCCATTGGAAAAAAATGTTTTTGGTTCATTTCTAGATTCCTTGTTAACGCGTGGAAATTTTTACAAAATGGTAACAGTTTTGAAATCACAAACAAAAATTACAGATTTCTTTGTCTAAAACAAATGCAAGTTTTCCTTATTTGTTTTTTTACTATTTTTTCAAATGTTTATTTTGAAACACTTTAAATAATTAAAAAATACAATATCAAGTTAATATTTAAAGTTATGCATTCCAAAATCTTAACACCTAAAAGAATTTTTTTTTTTTTTCAAAATTTGCACATTAAATAGGAATTTTTGTCATTCTCTATATAACGAATTTTTTGACTGGAACAATGGATTTCGTTATATAGAGACTCAACTGTAAATTAATTTCTTTTTTTTTAGGTTTGAAATTTTTAATTTGAATATAGTAGACTCCCTTAAATCTGCATAGTTTGGGACCAGAGGTTGTGCAGATTTTAGAATTTTGCAGATTTCTGGTCACTGTTTTGTTTACATTTTTTAAGCTGTAATTTGAATGTAATAATGCACTCGAAATTATAAAGAATGCTTACAATAAAGTAAAATAATTGAGTAAAATTATAAAGCAATAAGCTAAAATAATAAATTTTAAAAAGGTTTAAAATTTTTAGAAGTAAAGGTCTAGTAAATGACTAATAATGCATAACAATGATGAGATCAATGAAACTTGCCTCCTAAAGGTACACTAATAATTTACATAAAAATCTTAAAATAACAAAGTTTTACTTCATGTTTACCCATAGTTAATAATCAACAAAGCTATTAAAATATTAATACATAAATGTATTTGGTAAAAAGATTGTGATTGTCGCTGATATCTCAGCTCTATTTTGAATTTTTCAGAAATAAATGTATACTTCTTTCATGAGAAAGCACTAAGTTATTAACCGGAATCAAATATTAAAATGCATACAGAATGATATAAATTTTTTTTTTTTAAACTTTAATTTTTCACCTATAAATACCTTAAATGTAAGTTTCATTGTTTACATCTGAAACAATGTGTGGTGTGAGTAGATTTTAGGGTGATGGATTTGAGGAAATCTATTGTATTTCACATTATGATCCTTTCATAGATTTTGTTACTTATCAAAACTTTTGCTTTTATATTAATGAGGTTTAATTTTTTATCCTTTTTCATTTCTTTATTAAATAATATCTTATACTTTATTGTTATGCCCCTTGCAAATATCTTGGATGTATCGATCAGTGATATCCTAGCTAATAAAAATAATTTTTTCCAGAATACCATCCATTTGTCGAAATCTTTGGTAATCAAAACATGACTTTTTGTCCAATTAAAATGCTACATGGCTCTATTGTGTTAATGTGTAAATCCAATAAACCATCTACTAGTCAAGTGTGCAAAATAAGCAAAAGAAAAAAAAATTCCTTAGTTGAAACATTTAAGGCATTCATTAGCTAAAGTTTTACTGTAATAGCTTTATTTAAATAGTATATGTAGACAGTGTATTTTTATGTTTCATAGTATCTATCTGTAGAAAGTGCATTTTTATGTTTTATAATATCTATAGAAAGTAAATATTATATTTTTGTTTTAAATTTTAGCATTAAATAATATAAAATTCTACACTAAAACATGAAATTGTTTCTTTTAGGTTCTACAATCAATAAACTTTTCCAGAGTTGAAAAACTTTTAGTGTGATGAGTGTCAACAGTATCTAGATCTGATTTATTCCAAAAAATGCAGCGTGAAAGGTTATATTCATGTCAAGAATGTGGCAAAAGTTTCCATCAAATGAATCAGCTAAAGCAGCATTCAATAATACATATGCCTGAAGATCAGCGTCCATTTAGCTGCTACATATGTGCCAGGAGATTCAACAGACTGCACCATTTAAAGCTGCATTTAATGGTACACTTAGGTCAAAGTCCTCATACTTGTGAAATATGTGGCCGCACATGTAATCAACTTAGTGATTTAAAAAAGCACCAAATGATACACACTGGTGAACGACCCCATTCTTGCCGTATATGCGGCAAAGGTTTTATACAAATTGGTGGAATGCGTCGCCATTTACAGAAACATGAGGAAGAAGCTGAAATGTCTCTGGAATGTAAAATATGTGGGAAAGTCTTTGCCCGATTGGGTTACTTGAAGAAACACATGTTATGTCACAATTCAGGTGTTAAACCATTTGCATGTGAAATTTGTGGTAAAAGTTTTGTACATGAAGCTGGTTTAAAACAGCATATTTTTACACATAATGGTGAAGAGCCTCATGCTTGTGAACATTGTGGGAAAAGTTTTAAAAGGATGGGAAATCTTGAAAAGCATATAATAACACATTCGGGATGTCTTCCATATTCTTGTAATACCTGTGGTAAGCAATTTTTACAGTTAGGTAGTTATAAAAGACATGCTGAGACTCATACGAGACTTCCTGTAGAAAACTTTGATTCAGAACTTCCAACTGCTGATGATGAACTAGTAACAAACGAAAGTGAGGATTTTACTTCTAGTGATACTGGTGGATCTTGGATTGTAAATGGAGACAATCTTTTAGCGAAAGACAGTGAAACTACAGAAAAGATTAATTGTGGTAATTGTAGTATTGAAGATCTTGAAAAGCAGTTATTGAGGCCAGAGGATGAAAATTCTTGCATAGATGGTGATAAAAGAGAAGAGACATTTATGATTTTAATTGATAACTCAAGCATTTCTGATATTACTAATGACATGATAGGAGTTTTACAGTAAAGACTAGAATTAAGTATATACAAATCGTTATGCACTAATTTTGAATTAGTATTTTCACTTTAACAAAATTGTAGAAAGTTTTAAACCTAATATATATATAAATATATAAATTTCAATAAAAAATATTCTATACTTATGTTGATATTTTATGCAAGTAAAAATACTGAATTTTTTTATAAAACATAATAAATATAATAAACATCATAAAATAATATGAATTTTCTGTAACCAAAATATTTATTATTTCCTCGTAAAATATACCTCGATTATATTTATTTTAGTATTAATTACTAACTTATATTCTACTTTGGAAATCAGTTGTACGTTTAAAAATATAAAAGTTACATTCAATAATATCTGAATGATGTTTTGTTTTTACTTGTAAATGTTCATATTTAAGGCCATTTAAACACATTTTTCTCCCATTTTAATTATGTATTCTTGATTTTAGTTCAATATTTAAACATTTTACTCCTTTTTTTTAGAAGAATGGCACATGTAGGACATAAAATGCTTCAAACATACAATTTTGCAATTAAAAAAATAAAATTTACTCGAACAATTCATAAAAAAGGCTATCTAGTTTCATAATATAGAAATCTCTAAACAGTCTTTAAGTTTGTACACTAACAGTACCATGCTTATAGTTTAAATTGTTTTTTCTCGGAATTTTACAATTTTAGGTACACATTTTGTAAAATCTATATAACACTTAGACTTACTGCAATTCGACTACATTAAAATGCATATTTTTCATAACTTTTGTTCCTTTTAAACAAATACACAAAATATAGAGATCCGGCGGAGAAAGTGAGCTAGGTATAGATGTGCATTGTAATTAGCTTTAAATTCATATTGCTGTAAAAATAAGTTATATTTTCAGATGATTTCAAGCATAAAATTGGAAATCTGTCAAATTGACGGGTTCCGTTAAGATAGTGAATTTTAACTTCACATACTTGCATAACTAATCTGTTTCTTTAAAACTATAAAAAATTATGAGTGTATCTTGCAGAAGATGTACTGGAAAAAAATAATTTCATAAATTCAAAAAGTAATTAATTTATTTTTGAGAAAAATGAAATTTCTTTAATATTTATGCATGATTTAAAGACATTATCTGCAATACCTATTTTAGAAAGATGTCCCAAACAGATCTAGTTATAGTTATATATATGAGATGAGAATGGCTCAACCTGGGCTCGATTTTTATACTAGTCTTCAGGCTCAGAGTAGGGTGTAAAAAAAATCATGATTTTTTTTTTTTATTATTTAAATCAGATTTTTATGATTTTTTTCACAGCGTTCAAATATTGAATAAATATCAAGAGTTTTAGGTTTCCAAAGCAATTAAACCATTAATTACTAACATAATCTATGTTTTTACACTTTAATTAATAAAATTATAATTAGTAATTACAGAAATTATAAAAAATGCAAATTAGCAGTTTCATTAGTATCGTACAATAATGTTGTAATAATTATGTAAAACTTTATTAAATTCTAGTGATATTTAACATTAAAATTATTAATAACTGCATTTAATATTAAATAGTTAACACTACTTCAAATTAATAATTATTGAACAATGAACTCTCTAGAAACACATTATACATTTTTAAGGTTTAATTATTAAAATTCATTTTACAAAGAAAAAAGACAGGATGTTCCAAGAAAGGGCACTATTTCATGAAGAAATATATTAGCAATGTGTTTATTAATGACTAGCAGAACTACCCGGCTTCGCCCGTGTCAATTATAAGGTGCCTTCCAGGTAAAATAAATTAAAACGAAATAATACGGCAATCACAATAACTGAAATCTGTATATTCCCATCCATAAATCGTTATAAAGACAATAAAAAAAACATGGCGTTATTGTCTTGCAACCATAGTAAAATTCCTGAGCTTTAATAACAGAATGCACGTTTTCTTTGGCATATTGAGAGCATATAAGAGAGCATTGGCATATAAGAGAAAAATATGTTATTTTCCTGACAATATGAAAAAAAGAAATTCCTCCGAATCGCGCAGCACTTAGTGAAATTCTCGTTTGTATGGTATTATCTACATTATAAAGTAAAAACACTATGTCAGTGCCCATAAATTGTAACCCATAAAATGTGCCTTTACTGCAATTTTTCTAACTTTTAAACATCACACAATGTCATTTTTTACAATGTCGAATAGAAAAAAGTTCTCTCAAATGAAATTTGTTTGAAAATTGTACCCTTTGTTTTCTGATTTTAATGAATTTTAAAATAATTTTTAAGCATGGATATTTTTAAAGTTGAGTGCAACCCGATTACGAAAGATGAACCTGTTTACACTTAATGCAATAGTATAAAGAAAAGACATGTCTATGAGTAACGCTGGTATCATATTTTCGGTGGCAACAACCTAACACAACAAATTTCCCTTTTATTGCAGTTTAACGTCTAAACATTGTACATTCGATTTTTCCATCGTATTATAGAAAACAAAAGTACTTTCAGTGATATTTGTTTGTAATGTTTACCTCAATTTACGAATTTTTTATGGGTTTTAAAATAATTTTTAAGCATGCATATTTTTTAAATATGCTTGCAACCTAAATACAAAAGATTAACTCAATTGTTCAAAAACATTGTAAATAATTCAGAATTTGTTTGCTTTTGCATAATATTCAATAACCAAATTGGCAAACGAAATTAAAACGCCAAAAATAAAATAAAACACGAATTTAACAGATATCAAATCAAATTACTAAAAATAACCTGGTAAGTATATAAAATTTAAATGGGAATTCCGTTCCGGGTGCATATAACTTGAATTCTTCAGAACGGATTTCCATGCGGCTTGCACTATTAGTTTTTTTAGGGGAGATTTAATTGTGTAACATATTGTTTTCCGTTGCTTAGTCATAGAATTATAGGGGAAAGTTATATAACCATGTGAACCCAATTATGAAGGATTAGTCTTATTAGCTGAATGAAAAATGCAGAACTATTTTTATCTCTAAGTATATTGATGGATTTATCTTCGGTAATGGGGATGTGCGCTAGGGTATTCTTATTTTAATGAGTGTGCCTGACACCTATTATGGAAGGAAACTTTGTTTAAAACAATATAGAATGACTTATGTTTTAAGCGACTATCTGGCATGCAACTTGATTACAAAATACTAACCTGCAAATGTTTAAGGTGCTTCTCCAGTTCCCTGCTCAACAACGCGAAACTTTCTGACTCATTAAACGTAAAGGCTTAAAATTTTTAGGCCTAACTATTAAAGCGATTTGGAATTGAAATGAGTTTTTCCTTTTTTCATAAATAAATTACTTATCGCATTATGAGCAATTGTGGTTGCGTGACGGCCGGTTTTTATCCTTTATTGCACTGTTGCGTCCGAAATTCAGTTCAAAACACCAACTAAAAGATCTTATACCTTTACCAACAAATGGAAACTATCTTTCGATTACATAGTTTCTAAATAAAACTCCTGTCAATTTCATGCGTTTTCGAACAAAAATTAATTAAAAAATATGTCAGAAAATAGTTCCTTTGGATTTGAGAACAGCCTTAACTTGAAGTTTATGAAAAAACTCACATTTTTAGTTTTAATTTTGGAACTCGCGAAATTTAAATTCAGAAAAAGGATGTTCTTTTAACACATTGTGGTAATTTTTTTTATTTTAAAAATTAAAATACATGTTTTCTTTGGCGCGCGTAACAGAAGTATACAATATCTTCACAATACGGGCGATAATGCAAAAAAATACATTCAAATGAGGTAGTAGTTACTAAAATTTTATTTGGAAAATTTGAAATTTTATTGAAATTAAATCTACAATGATTAGATGAAATGATGTCATTTTCCATAAATTTTAAACCAAGACATCTGTCAAGATTTTTTTGAAAATGTAAATAACCGCTCTCTTTTTGCTATAAATCACAGAAAATGTTAACACTGAATCTAAACCAATACAACACTTAGCGATAACGTATAGCTATAAGATATGGCTGCAGTATACAATCGAAGTAGTAAGCAAAACATAGGAGCCATTTGTTTATAATGAGTTTGATTATGCGTTGAAAAGATTTGATAGAATGTGACGTCATATCTAGCCTTTTTTTTCTTTTTGTTAAATTGTTTTCATGAAATTTGACAGTTTGTATTAAAATAGATGTTTTAATTTAAAAAAAAAAAATTCAAATGGAGGTGCTACATTATTTTCCCGCTCTTATAGTTAAAATTTTTATTTTATATACAAAAAAAATGTAAATTTTCTGTTTAGAATGACCTCAATATCAAACACGTAAAAATATAGCAAGAAAATCTGAATTTTTATTGGCAAATAGAAACAAAATGCACGTGTTATCCTTATTTTTTTCACATTATTGTGTCATTTTTTAGAGTTTGGCAACAGGAAAGAAACGTTTGAATTAAAAAAGATTTAAAAAGAGATATTTCTATAATGTTAAATTATGGAAGTGGTAGAAAAAAGGGATAAATAGTGGTCTGATAATTTTTTTAAGTAGACAGTGATCTTTTCCACTTTCTAAAATGTATGTACATCGAGTTTCGTGCAAATCGGTCAAAAATTAAAGATTTGTATAAAGGACATACATACAGAGAACGGCTTTTATATATATAGATATAAAGGGGAAGGGGATAAATAAAGTGTCCTTAATTTTTAATAATTTTATGAATCACAAATTGGAAAATACCATTAAATAACATGTTTTAATAATATCCTGGGTTTTTTTTTTTTTTTTTTTTTTTTTTTTTTCCCTAAAGAAATAAAATTCTGTTATTTTTGCAAGGTCTTGGGCACATGAATTTAGAAATACTGTTGAATGGGAAGTTTTTTACAAGGAATCTCTGGCTACAACTATAGGTGAATTTAACTTCTTTTTTTATAAAGTTGGGGTGCATTTTGCCAATTTCAAAAGGGGCAGGATGAGGCACCCTTAAAAAATGACCTAGAAGAAACAGTAAGTAATTACAGAATTAATAAAAACTGCAAATAAGTAATTTCATTAGTTAGTAGCACAAATAACAAAACTAACAAATATTATTTGCAGCTTGTTTTGCATTTGGCCTTTGAAAAATTACTGTTAATCACCAAAATCTAAACTTATATACATGTATACATGTATGTGTATGCTAACCAAAAAAATTATGAAAATGAGTTAAACCCATTCAAACACACATACAGAACAAATATAAGGATAGCCAGTTAGTTATATCTAAAATCCTCAAAAATACTTACCGGGTGTCCCAAAAAGGACTGACTGATTTTAAAATTCAATAACTTGCAAACGGTGACAGATATTAAAAAAATTCTTACAGGAGGGTTATGCATAAGGTCAAAAGTTTTTTTTACAGTGATTTTCAATTTTAGTTCAATTTACAAACAATAGATGGCGCTGTAAGCAATAGTCGCTAGATACAGGCTCGATTTTTGGTCCTTTATCTTGTTCCATGCAGAAAAAGGAGATGGAAATGTATTATCCGGACACGAAGCACCAAAAATCAGGGATGTAGTGGAGGGTATACGCCGTATACCTTCTGGATTTTTTTAAGGAACACCGTATACCCTCTGTTTCTCAAGAAAGCTATAGTATATAGGTTCTAGGGTATACGCTCCACCTTGAGCATATACCCTCTGCTTAGAGCGCATACCCTCTGTTTTATTTACGACTACACCACTGCCAAAAATCGAGCCTGAATTTAGTGACTATTGCTTACAGTGCCATCTATTGTTTGTAAATCGAACTAAAATTGAAAATCACTGTAAAAAAACTTTTGACCTTATGCATAACCCTCCTGCAAGAATTTTTTTAATATCTGTCACCGTTTGCAAGTTATTGAATTTTAAAATCAGTCAGTCCTTTTTGGGACACCCGGTATATAACACCATTATTACCTCTCAGTGGGGATTATTAGCTTTCAATGGTTATTATTTATTTCTTTTTAAGAAAAGTTTTGCTGCCTTTTCAATTCCTATTTTTTTTTTTTTTTTAGTATATATGAGATACAAAGTTAAAAAAAAAAAAAAAAAATTATTCAACTAATATTGAAGAAGCTCTTGCTGTGCTTAACATTTTTACATCAATTGATTCTTTTTCTCTTATGCATTCATTTACAATTTAGCTGCTGAGCAGATGTCAGTCTTTCATTATTCTTTCACTCAAGATTGCTATTAATTTATTATTACAAAAGTAGAATGAGAAACTAGGACACTGACTATCTATTCTTTTATTTGCAGAAATTTAATATACTTGTTATGATTATTTAACATAAAATAATTCATAAATTGGTTATCCAAAGGAAATTATGGCATTGCAAATTATATTAGATTTAAATATCATTTTTTAAATGAAACTGTTTTATATTGGATAAAAACAATGCTTTTTACAAACTTAACTTTTTAATTTTTTACAATACTCAGGAATTTAGCTTAGAAACAATTACTTAAAGTTATTTTTTGTTTATTCATATGTCAAAATACCTGTAGAAACTTTCAAATTATGTTCATCGTGGATTTTAAAACTTTTTTAAACATTTAGAAAATTTTTGATTTTAATCAATGATTTTTTTTTTTTTTTAAATCGGTTGATTAAAATCACAATTTAATCACTGATTTAAATCAACTGATTAAAATCATTGACACCCTAGCTCAGAGTGAAAATTTTATTTATTAACAAATTGAAAAAAAAAAAAAACTTATGTGATGTTATTTGAGAAAGAAGTAAAGTCTAAGTTTTTTAAAGTGTTTTACAATGCTCTAAAAATCAGTTTGAAAGGAAATTGCATTGTTATTGATGGGATATAAAGATAAATGCCTTGGCACTTTCGGTGTCAGTAAACATAAAGAAGCCATGATATATCCCTTTATTTCTGTTTGAAGTCATTTTCCAGAATTACTGTAAAACAGAACACGTACTTTTCTGCCATAGTTATACAATAACACTTTAAAAGAATGATTATGACTTTTAAAATTTCTGCCAGTGCTTGGATATAAATAACAAATTTAACTATTTTAATCAGATTTTCAGGGACATGAAAATCATGAAACATCATCATGGGAGATTATTTAAGATTAATATTTATTTCTATGTAAGAAGAAATTTATAAATGAGAAAATCAATCTGAATTTTAAAATGTCATTAACAGTTTTCTACTGTGTACTTTCGATATGGGCTTGTGTTCTGATGACACAAAATGATTCAGCCTTGAAAATAAGAGCCCAAACACATACCTAGTTTAAATAACAAGCATTTTTTGTCTTATATACTGTGTTTACTCGCGTAACAGTCGCACCCCTGTTTGAAGCATAAAAAAATCGTCAGTAAAAGTCATGAAAGTCACTTTCAGTGAAAGGGATTTAGTATAAGAATTTTCACAAAGATTATTTGTAAATTTTATGTCTATAAAAATATTACCATAAAAAGAAAAATGGTATTTAAAATAAATAGCACATAATCTGGAAACATTTGGTAAGTTACTAATTTTATTATGTGTTTTTTTTATACCAGTAATGTTTCAGCATTAAGAGTCTAGAATGTTGTGTAGTATATTTCCCCGCTTAATAGTTGCACCTAGACTTTCACAATGAAAAATTGGCAAAAAAAAAGTGTGACTATTACACTAATAAACACTGTGTATACTAAAATATGCATAATTTTAAGTGAGAATATCTTTCTTCTTCTATACAGCTTCATAAATAAATTGCATGATTGAAAACTTTATTCTAAATCTGCTTTGCTTACACTGTCACGTTATTTGTGCCCTTAAAAAAACTCCTATAGGGAAGAGTGGAGATGATCAAGACATTTTTTATTTTTATTGTATTATTCAAAAAGTACTGGATCTAGAAATACATTCTTTAGCTATTACAATAGAGTATTTTCTTACTAAAACTTCAAAGGCAATGTCATTTTTCTAACTGCAATAATTTAAAAATTATAAGCATTTTTTAAACCTCTAAAAAGGAGAGGGTCTGAGATTGGAGTCACCAAAGACTATGAACCTTTGTTTGTTCATCGATACAGTGTAGTTAGTATATAAATATATGACTGCCAAAAGGCGCAACTCCCAGTGGGTCTGGAGAAAATAAGTCTCAAAGTTTACGTTACAGTTTATAATCTGATAAATTTCCTTCTTTGTCAAGCGGCTGAGTAGCATGGTCGTCATGATACCAGATTTGAGATTTTTCTTTGTCAGTTCAAATAACACTCAGCACTTTTTTTTTTTTTTTTTTTTTCGGGAACAAAAATTTCCATTAATTATTTTCGAAACACAATTGAAAAAAAAATATAATAATTAAAATTTACAAAAATATAAATTAAATGTACAATTTGTAGCGTATAAGTGCATTTTTCACTACAAAATTTTGCATGTTTAAATATATAATGAAAAGTAAAAAAAAAAAAAAGTAGGCATATCTATATGTCTATAGACAAGAATTTTTTTGTTGCTATTTAAGATTGTTAACAGTTATTTTAATGAATGTCTAATATTTTTAACAAACATAAAATATTATTTTCATTTTGTTTACTTAGGCAAATACTTTAAATATTTCATGGTTTATTAAAAGTATGCTTTTATATTTTTAATATGATTTTTTATAGTCTGGGATTCTTGATTTTTAATTAGAATAAGTGTCTACATAGTAATTTCTTTTACAATTCAATTTTTTTTTCCTGTTTAATATGTTTATATAATGCAGTTTAATTAATAAATACAATTTTAACTGTGAATCTTTGCATGCTTATATATTTAATGAAAAGTAAAAATAAAATAAATAATAATAATAATAAACTAAAAAAAAGTCTATTGGAACTTTTATAGACCATAAAATTATGTTAATTTTAAAATTTATTTCCTGTTATTTACATAAATAAGCTGCTATTTTTCACATAATGATTTAAAATACAGTGAAATAAATTAAAATATGTTATATAAAATTATAACATGCTGCTTTATTTTTTTAATTGTAATTTTTCGATTATCGTAATAATCTATAAATGTATAGTTTTTTAGCAACTAGCTTTTTAACTTTTGAATTTTTTATCTTATGCTTATCGTTAGAATAACTGTCTATGTGCTTAAAAATAAGTTCTAAAAAGATATCGAATTTCTGAAAATAGTTATTAAGTAGGCAATAACTACAAAGTCAAAAATCCGAAGAAAAAAAATCCATTTTGAAATTCAAAACAATATTTTTACAAAATCATGAAATGTTTGAAATATTTGCATAATGAAGCAAACTAAAAATAATATTTATTCACGCATTCATATCCGTATATTTATTTATTTTTCTGTGATAAATAGTAGATTATTCATTGAAATAACTGTAAATAATTTTAAATAACAACAAAAAATTTCTGGCCTATAGACATAGAAACTAGCTTTTTTTTTTTTCCATTAAATATTTAAACATGCAAAATTTCATAGTTAAAAAGGCATTTATATGCTACAAAACATACATTTAATTTATATTTTTCGTAAATTTCAATTATTATACATATTTTATTAATTGCCATTCGAAAATAATTAATGGAAATTTTTGTTCAGAAAAATAAGTCCGAGTGAGATTCGAGCTGACCAAGAAAAACCTCAAATCCAGTACACTGACTACCACCATGCTACTGAGCCACTTCACAAAGAAAGAAATTTATCTGATTAATAAACTGTAGCATAAACTTTGAGACTTATTTTCTTGAGATCCCCTGGGTGTTGTGCCTTATGGTTGTCATATATTTATATACTAACTATACTGTATCGATATGCAGACATTCACCTTATTCAGTGACTCCAACCTCTGACCCTCTCCTTGTAAGCACGTCCCATCCAACCCTAGTCTGGGGTTAATGGAAACTGATTATTAAACTACAGTATAGGTTTATTAAACTTAAAAAAGAGAACGTGAGGGACAATAAATGATTATTAGACTTCACCTTTAAATTTTATTACTATTATAGGTTTTAATTAGGGATGCGACGAATAGTGATTTTGGCCGAATACCGAATATTCGGCTGACCAAATACTTTTATATTTCAAAGTTTAAAGGCATTAAAATGTTAAATTTTAAAACAATTTTACATAAGTTTTAATACAAAAACTTGCATTTTGATAAATAGAAGCTTTTACAAGTAAACTAACTTTATACTGAAAAAAATCTGCTTTGAGTTATTTAAGAAGAGAATATAGTTGTAAAACTCAGAAAGAATAACTTTTCTATTCCTTTGATTTAGTAAAGAAGTTTTTAAATGCATCCTAGATCAGCGTCTGGAGTGGGTGATCCTTTTCAGAGATTGTAAACATAAAGGTTGTTTTTAAAATCTTGCAACAAACTTTCGACAGGCATAATATGGTCAAGAAAAACATTTTTTGAATAAGAGGCATCTTAACTCATTTATTCAATCAAAATTACGATGCATTCAATCAAAAACACTGGCTGTGTACAAGCCGAAAATGAATTTTCGTTCACAACTTATCAATAATGAAGATATTTTATCGAGATTTGTTTCATATTAATTTTGCTTGTATTAAATGTGATGATATGACTGAAAATGACAATTTTGGTCAGTGACACTATATAAATACTGTCAACTGCATTCTGAATAAAGGAATGTCTAGCTTATAGTTGTTTAGATATGAATGGTTGCAATTTCCAGCATTTCTCATCATGTCATATTTCACAGAAAACAAAACAAGTCTGTTGAAAATACAGTTATGATATCTTCGTTATTGTTAAAGTAAAAAAAGACGAAAATCCAAGTCTGACCTTGAGTGAGATGAGATACACTGTATTTATGGCTGAATAAGTGGATTGCAATTATGTTTTCCTCGGCAAAAATTGCCTGTCTTGATGCCTATTCTCAACCCTGAACTATTTCCTGTTTTGTTTAGAAACACCCTTTTTATCATAAAAAGCAAGAAACAGATTACTAGACAATGTTCAGAAACTTGCATTTGTACATCATTCATTAATTCCTATGAAAATCCTCATTAATGGTTAATTTTCTTAAGTGATACTTAATAAACAGCAAATAATGTAAAAACATTTCCTTTTATTTAAATATGATTCTGTTTCTAATTATCCTAAATATCTTTATAAGTTGACAGTTAAAAGTAGAACTTGTATAAGGTTTTTAAAAATATGCCTTAAAAGATTTTTTAAGTATTTGGTTCAGCCAAATATTTTGATATTCGGCAGACTGAATAGTTTGATATTCGGTAACATGGCCGAATAGCGAATAGATACGAAATATTCGGTGCATCCCTAGTTTTAATATTGCTAATTTCAATGTTTCTGAAATAAAGTCTTTGTTTCGAAACTATGGGAATAATTACCTTTGTTGTACATATTTATTAATTTGAATTTATGAATAAATTATCTTATCTACCTTATAACTTTAAATTTTCTTGAATACATCTATATAATTCACAATCAAACTCACAAAATTTGTCCTATTCATCCCGAAAACATATGGTTACACTGAGGGAGTGATAATCAAAATTTAAAGTGGACCAGCCAATGTGTGTACTGTTGGATAGAAACCACTCAAACATAAAATTTGTAGAGTGAATGGGGGCATTGTCTTTTTAAAATATAAAACATTAGCTCTTCAATTTCTTCAGAAAGTGGTAACAAGTAGTTATTAACTAAGTAACTTTTAGTAATCTTTAGCAATAATGTGATTATTTAAAAATATGTTTTTCCTTGTCATTCAAAGCCTGGTCAAACCATTATAGAACCACCTCTAGCTTGGCAAAAATAAAAAAAAAAAATCTTAAGTCATGCCAGTAAAATTGCAAATCAGTTGATCAATCTAAATTTTTAAAAATTCATCAGTAAATATCTTTTTTTTTCAGTTCATTCTAAAATTGTTGTTTTCTCCACATTTTTATACTTGAATTTTTTAAGTTCCTAAACAATGCAGATTTGGAAGCTGGGATGTCTTTATTCTTGGCTAAAGAAGTTTAAGTCAGAACTAACCCTCTTGGTGTCATCCTCATTTGATGAACGGTTTTCTTCCCTTTCTTCCTGGTAATTTGCTAAACTCATAAGGATTTTTTTAATCATAAAAACTTTTTCACACCATATGATCCACTTAAAATTCATGATATTTCTTTGATTTACTACATTCTTTAAAAGCTATAATTTTATATTTCTCTTTTTCCCTAAGTTGATTTTTGAGACCCATTACATCCACAGTTGGTCACACGGCGTGACCACCTAATTTTAATTCCTAACTGAAAAGCGGCACCAAAAATATTGTAATAAAATTTTGCATTTATAATGAAAGTTTTGAAAAACAGTCAATCACTTCAGCATTTTGCGAACAGAATTTTTCTGCGTCTGAAAGGATTAAAATTTGCTATTGAGTAATGAAAGCTACATTTGGAATTGCATGTTAAAATCGAGGTCATTGAAGAGTCACAAAGTGATCTTGATTTTAATAAAAAGTTAGATAAACCAAGAATAGCTGTGCTTAAAATTGAAATAATCAAAACTGGACTTATACTTTACACTTTTTACTTTTGTAAGACAACATTTTAAAAAGTAAAGAAAAAAAATGCATTTTTAAATGATTCATAAAAGTATTTTCTTTTTTGCTTTCACAATTTTAAATAAGAAAACACCTAGAATTGGTTTTCAAGAAAATTTGCATGTTTTCAGAAGTTAAATGGATATATCACTATTCCACGCACTGTATATATTTTTAATGTATGCCCACCAGTGGTGGTGTAAAAAACCAGAGGGTATAACACAAGAGGATACGCTATAACTATGGATGTTATATAAAAGGTATACAGTGTATAACCTCCACTACATCCCTGATGCCCACATATAACTTTTAAATGGATGCTCTGGTTATGATTTTTTTTTTTTAAGAGCTTGATTTAATGGTAGTGCATATCAATTTCACCTGGATATGTTTGTCTGCCTGATTGGTTTTTTCTACCTGCATTCTAACCAGGGGTGGACTGTTAATGGAATGCCATTCCAGTACTGCTTTTTGGGAAAAATGAAATATTGACCTTTTACATTTTGGTGCACAATAAAATTATTTGGTTTGGTTCTAACCCTCATTGCACTTTTAGTAATATGTTGTTATAAACAAATTATGGGGCAATAAAAATTACAACCTAAATTGTAAAAAAAAAAAAAAAACTCAAAAAAGACTTTTGCTTTTGGTTGTCCATAGGCATTTGGCAACAAAATAAGTTATGAAATAAAGTTACATATTTGACAGAGAAAGGATAAATTGTGATTCTTATTAATACAAACATTGAAATGAATGTGCATTTTCATAACATTGTTGTGTAGCCATTCACCTGTGGCCACGGTTGTGGAGTCATTAAGAAAAAATGACTGACTTTAACTCCTAGAATTTTAAAAAGATAGGCTCTGGCATACATACAAGGTGTCCCAAAACGATTGAAATGCACTTTTTTTACCTGTTGGAGATACATAGTCAATGTAAATTGAAAAAGTGTTCAAAATAGGGTAGAAATTAAGATTATAATGATTAAATGATTATATTGAGTCCTGTCACTATTTTTTTTAAAGTTTTGCTTTTTAATAATATTTTATGCAGTCCCTGGGCCCCATAAATTATTAAACCAAAAGTAACAAAGTTATGACACATTGAATTTTATGAAATCTTAGAGCTTTGCAGCTCTAAAAAAAATGGCCTGTTCGTTTATTTTTAGTACCACAATGCTCAGAAACCACCAAAAAAAACAAATTTCCTCAACCGACAACCCAATCCAAACCCACCAAAATAATTTTCGGCAACCCGACTTATTTCAACGCGTATCCGATCTGAACCATTTCAACTCGCCACCCAACCCAAATTCAAAATGAAAGGAAAGTAAATCAAGTTTTAATGCAATTATGAAAAGCAATCTACACTAGTGTGCAAAACTTAAGCAACAATCACAAAATGCTAATTTCTGAATACATGAATACTCAAAAGAAAATTCTATGAACAGAAAGTGTAGAAAATAGGTACTATCATAAGAACACGGCCAGTCGATGTGAACTGTCCTTGAAGTCGCAAGTGTCATAGTCACTGCAATGAACTGAAATGTGATATCTTTCATTCGTCTCATTCTTATTGTGATTTGGTCACTGCACTGAGATGACACTGACTGCTGCTTTTTAACGAGTCACCAGGTGACATTACAATGAAGTTACCTTGTGACTCTCATGTGACCGTCTTTTGGAGACTTCTATTGTAAAGTCATCATGATAGCTGTTTTTTGACGAATTTCCAAGTGGCAGAAAATGAAATTATTTGGTAACTTTACACAGAGGAACGCAATAATGACTTCACAGTAGTGTCTCGGTCATTTGAAAGTCACCATGTGACTTCATTGTAACATTATTTGGTGACTCATCATAATGCAATGTTCACAATAACTTCAGATTTGAGCCTTCAAATGACAGTCACATGAGAATCACAAGGTGACTTCATTGTAATGTCACCTTGTGACTCACCCCAAAGCAACAGTCACTGTGACTTTTCAATGGAGTCACCATATGGCGATCACCTGAGAATAATAATGAAACGAATGAAAGATCCCATGTTTTGTTTCACCTTAGTGACTTTGATACTTATGACCATGTGTGACTTGATGGAGATGTCATATCGACTAGCTGTGATGTAGGGATAGTACCTATTTGAATTATATTTTATTTTTATTTGCGTTTTCGCTTGCTTGAAAAATAGCATTTTATGATTGTTGCTTAAGTTTTGCACACCAGTGTACAATTATATCTCTAATACCAATTTTATCTTTTATACAGAAAAATGGACATATCTAATTTCTTTAATACTCAAATATAGTAAAACCTCTGAATAGCGAATACCTCGGAATCATACTGCATCGGATTGTCCTTAACTTTCTTTTTTCAGATCTAGGGTCTAGGTGATTCTAATTCTGCTGTGTCTGGTTCTACTAAAATGTTTTTTGTGGATTAGATTAAGGTTTCTGCAGGTCAGCTTGTTGGGTAAAGTATTTGAACAGAAATATGTTTCTGATGAAAATAAATAGATATTTGAATATGAATGAGTATATACAGTAGACTCCCTTAAATCCGCGACCCTAAAATCCGCGAACGCCTAAAATCCGCGTATTTTTTTTCAGATGTAAACAATGAAATTTTCAGTTAAGTTGCAGGAACAAAATTCAAGATGGCGCCGAAATCAGCGACTACCGCAATGTTTTTTTACTAAATTTTTTGTTAATCATTCTCTTTTGACTATTACAGCTTATTTATTACTAAATAAATTTACATTACTTTTGATTTTGATATAAATTAGCATATCTATATCAAAAATTAGGGTTCGAAATGGAAAAATCCACGAACCAGAACGCTATTTTAAAATTATTTTTCGCGGAATTTTTTTTTTAATTATAGACAAATTTATTTGTAAACATACAAAGCAGTATAAGAAAAGCATTCAACACTCTAAATAACAATGAAAAAAGTTACAGTGAGTGCAATAAGCTATATATACTGATATTAGCATTAACACTGTTCTTCTTGCTACCACTAGATGGCAGCATAGGACTTTTGGAATCGAATTGAATCGATTTCATGCATAATATTTTTCTAAATTTCTATTTTACATAATTATTTTAATGATTACTTACTTTTAAACTGATAAATTATTTTAATATTTTACTTATTTTAATGTTTCACTTTATTGTAAGCATTCGTTATAATTTCCTTTGCTTAACTACCAATCAAATTAATGTTTCAAAAATGTAAACAAATCAATGACCAGAAATCCGCAAAATTCTAAAATCCGCACAACCTCTGGTCCCAAGCTGTGCGGATTTGAGGGAGTCTACTGTATTCCATTTAGTGCATGAGAAAAAGGATGTATATAAGAAATGTGATCATGGATTATTCTTTCTTTATGGTACAGTGAAGAACCATTTTTTCTTCTCTCTGAATTTGTAAAATATTACCAACATTTCTTTTTTGATTCACACAAAATCACATGTATGATGCTTGTGATAATTTATGAACACATACTTATGTTATGTGTTTGTAGATTGGAGGTGCTTTCTGTTCAGAAGTATATAAGCATACAAGTATATAAGTCTTAGGAATTCAAAAAGTGTTTGCTAAATAGAGGTGTCCGATATTCGGGAGTGATCATTATGGGTTCTTATTGTATATAGATTTTAACCTGAAAAAATCTTTGGACATTCTTTTAAAAAATCTGTCAACACAAACAAAAACCCAACACAAAAACTGGCCCAAACCCGAAACAATGAAAGTCAACCGATCCGAACCACAGCAAAAAAGTAGAAGTAAAAATATAGTAGATAACACAGTAGAAGAAAAATATACAAATGTTATTTCAAAAGTTAATTGAAGGTAATCTAAATTTGGAATCTATAAACTGAAGAAAAATATGCATAAACTTTAATTCATTTTAATATAACTCATCCTTCTTAATTTCTTAAAATTATTTATAGCTTCTTGTACATAAAAAGGTAATAATGTTTTTTTGTAAATCTTTTTTAGCTCGTGGACACCGGCATAAAAAAAAATCTAGAGTAGGGCCAGATTTTGGAACAGATGTGTGAAGTTTGCTGTCCAGGCTGCAATTTTTTTAAATGAAGTTTTTTTTAATGGAGACTTTTTTGACAGGGCAAGATAATTATTAAACATTTAAATAAAAAAATAATACAGAAGAATTTAAAAATATTCATTTCTATTAGCATTTTCCAAAATAGAAGGTTGAAACTGCTTATCCTTTTTCTTTTTCCCCAATCTGCCCTCTTAAATTAAAAGCCCTGTTTATAGGCCATGGGGCCATAGGCATTATCGTTCAACTTCGTTGCAACATTTGGGGGAGGGGGGGGGCAGCGTAATTCCTGCATGATTATTATAATGATCTTTAAAACTCTAGAAATCACGAAAGTTCTGGATATGAAAATTGCACATTAATTAATAATCAAAATAAAAATATGGAACTCTTTTTTAATAGATTTTGTAAAACTATCTGCGATTGGTGCATTTTCACCCACAAGATCTAATAAAAACAGGTCTTTCAGACATTTTGCGTTGCATTCTCAGAATGTAAACAAACTATCTACTGAGTTAAAAAGAACAAATGTATGAACTTATATTCATCTAAACTTGGTTAGATTATCTGAAATATAGACATTAATGGATATTAAATATGCAGTTCTTGCGAAGTAAATATGCCGTAATTGTCAGGATTTGTTTTCCCCCTTTTAGGTAGCTTTCTTTACAAAAAGCTACCTATTGCAGCCGTTCGGAGGAAAGCGATTTCAAAAAATTTTGGTATATTTTCATCGATCATGACCCCCAGACACCGAAACCACCCTCCGTTCAAAATTGATATATATATCAATATATATATATATATATATATCTGACCTATGTCACACTGTAACTCTCGTATTTATGAACCGATTTGGATGTAATTCGGTGTGTACATAGTACATACCAATGTCTCGACCGAGTTCGTTGGCCAGCTTCATCCGCCATTTTGTTTCAAAATGGCGGCCATTTAAAATTTTTTAAAAAATTTAAAATTTGAAATGTGGTACCAAAAAATTGAAAATGGAAAAATATTTTTTTCTTATGTATTTGACCTTTATACAAAGACTCCGTAGCAGTTTTTGTTTCGTCTATATCTTAACAAATGGCTGAGTTATAGCATTTTGAATTTCTAGCGAAGCTGACATTTTGAAACGTCCTGAATTTTGTCACACGATAAAAGGTGTATTTATGAACCGATTTGGATGTAACTTCGTTTATACATAGTACAGACCAATGTCTCGAACGAGTTCGTTGGCCAGCTTCATCCGCCATCTTGTTTAAAAATGGCGGCCATTTAAAATTTTAAGAAAAATTTAAATTTGAAATGTGGTAGCAAAAAATTGAAAATTGAAAAAATATTTTTTTCTTATGTGTTTGACTTTGATAAAAAGATTCGGGAGCAGTTTTTGTTTCGTCTATATCTTAAAAAATGGCTGAGTTATAGCATTTTGAATTTCTAGCGTGGCTGACATTTTGAAACGTCCTGAATTTTGACACGTGATAACAGACGTATTTATGAACCGATTTGGATGTACCTTGGTGTGTACATAGTACATACAAATAACTCAACCGAGTTCGTCGACCAGCTTCATTCGCCATCTTGTTTCAAAATGGTGGCCATTTAAAAAAATTAAAAAAAAAATAAATTTAAAATAAGATACCAAAAAATTGGAAAATGAAAAAGATTTTTTTTGTATGTATTTGGCCTTAATACAAAGATTCCGGAACAGGTTTTGTTTCGTCTACATCTAAAAAAATGGCTGAGTTATAACATTTTGAATTTCTATTGTGGCTAACATTTTAAAACAACCTGATTTTTGTCACGCGATAACAGGCGTATTTATGAACCGATTTGAATGTAACTTGGTCTGTACATAGTACACACCAATGTCTCGACCGAGTTCGTTGGCCAGCTTCATTCGCAATCTTGTTTCAAAAGGGTTGCCATTTAAAAAAAAAATGTAATTAAAAATTTAAAATGAGGTATTAAAAAATTGGAAAATGAAAAAGATTTTTTTTATGTGTTTGGCCTTGATGCAAAGATTCTGGAGCAGTTTTTGTTTCTGAAAATTTATTCTTTTGTTTATATCTTAAAAAGTGGTTGAATTATAGCACTTTGAATTTCTATCATGGCTAACACTTTGAAACGATCTTGTATTTGTCACGCTATACCACACTTATTCGCCTATTTCGATGGAAGAAGGCATGTGGATAGTATACATCAATATCTCAACCAAGTTCGCTGGCCAGCTTCATCAGCCATCTTGTTTCAAAATGGCGGCCATTAAATTAAAAAAAAATTATATTTAAAGTGAGGTGCAAAAAAATTAGAAATTGAAAAAGGTTTCTTTCTTAAGTATTTGACCTTGATATAAGGATTCAGGAGCATTTTTTGTTTGTCTTTATCTTAAAAATGGCTCAGATATAGCAGTTTTAGTTTCTAAAGTGGGTGACATTTTGAAAAATCTGATTTTTTGCCTGCGACAGCACTCGTATATATCAACCGATTCCGATATGAGTGAGCATGTGCACAGCAATTACTAAGGTCTCGACCAAGTTCACTGGTTAGCCTCATCTACCATGTTGTCTTAAAATGGCAGGCACTTTAAGAAATCACCGAATTTGGCAGCCAAATATAAGTGACTTTAAATAAAAGCAGCTTGGATAAAGCTGACTAATTTCGCGAAATTATCATTCATAATGATTTAGTATTGATAAAAATTAGTATTGAATCTCCTACATTCGGTTTCCACTTAATTGAGCTTTGTGTGTTTGAATAATATAAGTTGGCTTTTTAAAAATAAGGAATATGAAAGCTACCTCTTCCTCCCGGCACTGGCCGGAAGGACTTTTTAATTTGAAATTTCTAATGTCATCGACACAATCTTTTTTTTTTTTTTTTTTGGCGGTGCCATCTAGCAAGGGTTTTTATAAGTGGAAAAGAATGATGGAATTTGTCTGAATTACCTTAGAAATGAATATTTATTTATTTTTTTTTTTAAATTGTATACAAAGGTCAGTCACATTTTTAATCTCAAATAAATTATTTTATGGCAGTAAATTTTATTCATTTCATACCTGTTCTAGAATAAATTAATGTAGTATTTTTTTTTCTATTTCGATTAATTTAGGAGTGTATATGTATATATACTCGTATCAGGGATGCAGAAAATGTTTCTACTCCTAACATTTCCCCCAATCCACATGAAAATTTCCCCAAAATTTTACGGTATCTTGTAGGTAAATTTTTCTATTACCGTAGGTATAGAAAATTTATTTTTCCATTATTTCTCAACTTATGCACAAGTATATATGGCAGGGGTGATTCTGAGTGAAAAAGAAATTTCTGAAATTCACAGCAAATTTTCTGAAAGGTTACAGCAGAGTGAGGGAAGGGGGGAAATCTACTACTAGCACTAACTACGTTTTTTTTTTCGCGGTCGTTTGCCGAAATTTGCATTTTTTCGCGATCTTTTGACGAAATTTGCATTTTTTAGAGATCTTTTGACGAAATTTGCGGTTATTTTGCCTTCCTTTTGTGGTTATTTCGCCTTCATTTTGACGAAATTCACGGTTATTTCACCCTCTTGATGAAATTTGCGGTTGTTTTGCGATCGTTTGACGAAATTCGCAGTCGTTTGACGAAATCTGCAGTTCTTTTGTGATCTTTTGATGAAATTTGCGATTTTCCCAGGAAATTTACAGTTTTTTCCTCGTTTCTTGGATGAAATTTGTGTTTTTTCCATGATCCTTTAACAAAATTTGCGTTTGTTTTGCGATCTTTTGACGAAATTTGCGTTCATTTCGGGAACTTTTGACAAAATTTGCGAATGTTTTCGCTCTCTTTTGACAAAGTTCGCGGTTGTTTTGCCATCTTTTGATAAAATTTGCGGTTGTTTTGCGATCGTTTGACGAAATACATGTGGTCGTTTTGCGATCGTTTGACGAAATTCGCGGCCATTTTGCGATCGTTTCACGAAATCTGCCGTTCTTTTGTGATCTTTTGACGAAATTCGCGGTTGTTTCGCGATCTTTTGACGAAATTTGCGGTTGTTTCGCGATCTTTTGTCAAAATTTGCAGTTGTTTCGCGACCTATTGACGAAATTTGCTGTTTTTCGCGATCTTTTGACAAAATTTGCGTTCGTTTTACGATCTTTTGACGAAACTTGCGGCTCTTTCGCAATCTTTTGCCGAAATATGTGGCTCTTTTGTAATCTCTTGACGAAACTTGCAGTTCTTTCGCGATCTTTTGACGAAATTTGCTGTTCTTTCGCGTTTTTTTTTTTTTTTGACGAAATTCGCGGTTTTTGCGCATTTCTTTGGCGAAATTTGCGATTATTTTGCAAACTTGGGACGAAAAGCAAGTTTTTTTCCGTAATTCTTTGATCATGGTTCATACACTCGAGAACAAATAAAATTCAAGCACTTTTCAAGCACTATTCCAGCACTATTCAAGGACTGTTTAGATACATACATAAAAATGGCGTAGAATAACACATAAGGAAAATAGTCACCCCATTGATTATCTATTTCAAAGAAATCTTATCAAATCTTTTCATTTTTATAACAGGCATTTTCAAGAAATTAGAGAATTTTTAAAGAATAACATGTTTTAACTTATTAAGGTACCATGGGAAGAAATTTCATATATAATAAAAAGTTAAGACACAAGAGCTTGATTTTCTTTTCTTTATGTGCAAAAAAATATTTTAGAAATAAATAAATAAAAGGTATGGTATCACTACAAGAGCAGAAAACAGGAGTAAACCAGTTAAATTTTAGGAATTCTGAACACTCATCAGGAGTCATATATTAGCATTTCTGAAGTTGTGAACAATATACTTTTCTATAAATATTCTCTGAATTCTCAAACCTAACAGCATTTGTGCTTATCCATACAAAAATAATTGAAATAAAGGTTAGATAATTTACTTTTACTTTTTAAATACAAAAGATTTTTTTTAAGTGGATTTATAAAAAGGAAATAAAAAAATTTTATCAGTTACACAGTGAAAAATTTGGAATTAATATAATTCGGTGAAGTTTTAACTGATTGACAACATTCGTGATTTTTATAAATGACCGATTTTTTTTTTATGACTGATTGACTATGTTAGGAAGGAGCGTTTTTTTTTTTTTTTTTTTTTGGGGGGGGGGGGGGGGGGGGGCAATATATGAAATCGGCATCAAACTGACGAAATTTGTGATTTTTTCGACAAATTGATGAAATTTGCATTTTTTTTATCAATGACCAATGGACGAATTTTGTGGTATTTTTCCCCGGCGGATTGTTAAAATTTGCAATTTTTGTTCAATGACAGATTGAAGAAATTCGTGATTTTTTTTCAACGTATAGTTGAGGAAATTTTCAAGGGTGATTCTCAGTTTAAAAAATTCTAAAATTCACAGCAAATTTTCTGAAAGACTACAGCAGATAGCAGAAGAGGTAAATCCCCTCCCGGCACTGGTTATGCGTGTTTTTCGTGGCCCTTTGACAAATTTAGTCTTTTTTCGTAACCTTTCGATGAAATTTCCCTTTTTTGCGCGATCCTTTGACGAATTTTGTGTTTTTTTCGCGTTTCTTTGAAGAAATTTGCTTATTTCTGCGATCCTAGGGGTGATACTGAGTAAAAAAAAATTCTGAAATTTACCTCAAATTTTCTAAAAAATTACAGCAGAGGGTGAAAGGGGGGAAATCCCCTCCCGACACTAACTATGTGTTTTTTCTGCAGCCCTTTGACGGAATTCACCTTTTTTTTTGCGATCTTTCGACGAAATTTGCCGTTTTCTCGCGATCTTTTGACGAAATATGCCGTTTTTTCGCGATCTTCCGACGAAATATGCCGTTTTCTCGCGATCTTTTGACGAAATTTTTGAGTTTTTTCGCGATCTTTTAACGAAATTTTCGGGGTTTTTTTCGCGATCTTCTGACGAAATTCTTCGGGTTTTTTTGCGATCTTTCCACGAAATCTACAGTTTTTCCCGCGTTTCTTAAGACGAAATTTGCGTTTTTTCCGCGCTCCTTTAGCGAAATCTGCGTTTTCCTGAAAACGATTGGCAATATTTATTTTTTTTGGCGACCGTTTGTCGAAATTCACAATTTTTTATGGCCGAATTTTCGGATTGGTGACCGATTTTTGTAAATTTTAGGAAAATTCGGAACAAAATCACCCCTACGTGATCCTTTGAAGAAATTCGCAATTTTTTGCGATCTTTTGTCGAAATTTGTGTTTTTTTCACGATCCTTTGTCGAAATTTGTGTTTTTTGCGCGATCCTTTGATGAAAACACACGTATTTTCGTGATCTCTTAATGCAATTCGCGTGTTTTCCGCGATCCTCTGACGAAATTTGCGCTTTATTCGAGATTTCTTGTCGAAATTCGGATTATTTCTCTAGTCTTTGACGAAATATGCGTTTTTTTTTTCGCGATCTTTAGACGAAATTCGCATTTTTAAAACAATCCTTTGGCGAAATTACCGATTTTTTTAATGCGAATGATTGTTGAAATTGATAATTTTCGGCAACAATTTGTCCAAGTTCGCGATATTTTCCAGCACTTTTCATTCCTTGAAAATGAATACTTTTTTTTTCCAGCACTTTTCATTCCTTGAAAATGAATACTTTTTTTTTCCAGCACTTTTCATTCCTTGAAAATGAATACTTTTTTTTCCAGCACTTTTTCTACTTTTTCCAAAGCGTACGAACCATGTTGATAAAATTCGCGGTATTTTTATGTCCGAATTTTCAGATTGATGACCAATTTTTTTCTAATTTTCGGAACCGAATGATTTAAATTTTCGGAAAATTTGTAACAGAATAGCCCCTGATATACGGTACATATTATTCTGAGATCGATTTTGTGAAGGTCGCCATACGGATCTTTTTATTCGTAGTGAAATTTGTCTATCTCAGGGAATTATGGAATTCGTTATTAAAATCGAAATCAATTGTATATGTTTCTGCAAAATTTCCCCAGGTGGTTAAAATTTCCCCCGATCCTAGATCGCCAGATCGGACATATTCTGCTATCCTGACTCGTATATATAAATAAATATATATTTATATTTAATGAAATCATTTTAAAATTAACAATCATAAATACATACATAAAAAAATAGAATGTAAGAAAAATAAAATTTATATATTTCATGAGTGTGCCAAATGCTACTTTTTTTTTTTTTTTTTTTTTTTTTACCTATGTATTTTCTCTGAAGAATAATTCTACTTTTAAAATGATTTTCCTAAATGAAAACACACACACACACACATATAATGGATAAATAATTACAATACAAGTTAAGTAACTGCATGTATTGTATGTATCACTTAAGTATAATGATTTTATAAACGTTTAACTGACATTTTAATATGGAACGAAAATTTTCGTCTTCGATTTTCTTTTAAATTCATGATATTTTCCTTTGAAAGTAAATCAGTTGAAACTTTAAAGCATGATATAAGAAATGAGTTTATTATATATATTTACAGGACTGTTTTTATGCATGCATTATTTCACCGTACATTAAAAATTTGTAAAGAAAAAAAATTAGATAAGTTTTCATATAAGAATTTATTTTTTCTACAATATTATGAAGTATATGCGTAATAGACCAGATATCCAGTTAGCAAAATAGGAAATCTAGCTGTTTTTAATAATATTAGTACTTAAAGTCACAGTCACAATAAATAAAAGTGAGATGGAAATCTAGAATAAAATGGTAATAAAATCCCCCTTGGTATACTTTTAAAGTTGCAAATATCATATATAACATATGATCACAAAATAATTTTAACAAAATAATTCATTCTGGAGAATTGAAAGTTTGTTTTTAAGCAGAAAAGTGAAACTTTCGAAAATTTTTCACGCTGTCCACTGCGAATTCATAAACATACGCTTCTGATTGGCTAATACGTGAGATAAGGGAAAGAATGATCCAATCGGCTGCTATATGTCGTGAGAAAATACTGCAATATATTTTTTCTGATTTCTAATTAATGTGCAACTTTTGCATCCAGAACTTTGACTATTTCAATGTTTAAGAACTTTTTATAACATAAAAGTTTAAAATTAAGTTGGCCCTCAAAAGTTGCAATGAAAGTCTATTTCTAAGATAAAAATAACAAATAAAGCTTTGTGCAACAATATTAAAAAGCAGAAAACCAACGTTTCAAAATGCACAAATAATACATGAAAAGCAGCAAACAGCTGTTTGCTGCTTTTTATGTATTATTTGTGCATTTTAAAACGTTGGTTTTCAGCTTTTTTCTATTTCTAAGCTTCTTTTCCAGCAATGCCCCATGGCCTATTAAGATAAATAAAAATTAATCTAAAACACAAATGAAACATTCTTTAATTATTTTATATGTCACTTACGAAAAACAAATTTTATTTTTTTTTTTTCAAAATCATTCAGAAGTTAAGAAAATTTAGCTAATTAAAGATCAAAATTTATCTAACAAAGATTTTGAAAATAGGTTTATAATTCAGAAAAAAGAATTTGCTTAAATTTTAGATTTACCTTTATTTATTTATTTTTATTTTATTTTTTTTATTATTTATTTATTTATTTTTTATTTATTTATTTATTTTATTTTTTTTTTTTTTTTTGGGGGGGGGGGGGGGGGTATGTTAAGTGAACTTGGCCCCTTTTTAATCTTAAACTACCTGTTCCTGTTTTATTGTGTTTTACATTCCACCATGCACACTCTTATAAAAAGTATAATTTGCATTAATTGGAAATTAGTGGCAACTGGCAAAAGGTTAAATATGTAATAATGTAAAGAGAAAAATCTTAACTTCTTCTAAAAGATTAAATGCAGCTATAAAGAGGTAAAAATGCAAAATAAAACAGAAATACACAGTGTAGCTATTTTTTTTATGGTACTGTGTCCCCTTTGAAGGGATTAGAAAGGTTTGAAATGATAAAAAATGCATTTTTTGTCATTATTATTTGTTTATAATGCTTGAACCTTTAAGAATGTCATACAGTTGGTAAAATGGAAAAAATTCTAAAGTTACGTTCATACGTCTGAGAATTTGTGGTACTTACGAAGGACAAAACTTTAAACCCAGTTATCTCAAAACACTGTTTTCAGGGGTGATTGTGACTCAGAGTGAAAAACCCTGAAAATTAACTGATACAAAGTGAAAAACCCTGAAAATTATCAAATCAAAATACACCCATATCAATTTACAAAACAACTGATGCTGCAACATCATGACAATCAAATGACATTTCTGCTGTTCGAAATATACAATAGCAGAAACACATAATTTGATAAACTTACATTAATTTCACTGAAAGCTAAATAACTTCATCAAATGGAGAGTGCAGTTTATCTTGCTAACTATGCAAAGTTCGAATTCTATAATCAGTAAATAAAATTATTCCAAGTACTCATGATAATCTTCACAAGTCAATACACCTAGTTATTTGAAAATAGTAAAAAAATCTCAAAACTAATCCAGTTTTACTTCTAAGTGGCTAAGTATTAGAGAAAAAAAGAAAAATAAATGAATAAATAAAAATAGAAATTTTCTTTGTTTTTTTAGCTTTGCACACAAGGTAAATTTCTTATCCAGCTTTCTTCCTGGGTATTACACATTACAGATATGCAATTCTGGACATACTTGTATTGAGACTGAGATGGATGACAATACCAGGGGTGATCCTGAGTTAAAAAAAAGAAAAATCTGAAATTCACAGCACCTTTTCTGAAAGGTTACAGCAGAGGGGTAGATCACTCCTGGTTCTAATTATGTGTTTTTTCTGCAATCCTTTCACGAATTTCGCGATCTTTCGAAATTTGCCTTTTTTTCGCGATTCTTTAAAGAAATTCATGTTTTTTCCCCCCTGAGATCTTTTAACAAAACGCGTTTTTTCAGCGATTCTTTGACAATATTTCCGTTTTTCCAGCGATTCTTTGACGATATTTCCGTTTTTCCAGCGATCCTTTGACGATATTTCCGTTTTTCCAGCGATCCTTTGACGATATTTCTGTTTTTCCAGCGATCCTTTGACAAAAAATCATGTTTTTCCCCCGTGATTCCGGAGGGGAGAAATCCCTCGCGGTTTTAATTATATGGTTTTTCTGCAATCGTTTGACGAAATTCCCATTTTTTTTCACGATTCTTTAAAGAAATTGGGTTTTTTCTCGTGATCCTTTAACAAAATTTGTGTTTTCCCGCGATCTTTGGACGAAAATCGCGTTTTCTTGACGAAAATCTTGCTTTTTTTCACGATCTTTTAACGGAATTTGTGTTTATTTCGCAATCATATTAGACAAAATTTGTTTTATTTCGAGATTCTGTGACGAAATTCCCATTTTTTCCTCGATCCTTTGGTGAAATTTGCATTTTTTTCGTGATTCTTTAAGGAAATTTGCACTTTTCTCGTGATCCTTTGATGAAAATAGCGTTTTCCCGCGATTCCGGGATGGGGAATACCCTTTCCGTTTCTAATTCTGCTTTTTTTCTGCGGTTCTTTGACGAAATTCATGTTCTTTTCGCGATTCTTTAAAGAAATTAATGCTTTTTATTCCGCGACCCTTTAACGAAATTTGCGTTTTTCCAGTGATCTTTTGACGATATTTCAGTTTTCCCGCGATCTTTTGAGAATATACCCATTTTTCCCGCGATCTTTTGATGAAAATTGCGTTTTTCCTGCAATCCTTTGACGAAAATCTTGTTTTATCGTGATCCTTTGCGAAATTTGTGCTTTTTTTTTCGCGATCTTTTGACGAATTTTGTGTTTATTTTGCCATCATTTGACGAAATTTTGTGTTTATTTCGAGATTCTTTGACGAAATTAGTGTTTTTTTCGCAATCATTTGACGAAATTGTCGATTTTTTACAGCGAAGGATTAAAAAAATTGATTTTTTTTTTGACAACCACTTGTCAAAATTCGCGATATTTTTTAATGTCCGAATTCTCCACTAAACAACGATCTCATAAACCCGGAAGCGTCGATCGAAAAACCCGGAAATCCGGGGTACACCCGGAACACAATCACCCCTGTGTTTTTCAGCAGTTCTGCTACAGTAACTTTTGAACAATTTAACAGATTTACATGCTTCTTTTTTTTTTTAACAATAAAAAAACTGTACCTGAAAAACAATTTTTTCTCAGTTATAACAAAAAATATGATCTATTTTTATATATTTTGAATTCATTATTAAATATATTCTTAATTCTTTACAAAAATTTTTTGTTAGTTTGTTTTAAATATAATTGAAAGATAACGTAATTAGCAGTATAAAGAAGTAATGACTCAAAAATATGAAGCCAGTACTTCACGAATGAGTGTTAGGGCAAAATTTCTCTGTACAGTACAATATATTTTTCAAAATTAGTTTTTCAAAATTAATTTTCTCATACAATATTAAAACATTAGTTATTGTTTTTTACAATTTAATAAATACTTTTTATTTCTGTAAAAGTAAAACATAAATAAATTTTTAAAAATCCCTGCCAGCCCAGCCTACAGGCGGAGGTAGATTTCGAGGTTAAGTATATTAATTGCACCAACAACAACTAAATCATGAGTAGATATAAATCCACTTTAACAGTTTTATCTGACCGCTTTTGATGAGTTTTCATTTCATTTTTATATAATAGCTGGTTTTATCAGAATCATGTTAAGGCGGTATTAAAAAAAATACTTTTTCGTGCTCAACAACTCAAAATTATCTGGCACATTTTCAGATTAATTTTTAATAGAAAAAATACGAAAATTGCTGACGTGATTTTTGAAAAGATTTATAAGCGACATGTGTTTTTATTTTTCTTTCAATTAAATGAAACTTGATTAATAAATAATTATTTTCTCAGTAGGGCAATATTTTTCGTTTCTAACACAATCACTTTGGGAAATTCTGTTCAAAATGCCCACTTTGACATCATTTTTTGAAATATATTCTGCCTCTATCAAAAAATCGATCATTACAGTACATTATATAGTTTTGAAGAAGAGAATCTATCAATTGGACACGTTTGAGAGCAAAAATTAATTTAAAAATGAGTAAGAAAATAAGCAGTTTGGATTTGAATACATTCTTAATAAGATGATTTTTTTCTTCAACTGCTATGTATTTTTAATTTGTTTTTGCTGTAAGAATTGTTCCTATCAAAAGACAATATTAAGAAGATATATGATAAATTCATGGGGATTTCATATCTTGTGAATTGACGGAGTTATGGAAATTTTTCTTCTTCACCTTCCTTTTTTTGTTTTAGTTTTTAAATTTTTTTGTGGTACAAATTGGTCCTATCAAAAACTTGTAAATATAAAAGTTGTAGATAATATTAAGGAGATAATAAAATTAATTGGATTTGATATCTTGAGAATCGACGAAGTTTTGATTTTTTTTCTCCCAAAAACCCTATTTTTTGCGCCCCTTGAGCCCATTTTTAATTTTGTCAAAAATCTGTGTTACATACATTTTTGGTCCTATTTTTAGAAGTAATAAAAACTTTACACAGATTTGATATGTACAAAAATTAAGAAGTTATGGGGTTTTTTCGGTTTTCACAAAACCCCTCCCTATTTCCATCCCCTTGGTCCGATTTTGCCCATTAACGAACTTGACCGAGATTTTATGTATCAGTTTGGAAGAGATTGGTGAAGAATTGTGGAAGTTATCGTGTCCAGAAGAAAGTGATATATATATATATAAATTTTTACTGAGGGTGGTTTTGGGTTCTAAGGGTCATGATCGGTGGAGATCTGCAAAAATTTTTCAGAAATTCCAACATAAGAACGACGTCAATAGGTAGTATTTCATACGAAATCTACCTAAAAAAAATAATCTAAATAATTACAAGCTTTGAAGCCATGATTAAACTTCAATCAATTTCCGCTATTTCAAACCTTTCTGGTTCCCGTAAAAGGAACTCCTCCTAGCTATTCCATACATATATAAAATTCATAAAATTGCAATATTAATACAGTAGAACTTGGATACTACAAGCCTATTTAATAATTCCTGGCTAATCATAACATGTTGTAAGGAAATCTGTTATTACTAAATTTGCATACAGTAAATACATTTCCTGTTTCCTTCAGCTTTGTTATAGGCAGTTTCCACTGAATTTTTCATACCAAACAAATAATCTGTTATTAAAACAATTAAATTGGGTTTTCTTTAAAAGTAAAAAGATTTTCTTTTAGTTAGATGCTTGAAATTGAAAAATGAATGTTAAGGTAAAAATTTTCTGTACAATATATTTTTAAGAAAAATAAAAATTAAAATTATATACATAATTTCACACATTTTCACGAAACAGGTCTATAATTTTTATGAAAATAATTTTATTTCAAACAATTTTAAACAACAAATTGTATACATCTAACAAAAAATATATATAAAGCCTTTTAAACTTTTTCACGTTATATATAACAAGACTCTTTAGAATTATTGGTAACAAATGATCAAATATTCATTATATAAAAATTATACAATTATTATATAAAAATATAGAATTCATTATATAAAAATATAGTCTATTCAATGGTCAGTTCTCTGGGTTTAGTTCTTTTCTAAAGTGACATTTTTATTCTCTATTTTGAGAACTTTTCGTTTATTTAGAAAAATATCAAAATTAAATTTTTTTTTAAATGCTTGAAACTTTGTCTTCCTCATTATGGTATTTAATATCAGTTTAGCTTTTAAAATAATCAATATTATGCAAAAAATATTAAGATTTTTCAGTTTTGGAAAACAGATTATCACACATCTGTGTTATTATTGTTTTCATCATCTGGTTATAACAAACTGAAGTCTCGTTAATATTGGCCTCTTCAAGAAAATTTTGGAAGACTTTTCTTACTGTAAAAGGCTTTCTGGCTTGCTTAATATTTTTTCTAAAAAGGAATCATCTTCATGGAAGTCTTTCATTATTTTGTTGATTTCATTTTGGCACTTTAGTAAGCTCATGTATGCTTCATACTTTTTCTCGTGATATCTGTAAATTTAAAGGGGGAAAAAATCATTAAAAAAATGAAATACTCAACATACAGCAACATTTAACAAAAATGCTTGCATGTAATTCTCATAGGACAGATTTATTGTCTTTATATCGGGAAAAAGATCGGCAGATTAATTCTTTAAAGTACAGTCGTGGAAAAAAAAAAGTAAACACCCCTTACTACCTCTGCCAAAAATTATCATAGATGAAAGTTACTGGTACCACATCATTGGTAATGAAGTCTACTTTTAAATGATGTATATAAAATTTGCTTAGGGGGCCATCTACATATTAAAACGAACCATAACTTTGTTTTTTTTTCAATAGCAATACACAATTCTGACAGCATAAATGAACTCTACAACCTTCAATTAGCCTAAAAACAAGTTTTTATGCAATTCGTACGATAAATTTCAGAGAAATTAATTATTTTAAAATGAGCATATTTTAAGGGAATTAAGGTTGAAGTTCAGTTGAAGCTCAAAGAAGTTTGAAGTTGTTCAAATTGAAGTTCAGTACTCCATTGTTGACCGAGAGAGCCCACTTCTTGATCAAGGCATCTTAAGCGCTACTCAAGCAGTTATTGAAGACTGCTAGATTACAGGATAGCATAAGAAATATCAAAATATCTAGTCACTTCTATCATAGACGGCCCCTTAAACCATCATTTTGCCGGTTTTTAAGCATAATTTGAAAACTACTTGGAAGAAAAATGTGAAATTTTGGATTTCCATAAAACAGGACTTAATAAATCTAAATCCATCAAAAAAATTGTAGGTTGCAATTCATAATTTTTTTAAATATTAATTTCATAATTCATATCATAAAATTATAAAAATTGCAAATTCAACGTAATTATGTTTGGGTATTTTAGTACTATTGCTACACCAAAAATTAGCATATTAGGAGTATAATTTCAGGAGATATTAATAAAAATATGAAAATGTAATTTAACATTAGATGCACTAAATTTTGAATGTTTATAATTCAAAAACTTATCATTCAAATGACTTGAAATTTGGTGTCTAGGCATAGTTTGAACCGAAGATTTGAAATATCTTGTTAAAATTGAGTATTGCCATTGAAAAAAAATGAAGTTTGGGTTCCTTTTAATATGTAGATGGCCCCTTAAGAAAATTTTATATGCATCATTTAAAAGTAGACTTTTTTTCCAGTCGTTCGGTACGAGTAACTTTCTTCTATGATAATTTGTTGAGGAGTTCGTAGGGGGTGTTTACTTATTTTTTCCGCGACTGTACATGATTTTATAAAGATAATTATATGAACCTTTATTTTCATAATGAGAGAAAATGAAATAGGTCATACATCTAAAAATTTTAATTAAAGAAGTTAAAATGAATAATTCTCAATCTGTACTTTCATGCATAAAATAAAGTGAAAATTTTCTTATGTTGCAATGTTAGTAAGTGATAAAATTTTATGTTAAATAATTCAAAGTATTACAGTACAGAACCATTTATCAGGAATGCTTGGGGTCAGATGTATTCTGGATACTGGTTTTTCCGGTTAACTGGTTGGGCATTAAAGCAGCATCCATTTGATAAGTTTTGTGGAATATGTGTGGTTATGGCATTATTTCTCATTTTAAATTATTAGATTACTTAAGATTAAAAATCAATGAAAGAAAGATCAAAAGTTAGCCAGAGTTTAAAAGAAGGTAATTTATGAGAATCCCTTGGGAACAAAAATTCTTCTGTTTCCTCTGTATAAAAATTAAAACATCTAAAATACAACTAAATGTGATGACAAAAAATACTAGATGTTATCAAATTATACAATTGTTTCAAGCAAAGCCATGTTAAACTGGCAATGTATAACACCTTTTTCTGCAAAGATTCTGAAATCAATCTATCAGAAATATCATTCCGGATAACTGGTTTTCAGGTTAACAGGTTTCTAGATAAACAGTTCCATACTGTATTTACTTTTGATAATATCGTCTGCATTGATTGTAACTGAATATAAACCGAGTATCACGAGTTCAGTAAAAGTGTCAAAATATATTTTTGTTTTTGAGACAGTGCACAATTGTTTAGATTATTATTCATTTCCTCTTTCTGTGCTCGGTAGAAATGAATCTTAAACTACCTTACCCAGTTGAAATTTTACTCAACCCTGATAAAAAGATGTCACACCAGATTTTTCATCCTCTAAAGAAAATAAGTTAAAACTGGTGTGAATGAATAAGAACAAAAAATCTTAAAACACCATCAAAAAATTTTAAATGTGCTAGGCCTTTCGAAAGATCTGAGTCTTTCTTCGTCAGGCACAAAGAAGATGTCCTTCTACTATGAAAGCAACAGGAAGACTCAGTCTTCCTGCTGCTTTTTTACTTTCTTCTATCTTTACAAGAAGAAAGTATTGGATTCATGAAAATTTTCGAATTCCCGTTTTCGACGGATTTACACGTTTTAGGAGTCATAGATTCCAAAAAACATGTTTTTACAAAATGTCTGTCTGTGACTCTGTGAGTCTGTCTGTCTGTCTGTGTGTATGTGACACAAATTTTGTGGGCGCTCTATCTCAAGAACTAACGCACGGAATTTAATAAAAATTCATATTCAGTTAGTGTCTAATACAAATTGATGCTGATTAGTTTTTGGTGTAAATCGCTCAACAGGTGGCGCTGCAATGCTGCATTTTTCACGATTTTCGCAATAGCTCTATCTCAAGAACTAATGCACGGATTTTGATAAAACTTCAGATTTAGTTAGTCCTTGATATGAATTGATGATGATTACGTTTTGGTGTAAATCGCCCAACAGGTGGCGCTGTTATGATGAATTTTGCAGGATTTACACGATTTCCCCAATAGCTCTATCTTAAGAACTAACACACGGATTTTCATCAAACTTCAGATTAAGTTAGTCCTTGATATGACTTGCTACTGATTAGGTGTTGGTGTAAATCGCCCAACAGGTGGCGCTTCTCTGCTGCCTTTTCCATGATTGCCTCAATAGCTCTATCAATAGAACTAATGGACCAATTTTCATCTAACTTCAGATTTAGTTGTATGTTGACACAAGTTGTTGTTAATTAGGTTTTGGTGTTAATCACCCAATAGGTGGCGCTGCTATGCAGAAATTTTCACGATTTTCGCTATCGCTCTATCTCAAAAACTAATGTACGGATTTTCTCCAAACTTCAGATTCAGTCAGACGTTGACATAAATTGTTGCTGATTAGGATTTGGTATAAATCACCCAATAGGTGGCGCTGCTAGGCAGCATTTTGCTGAATTTAGACGATTTCAGCGATAGTCATATCTCAAGAACTAATGCACGGAATTTCATATCATTAGAATCCTCATGAGATGCATAGATTGCCATTTAATTTTGGCAGTGCGATAGCGAATTTTGAAGTATTAACATGTATGAGATAGAAGAAAGTTTTGGGATTGGTACATCCGACTAGTTTTATAATGTTTTAAGAAGATTTTTTGTTCTTTTTCATCCTCTATTAAATATTAGTATTCAGATTATAATCCTGATATGATTTCCCAATTTAACTTCATATTCTATAGTAAAATTTAAATCTGCACCTTTCCCAGACATACACATGCATGCTTTCTATCACAATTCTAAAAAATGTAAAAAAAATAGCAATTTATAAAATTACAACGACCATTTGGAAAACGATTTTTTTGAAGACTAAAATTTAAGACATAAAAAATTGCACGGAGTTGGTTATACATTACGTACGCCAAAAATTTAAACATTAATAGTGTTATTACACGTAAAAATTGCAAGCCAAAAATATCGCCTGCGACCCGTCAGATTTCATGAAACTTAAGTATTATCCACCTGCAACTTACGTAAATATCCAAGCATTTCATTGGCTGTTCAGGAAAAGGCTTTTCCCTCATCAGATTTCCAAGAAATCTGACGGCCAATTTTAAATGAAATTTCATTCTTAAACTTCTAAACATCCAACAATATTACTTTTTACACCGTCGGATAGAGAAAAAAATGTACTTTTAAATGCAATTTGTTTGAAAGCTGTATCTCAATTTGTTTCTGAGTTATTAATTTTTTTTTTGTAGTTTTTATTACGTTTTTGTCATAGTGGCAACATAAGGTATCCATCGTTGTTGAAATTAAAGGGTTACTGATATACTGATTACTGTATAGACCAATCATAAAACAAATAAAATGCGGATTAAACCAATGAAAACCTCCAGATATGCTTTTAATTTCCCATCCTGGCGAGAACAATAACCATTTTTCCAAATGGTTAATAAATTTTCATTCACATATGCATACAAGTTTCATATAGATTTTTAACTTTGGAGACACATAGTCAGAGCAGGGTTATATTGGCTTTAACCAAAGGAAAAAACTTGTTTTCCCATTCTGGTTAAAATATGTTTTGACTATCAGTGTTGTCAAAACTCATTTTGACTGGGAGAAAAAGATTAAGACATTTTATTAAATGATAAATTTAGTTCAACGTTTTAAAGGATTTTTCAAAATAATATTTAACATTATTTAATAAAACATTTGGGAAGCATTGCGAATATTTTACTCAAAATTATACTTTCATTTTCATTAAAATTTAGTAGCACAAAACTTTCTATAAATAATCAGTTATCATAAGTACTGAAATATTTTTGCCTAATTTTATATAAAAGGTGAAAGGAACATTTTAAAAATACATATTATTAGCAACTTAAACAAATGATTGAAAGTAACAAGTTTTGTTGTATTAAGCTAATTTAATAGTTTATTCTTAATCAGACAAAAATGGAAAATAATCTTTTTCAAAGACAGCAAAGTGTTAAATACTGCTTGAGATAATAAAATAAGCGGGAAAATTCTGAGTCTTCTAATTATAGAATTGAAGCAACAGAGAATGTAAACAATTTTAGTTCTGAAATCATTTGTTCTGTTTCATATTGTAATAATAATGTGATGTATTCCAAAAATGTATATTTACAGAGATGTAAAGTCGTCATGAGTTTTAATTTCAGTTCAAAATTAACTGGAATTCTCCTAGATAATGGCAGCCAGCACACATTTATATTCGAGAGCTTAGTGCATGCTTTGAATTTAAAGCCAATAAGTCAAGAGATTTTATAGCAGAGATCGAGATCAAAAGCTTAGATCAGTCTTTCAAAACAAATGTTCAGACACTGGTTGTGTTGTAGATAATTGGTGACCAGATGTACAAATGATCTGAGCAAACTAGCGAATTTACGAATAATCAAACTGAAAATAGCTGATGCTTCTTTACGGAAAGATTTGATGAGTGTTGAAATACTAATTGGATCAGACTTGATTTGAGAATTTATTTTAAACGAAAGAATATCCATTAGTGATGTTTCAAGGGCTATAAAAACAGTTTTTAGATGGGTAATTATGGGACAGAAACTGAGAAAAGAAAACAGTTATTCTCAAAATATTGCAGTCACGAAAAATGCAGTTGAGGTAATTCAAATAAGAATATTTTGGGAAATTGATTCAACTGGTATTTCAGATGAATGATGAGTTATCTCAAAGAAAAAAACTGTTAGTAGACATTTTTGAAAAATAATTACAATTAAAAAATAATAAGTACACAACTAATCTTATTAGAAATTCAAATCCAAATGAAATTATTATAGGCATATTTGGACCATGTTTACAAGTTAAATTTAATAATGTGCAAAATGATATAATAAAAGTCCTAAGTAGGGTAAAAAAAAAGATATCTACTATATTCTGATACATTCCAATCATTTGATAGAGTTTAGAAGGTAAGTTAATGATGTGTGAAATGATCTATATAACACAAAACTCTAAAACATGCATAGCCTCTCATTGTAAGGTGTGAATTATAAAGAAAGATCTTCTACTATATTGTAAAAATTCAATAAATAAAACTATAATAAATAAGTAAAATTAAAAAAAAAAAAAGTTTTAAAAATTGTATCTAAAATATAATGCATAATTTTTAAAAGTTTGATAAAAGGTGAAATAACATTCACTGAAATAAAGGCAACACTGATGCACATATGATGTTATTATTGTATATTGTATATTATATATTAGGGTGGGTCGAAAAAAACCGAAATATTTATAATCAAAACATTACAATGCAGGAAAGTTTCCTTTTGTAAAAAAGAATAAATACGTAAAATATTACACCCGATTGGTTAATATCTTTTACTGCCGCAAGGGGGCCAAAGTTCGGAAAAATCGCAAAAAACATACTTTTCACATTTTTTTTCTTTTTTAAATTATCTAAACAAACCAATTAAATTTCTAACAGAACGCAATAACCACACCATGATATTAAATAATGTAACGATAAAATTTCTTTTTTGTGACATTTCTTTTGCCGCAACAACAAGGCCAACGTTTCTAAAAAATGTTACAAATTTAAATTTTTTGTTTTTTCAATTTTCATAAAATTTCCAGATTTTTTACATTTTTAATAGGCTGGAAAAGGTATTTTCTGTTGTTAATTTCAGACTGATTTTTAACCACGATCACTGTAATTCTATCAAAAAAAAAAAAAAATCTACTCAATAATAGAAACACCCGCACCTGCTTTGCACGTAAAATTATTTTCTCGCTGCTAGAGGGCCATATTTTACTTGGCTTGTTTTTTTGTAATATACTACTTTTGCTCTATACTTTGATGGCCCTAAAGATAGAAATCTCTGGCAGGTTAAAGAGGGAAAAAGTTTTATCATTACAAAGTCAAAGAAGAACATGTCTCTTTGATACTAGAACCAGGTCTCTATTATTTTGGTCATTTGACCCCATCGACTCCTATATGTAATTACAGATTTTTTGAAGAAAAACGAACTGTAAACTGTAAAAATAATTGCAATCAGATGTGGTGGAACTGTCCTTAACTCAGGATGCAAAGGTGGTGTTATATGATTACTTGAGAACAATTTTAAAAAACTACTTTGGTGGCTTCCTTGCCCTCACTTCAATGAGCTTCCGCTGAGACATCTTTTCGAACATCTTGATCACAAAAGACAGATCCTCTGCCATACTGTGGCTCAATCGGTTGATCTTTTGCGATTTGCGAATCATTACCAATTGCAAAGTTTAAGCCAATTTAATCTGATCACCAAGCTGTTGGTACAGATAATTTTGTCAACTGACCAGAAGTATATGTCTGAAATATTATGTCTGCAAGCTCTTTCAACAGGCTTGTGTTCAATCGACCTTATTTTTCAAGTTCATGGACTAATATTTCACGCAAGGTGGATTCACTACTGCTAATCGAATTTTGAGACTCTACATTGGAACAGAGAAACCCTCTCTTCTTAACTTGTCATAATGTCTGAGTACAGTGGTGTAGTCGGAAGGGGGGTGGTCCAGATGCACTTGACACCACTAATTTTATGAAGTTTTCTTTGCTTTGTCTAATAAGAGCATTTTTAGCTATTAATCAAGGCGAAAAAACTTTACAATTTTAGTGGTGTGAAGTGCATCTGGACCCCCTTCTGCTTAGCCACTGTCTGAGTACATCCTGGAAGTGTACTGCATCAGTTGGTTCACAATTAAAATGAATCCATCATGTTTTCCGTAATCTACACACTATAGTTAGTAACCCCCGTTACTTGCCAGATCATCTACACAAGATTATAGTTCCTGTAATTTCACGAAATGCTTATTTCACAAATCATGAAATCAGCCTCATTGGAATGATAGCATATGCAGGAGAGACCATCAGGACCCCAGTGATGAAGAAAATTGCCAAAGCACGAAGTTCTGTGGGCTCAAATAATGCCATCTGTCACTTCATCATTCCAGGCTTGAACTTTAAAACTTAAAATTGCATGGATTTAGTCAACGGGCAAAACTGTAAACTAACAGAACCACCTACTATGGTTTCTCGACTGACTGGCATTCTAACAACTCTGGTGAGCTTAGAATGTTCGATTAAAGATTATAACTTTCCTTGTCCTACTCAATCAGTAGAAAGATGGGGGAAATTAGTCACTGAAGTGCTGATAAAGTTTGTGGACCAGAACAGGAGGATGATCACATCTGATCAATTTCAGCCTCACGAGGAATAATGGCTTCATTTGGAAGAAAGTCACATTATAAAATTCATTTACGTTAAATACTTCTTCATTTTAAGTTTATTTAATCTATTTTTATTAAATATCTCCATATTTTAATTAATAAAACACTAAAATACTTTGTTCATTTTGTATCATTTTTGTGGTTTGTGGTGCATGAACTGCTGATATGCAGTAAAACAGCTGTAGATGAAGCGATCGACAAGAAAAATGAATGATTACCTTTTTTATTTTCCAATGTAATTCAAAAAGTTAACAAAATTTATGACATATTAATATATATCTCTCTATTCTAAAAAAAAAAAGTAACTACCGCTGTCACTGCCGCCGCCGGTTTTGAATTTTTTGTGACCGGAGGTCTTTCTCCGTTAATATTAAGAAAAAAAATGCATACAAAAATATGAAAATCGGTGGTTTTATACAGAAATGTTTGATAAACACGCTGTTGCAGACAGTTTTCAAATCGAAGAATTATTTTAAGAGATATTTAATGCTAAAGTTGGACAAAATCGTTCCACTAAAAAAGTTTTATAGGAGCAAAAACTGTAGATCAGAATTTAATCAGTTTTAGATCATTTTATACGTTTGAAGTTCCCGGTGTGCAGACTGTACTTCTTTTTTTAATCTGACTCATTTTTTGAGGTTTTATTTCTATTTTAAATTCAAATTTTCAGCATTTCTAGAGATATTTTTTACATTATTTTAGAAAATGGTATTAATTTATACTGTTGCCAAATGTATAAGCAGCACAAACAATAATGTTTGCTTCAAATTAAAAATTTATTTACACGTGACTATTATAAACAGAAAAAATCATTTGGAATTAGAATGAAATAATTATGTACAAAAAGCACAATTTATTAAAAATTACGTCATAAAAAGTATACACGTGAATTTTAAAAGAGAAAGGATATTGTAAAATAATAAATTCATTAATATGCATTAGAAGTCTTAAATAGGAGAAATTACATCATATTTACGTCACATTACAGTTATTACATAAAATAAACACAAAATAATATTGCAAAACAGTTTAAATTTAGAAATTGCGCTAGACATTTATATGATATTTTGAGAGGATCTTTTCAACTATTTTTGTTAGGAAAGCACAAATAATATTTCATTTCTAACAAAAGTATTTTCACGTGAATATTTAAAAGAGGAAGAATAGCTTGGTCAAAATCACGTCAGATAAAAAACGATTAATTTAAAATGTCTCATTTAAAAGAACTTTCTTTTCGCTTTGTTAAAAAATACCAGGAAACAAAGACTCTGTTTACTTAATTCCTTTTATATTAGCTTATTTTGAAATGTTGTTACACGTGTCTATGTCATCAAGTTATTTTTATTTCGACGTTTTATTTGTATTTTTATTAATGTTGTACTAATTTATTTGTTCTTTCGTTATTTAAAATAAAAATTATGTCAATTTGTATAATTTGGCAAGTGGTTTGGCGAAATTGGTCGACGGGATAATCAAGTAGTACCGCAGCGGATTTGGCATTAAAATTCCCCAATCAAAGAGAAATGAATAGAAATCCGTTTATAGGGAGATCGCCACTGTTTTTTAAATTATAATTCAATCTTTTGAAATCTTTTTAAAGCTGATCAAATTAACGTGCATTTAGAGTGTGCGGTGTCTGGACAGGGGTTGGCGAGCATAGCTCGTAGGAGGCCGAGCCCCCTAGTAAAGTAAATTTATTTACTTCTAGACATATTATAGAAATTAGAAAAAATTAGAAAAATTGACATTTTTGCAATTTTTAAAACATATATATGGTCTTTTTACAGCAGTAAAAGATATGATTTCATCATAATGAACTTTTACCAAGACATTCATCATATCTTCATATAGCTATTGCATCCTATTAGAAATTGCATTGGTACGTTTGGATAATTAAAAAAATAATTGAAAAAAATATGTTTTTTGCAATTTTTTTAATTTTTGGCCCCTTTGCAGCGGTAAAAGATATTAACCGATCGATTGGTGTAATATTTTATGGATTTATTCTTTATTACAATAGGCAACTTTTCCATGCTATTACATTTCAATTATAAATATTTTGTTTTGTTTTTCGACCCACCCTATTATTTATATATGCAATGTAATAATTCACCCAATTAAAAATATTCATATGATTTTAATAAGTTTATTTCATAATTTTCAAATATTACTTGGTATATTCTGTATATGTCAACAAAAACAAATGAGAGGGGTTATCTTACAGTTTCTTCAATTTTTTAAAAAAAAAATAAAATTTGTACTGTGGCAATTTAACACGTTAATGCATATAACATAAACGATAGAATAATAAAATAAACAGCATGAAAATAATAAAGAAAAAGGGTTTTTTTGTTAAACACAGGTAAAATATATATATATATATATACATATATATATATATATATATATATATATATATATATATATATATAATAGAAAATAATGTACTAATATTTACTCTTTAAGTTTAGAGTTGGGCTTTACTAGTAGCCCTTTTCCACTCATGGCTGACATGGCAGTCAAGACGGATGAATAATATTTTGAGGCACTTGCAGCAAGAATGGCAGATCCAACCAAAACAGGCTCTGGTGTATGAGGTACAATAACAGGTAATCCTAAAATAAGTGAACAAGTAACAATTTATTAATAAAAAACTGGTAAAAAAAAAAAAAAAAAAAAAAAAGACAAAGATTTCATTTTTAGGTGCTTCATAATTATATAAATACGTAGCACCTATAGTCATCGTTTAGTCCGCCCGTCTGTCTATCTGTCTGTCTGTCTCCATATAACAGAGCAAAAAGTACCCAACCAAATGGTGTGAAATTTTAAATATATAATTGTTGCAAAATTTTGTTGAGCCATTTCAAATTTTATGAAAATCGGATGTATTACAGGGACAGTCAAAAGTTTTCCGTTACATTACAGTCAATGGGAATAAATTATTGCAAGTGCATTTTAATGTTGTTACTTCTTCAGAATGGTCTGAAATTTTAAATATATAATTGTTGCAAAATTTTGTTGAGTCACTTCAAATTTTATGAAAATCGGATGTATAGTTTAATGACACAGACAGTCAAAATTTTTCCGTTACATGACGGCCAATGGGAAAAAATTATTGCAAGTGCATTTTAAGGATGTTACAGGTGCACTTATGAAGTTCCAAAAAATATACATTTACAATGTGGGTGCAAAAAATATTTATAAAACTAGTTATAGTACGAACGCACCTCATTTACAATGTTTCACGAGCAATTTCCAACTTGTTACGATATAATAAAATTACTTCAGTATTTAGAGCCATATGATTTCATGTTTTCTTTAATTCGTTTCTTATTTAATTATTAACATTCTATTTCGATTTGCAATGAATAATTATTAATTTCTCATAACTTCAATATATACTTTTTAATAGAATAATCCTTTATAAACATTTTAGAGATATCCAGTTATTCCAGGAAACATCAGCTATATATAAGAACAGCTTATGACACCTGATAAATGAGACAAACATTTTGGTACCACATTTATTAATTTGGTACCACATTATATTCCATCCATCTGTTCCCAACAACTTGGAAACACAAATTGACACTATGAACATCGCTTAGGTTACCCTTATTGCACAACTTTACAGAGATTTGGCACACTTTGCACATATTATATCATTCAAGTCAATAAATTTTTATCTAAAAGCAGAAATGAAATTATCTTAATGCAAACCATTTGTCTATTTCCAAATTTATTTTAAATCAAATCTTACTTTAATTTTGGTGAACAAATGCTTTCTAATGTAGTAGACTCGCAATTTAACGACCTTCACAGGACCTTGCCAAACAGGACGTTAAATCGAATGGTCGTTAAATCAAAAGTTGCTAATTTTGGATTATTATAGTGTAGTTCAAAAATACCTTACATAGTCCTCAAATGTAAGTTTTTGTAAACATGGAATCAGTGTTGAATTCAGACATTTTTCTCCAGTAGGGATTTCTGCAGCTCCGGAGGAATATTTTAGAGTTCCAGAAGGGAAATTGCAATTTTGTCCATTAAAACGCATAAAATCTGAAATCTTCTGGGAGGGGGGGACAGTTTCAATGTTCTGAGGGGGGGTTTCCAATATTCAGGTGCTGTCCTCCCCGGACCAACCCCTGAATTCAACACTGCATGGAATTTTCAGTTTCGGTGTTCTCTTTTTGAATCCCTGAGCAGCAGGTTAACTTTTCCAAGCTTGTTTATTTAAAAATCTGTTGGGATGGAAGCAAGACTGTGTCCTGACAAACTGCTTGCCAAGCAACATCTAACAAATTCATTGTATGAGTTTTGTTTACTTCTAAGCTGTTTAGAATATCATTGATTAATTTTTTGAAAACTGTATAACACCTCGATCCCCCTGTAAAATGGATGAGGTTTTTATTGGTTTAATCCGCATTTTATTCATTTTCTGATTGGTCTATACAGTAATCCGTATTTCCCTTTACTTTCAACAGAGATGGATACCTTCTGTTGCCACTATGACAAAAAAGTAATAAAAACTACAAAAAAAAATTAATAACTCAGAAACAAATTGAGATACAGCTTTCAAACAAATTGCATTTAAAAGTACATTTTTTTCTCCATATAATGGTGTAAAAAATAATATTGTGGGATGTTTAGAAGTTTAAAAATGAAATTTCATTTAAAATGTGTCGTCAGATTTCTTGGAAATCTGACGATGGAAAAACTTTTTCCCCGAACAGCCAATGAAATGCTTGGATAATACATAAGTTTCAAGTGGATAATACGTACGAGTCGCAGGCGATTTTTGTCGCTTGCAATTTTTACGTGTAATAACACTATTAATGTTTAATTCATGGCGTACGTAATGTATAATCAACTCCGTGCGATTTTTTATGTCTTAAATTTTAGTCTTCGAAAAAATCATTTTCCAAATGGTTGTTGTAATTTGATAAATTGCTTTTTTTTTTTTTTTTTTTTTTTTTTTTGATTTGTTTGTCTAGCTTCTTGGCCCACTCTTTAAAAAATTCTAACATGATCTAGGTAGTTACTGACTTTGTAAATTACAGGGAATATTTTGATTCTTTAATGTGATTTTTCAGAAATTCTGATGACGAGCAGAGGAAGTTTTTCTGTTCCAGACATGTTAGTTGCTAGTAGAACAGTTAATCTTTGCTTTGCCCAATTCGCTCCAGAGCAAACTTAACCTTTAAATACTAAAGATCTCCCCAATAGCAATTTGTAAAAGGAGCAGTTTCATAAGCATTAAATATGTCATCTTCATAATATTCATTTAAAAGTTTTTTTTAATATTGAATCTCTGCACTGACTCACAGTTTCGAGATTTACAGCAGAGCTTTTTTTGCACAGTTTTTTATTAATTTAACAGAGTTGTTGTTAGGTGCATTTTCCTTCCTAGAGTGTGGATGGGAAAGAGGGGCAGAGCTGACCAACATCTGAAAAGGTCAGAAGAAGGAAAAGTTTCGTTAGATGATTTTCTTTAGACATCTCGGAAAATGTGAATACAATGCACAGTTTCTTCATATTCTCTGGAAGGTCGCTAAATCAAGATTCAGATTACTTGTGGGTCGTTAAAACGAGCAATGAAAAACACTAAGTATTAGAAAATGGTCGGGACCTCATCCAATAGTCGCTAAATCGTGCGGGGTCACTAAATTGGGAGTTGTAAAATCATGAGTCTACTGTATATGTTTCAAAAAGAAAAATATAAGAAATTGAAAGATTTTGGGAATTAGGAGGCTGTTTTTATGAATCAATTTATTGCACATATGCAAAGAACAAGAAAGTACAATTGATAAACACATACACTGAAAAATATATATATATATATGTATATTAAAATCCATGTTGCAAATGTTAAAATCAGTTTTATTGTCAATGAATAAATTTCTTTATTATTTATACTTTCACAATTTTTATTGGTAATTTATAATGGTTATATATATATATGTATATATATATATATATATATATAATTTTCACAATTAAAAACCCTTTTATTTAAAAAAGAAATTTGAGTTTGAAATAATGAAATGAATAACACATAATTAAAATATATACAGTTCTGTTAAAAAATATCTTGAAATATGTTTGAGAATTTTTCTTCAGTTTACAGAAAATTTGAAGATAGATTTTAATCTTTATATCGTATCTTTTATTTTAAAATTTCATAGCAATACTTATGTATATCATAATAAAAAATGAACAAAACTTTAACATTTTCAATAATCAGGGTTAACATTTACTCACATTTTACAAGTAAATTTCAGAAAATTCAAGAAAAATAACTCAAATGTTACAACAGCAAGTTGACAATTGAATCACAAACAACCCTTCTTCCCCTCTTAAAAAAAAAGTAAATAAATAATTAAAATGTTTGTTGGCAATGGCAAGTATTTTCCATTTCTCCCAAACCCCATTCCTGTTATACAAGCAATAAAAATAAAAGCAATTGAAAAAAGTATGATTATTTAAAATGATCTTCCATTGATTTTTTTTTCAATTTTCATATTTCCTAAAATTAATCCCTGATATTTTATCATCTGTGGTTTATTAGGAAAACTTAGCTGTGCGACAAAACAATTTTGAGTATGTGTGACGAAATTCACACAAACTTGATTTCCACATATAACAAGTAATATAAAAATTTTGTTTTTAAAGTCAATTCCTACTTAGGTCATCAAAGAAAAATTTAATATAATCCCTTAAGCTAATATTAGTTTTTGTTGCATTAAAATATCTCAATTAGTTGATTTTCTATAAGCAAGTAGGTTTACAATGGAAGTCTATGGGAATTTGGCGAAATATTAGAGATATCGCCAAGTTGGCATCACTTTTGGCAACTCATTTTGCTCACCAAATTTGGCGATATATCGCCAAGTTGCCGACAAACTTGGCGGTATTTTGCGACAGAACAGGGTCCCCTCTTTGGTAACCCCTCTTACAGATATGAAGATGCATTAAATTCTTTAATAACCAATGGCCGCCATTTTGTCCCCCATGTAAAACTAAAATTAATTAATTAAAATTTTATTAATGAATTAAAATTTGAAAAAACTGTATTAACATCAATTGTCATCCAGTACAAGTTTTAAAAAATTTATTTCAACTTGATAGGATGAATATAAGTATTTTATTAACGATTGAAAATTTGAACAAGATAAATAAATAAATAAATATAGGGAGAGTGTGAGCTAATAGTAGGAATTGAAAAACAACAAAAAATTTTTAAGGAAATGAAAAGTAGACGACATTAATATTTCAGCTTCCATTATAATAATATTTATTTATTTACTTGTATATAACCCTTGACAAAAAGGACAGAATAATGATCTGAGTTTCATTTAAGACTTCAAACAAACAAACAGCATGCAGATTTTAGTATTGAAAGTTTTATACTGTAGAAAAGTACATTTTAAAAATGGCAAATGATTTTTACAAATATAAATGATGAGGATATTTTTTTTTTTTTTTACTCAACATTCAATTTCTGAAACAGTTCAACAATCAATGACGGCTCAGTTTTTAATCTTTAGGACTAAGAAATGGAAAATCAGTGAAAATTATGACATGCTGGCACAATCATATCAATTTTTCTCTTTAATTTTATTAATGTAAAACACTAATAAAGGTCATAATGCATAAAGATAAAATAAACCCAATACATGATATCTTCAAGATGTTAAATACAGTAGACTCCCTTAAATCCGCGACTCTAAAATCCGCGAACGCCTAAAATCCGTGTATTTTTTCAGATATAAACAATGAAATTTACAGTTAAGTTGCAGGAACAAAATTCAAGATGGCGCCGAAATCAGCGGCTACCGCAATGTTTTTTTTACTAAATTTTTTGTTAATCATTTTCTTTTGGTTACTACAGCTGATTTATTACTAAATAAATTTACATTACTTTTGATTTTTATATAAATTAGCATATCTATATGATGACGTATCGATCTTATGATCGCTTTACCACTAGATGGCAGCATAGGACTTTTGGAATCAAATTGAATCGATTTCATTGGTAATAATTTAATATTTTTCTAAGTTTTTATTTTACATAATTACTTTAATAATTACGTTTAAACTAATAAATTATTTTAATGTTTTACTTATTTCAATGTTTCACTTTATTGTAAGCATTCATTATAATTTCCCTTGCTTAACTACCAATCAAATTAATGTTTCAAAAATGTAAACAAATCAATGACCAGAAATCTACAAAATTCTAAAATCCGCACAACCTCTGGTGCCAAGCTGTGCGGATTTGAGGAAGTCTACTGTACATAGATGGCACGGTTCGCCCTGGAATTGTTACCTACACTTTCCTACACTTGGATTTTATATAAGAAGATGGTAGCTGCTAAAGGAAATCTCCAATTACAGCAGCTGCTAATTTTCAGCTTTTCAATGTTTTAATTAATTCGCAGATATTTTTTCTTTGTTTAAACTGATTTGTAACTTTTCTCAAATGGTTCACATTTCTTCATTGATTGACTAACAGTTTTAGGATTAACAAATTAGGTTGACATATAAAATTTTAAGTAAAATTTAAATTCCAGTTATAATTTGTAGTAAATGGTCTTTTTAAATCATAATCTGTAGTTTGAGCATAAATTTAACAAAATTATGTCACACAGCACACACATTTTCAAAGTATTTGAATAATTGAAATATAAATTACTGTCGACTTTGATTAGTAGGGGGAAAAATACCTGTAAAATCAGCATGCATTTGGACATAAAGAGGGTTCTTTGCCAAGCCACCACAGACAAGCAGACATTTTATAACATGTCCCTTTTCTTCCAAAGCACTGATGATGTGTTTCGTACTACACTATAAATTAAAATAGTCTGTTAACAGAAATTTAAAATCTTACTCGATAAAGCTGCTATAGTTTAAATGGAAATGTACATTAGTCAAACAAAAGCTTTAATATATAACATGCAAACATGAAAATAATTTTTTTAATTTTCTTTAAAGAATTGTTCTTGTTTGGATTTAAATATGCCACTTCCACCACTCTTTGTCACATCATTACATTCACAGAAAACAAGGTAAATCAACTGAAAATTTTGCTTAAATATCTTAATTATTGTTAAAGTTATAAATAAAATCTGGATTTGGATTGAAGTGAAATACCTTATATTGTTCTGTATAAACTAAGTGAACTTCACCCATCCAGACATTTGGATTGGGATGCCTGCAGCCTTAGGCAACATATAACCAGACTTTGCCATCTCATACTTTCATATGAAAATTAATTTTAGATAGATGGTCAAAGTCCTGTTCTATGATAATTATGTTTGGTTTTATGCAGGTTTCCATTATAACCTTAAGGAAACAGCTGGACAGGCAGGCAAAACCTGGTTCTATGTTGGCTGCTGACCAAAAGAATAATAAACAAATTAATCAGTTCAGAGTTTAAAAAAACTTATAAAAAATAATCATCTTATTTTAAAATAAATTCATAATAAATACACAAAAATATAATCAGATTCTCTAACAGTCAACAAATAATCTCTTTTCTCTATCCAAAAACTATTGTCTCTTTTATTATTATTTTTTTTTTTAAACTAAACGTATCATTACACAAAAAATATATTTCTTCTGGGCAAGGGGAGGGAGGGGGAGAGAACCCTGTCCTGAAAAAATGTACTTTTCATAGTAAAAAAAATTAAAAGAAAAGGTGGATTCAGAATATCATTGCATAAAACCTTGTGTAATTGACAGTTCTAAAGCTTAATTTCCTGAAATTTCGAGAAATCTTATATGCTTATAAATACATATATAACCTAAAAAAATAAATTGTTAATTTTAGGATATTAAATACTATGCAAAGTGAAATTAAAATACAATGACTTGTAGACCTGATGTTGAGGAACCTGACCTGAATATTTACTAATCAACAATATATGGTCATAGACTAGCAAAACATTTTTTAGTCTAATTGTGAGGGAAGGGGACTTAGACCAGACAAACATCAAGTAAATGTTGAGCTCTGACAATGTCTCGGTTTTCAAAATTTATTTCAAAATGTGGACTGTAAAGTTTAATTATTGAACACAAATATATATACACATGCAGTAGTATATTTTCTTTGTCTCATTTTAATAATAAAGTAACACATTCATTTGCAAAGTTTTCACATCTTGTGTGTGTGTGTGAATAACATTTTGTAGCAAAAAATAATAATTGTGATTTTTTCAAAAGAAAAATAAATAATTAAAACTCTTTTAAATTCTGAATTAAAGTTTTCATACAAAAGGTCAATACTTTGATACTTTCTCCAGTAAACAATTGACAGCATTGAGAGAATTTGAAACATATTACACAAAGCTTTGTTGCTTGTAAAAACTTTTTATATAACAATTACTTCTTTAAATCATCAAGCACACATTGCTAATGTACTTTCTGTGCTTTTTTTTTCTCCCCCCCCCCCCCCTCCTGTTTAATATTGACAGATAGCCTATTAATACACAATGTACAACATATGTACAATCTATCAAATTTTTAAACATATAAAGTACATGAGAAATACAGTAAAATTCCAATCTGGAATCCATCTGGTGCTACAGATGTATTCTGTATATGTAGATATTCAATATTTGGGGCAATCGTAACACACACAAAAAAAAAAAAAAATTAAATTTCTCTAAAATCATTTTTGTTTAACTCTATTTTACTGGCGTAAAATTATACTTTTTAAAAGATTTTAATTTTTGGTTATTTTATTTGAAATTTTTATATTAAAATAATCACAAATCATTTCTAATACATTGAAGACGTGTTATCTTTTCAAATTACAAATGAAATAAACATAAATCAAACCTTTACAAGGTGTCACTTTACATTGGTCTAATGCATTTGTTAGACGAACATGTCCAACAAAATATACTGTTCTGCCATAAATATTAAATATCAACTGAAAATGACATAAATACAGTCTTCAAAATTTCAACTTAATATAAATTTTAATGTTAGTTCAAATAGAAATTTCAATAAAATTTGCTTTTTTACAAATAAATATCATGGAAGACGACAGTATTCCGAGTGACGCAGCCTTAAGCCTAAAATCGTATCGTAGAAGGCGGAACTCATATATACAGCTAACTCGACATCAAAGAAAACGCGAAAAGCTGCCTGTTAATAACTCAGCAAATATAAGTCCTATTGTTGTGATTTTTTTAAAACAGTCTTATATATGCAGTCTAATCCTATTCTGAAAATTTTACAATTCTACGTGCTGTATATTTTGAGATCTGAAAACCCATTTTGAAAGCAATTTCGATGGTGTAAGTTTGTCTTTTTTTTTTCTCCGAAACGGCCTAGATTTAAAAAAAAAAAAAATAATAATTAATATATAAAAGGAATCCATTTTTGATGAAGTGGATAAGACTAACCTAGTATCTAGGAAAACTCTTAATTTTTATATAATCCGCATAAAAAATTGGACTTCTTAGGATCGCGGATTACATGTTATACTATGGGCTAGCAGACACAACGCTGCAAACCAGTTTTTTGCGGTTTAGGTCACAGTTAAAAATCTGAATATTGGCAATAAATCTTTCTTTAAACTACAAAAACAGTTTGTTATGTGCTTTAAAATACTTGGATTGATTTTTTTATATGGAGCAGTATTTTATAATTATATGTATTTTATTTCATTGTTATTCATAGTAAGGAAACAATTTTTAAGGAGAAAATATTTCACATTTTTTCAAAAATTTCGTATCGAAATTCGATATTTATCGAAACTTCTCGTATCGAAATGAAAATTCATCGCGTCTGCCATAAGACTTTGCCATGTATCACTACGTCGCAAGGTTGACTGAAGAAATAAGAAATTAAATATCAAAGATCTTTAAAAGGGGAAAGTGAGTACAATTTCTAATTATCCAGACAGCATCTAATGTAATTATTTGCAACCGATCCTTTCTAATTAATATAATGTTCTGAATTGTTGTTATTTTTATCAATACTTATAACTGTTGTTCTTACAAAATAACACTCAGGTGCGGCATAGATATTACTTGTTATATGTGAGTGTAATACAGATAATTACCAATTTAATTTTGCGTTTTGAGTTTTCTTTTAAAGAAATTAAACAAAATCTTTCATTTTTAAAGAGCACACAATTTAAATAAATGGTATGACGAAATCAAAATTCAGATTTCCAATCCCGTTTATAAAATGATTCATTTGTAAATCGTTTCTAATGACATTATAACGAAAATTGACTTAAAATGGCGTCTTTTTCGAAATATGGGTATCTTTTTCTGATTTTTTTTATATATATGTATATCTCTTTTCAGCTTCAAAAATTAAAGCATCATAGTATTTTATTTTTATAAAATTAAGCCTATTGGGTAAAAAAAAAATTCTTATTGCCATTTATCTCTGTAACAAAAGAAAAACAGGGGAAAATAAAAAACAAAATAAAACCTGAAGTATTTCTTTTAGGCTAATTAGCCATGGGTGCAAGACCTTCAGTCTCAGGACTGATTTCAGTCTTGGACATATTTTTGACTGATATTAAATTGTACTTTATATACTTAAATTATCACGATTAGCTCAGAATGAACCATTTTATCCTGACTGGTTGTGTTGAGCTCCTAAAAGTAAAAATTTTCATCATGATATAGATAAATAAGATAAAACAGCTTTTTTGCAAAAGTAAGATACTTGTTTTTATTTAATTTTAAAGCTAAAATGCTTAAAAGAAAGCTTTAAATAATTTACTTTTTAAAAATATAAAAGTAGCCAGCTCCCGGTATTTGTGGTAATCAAGTATTATTGTAAATAAGAACAATTCAGAACATGTTACTATTTAGAAAAGATCAATTTCACAAAATTACATTAGCAGCTGCATTGTAGCTGTCATGATAATTAGACTTTGTATAAACTAATAAAGTAATTAATTACCCAGTAACTATTTCGTAATATTAATCTGACTCACATCTTAAGTTAAATATTAAGTTTTTATTCTGCTTTCATTAAACTATTCACTATTCTTTAACATTCTGCACATTCAAACAACAAAAACTCTCTTTTTCAAATGCGTTTATCGCCCGTTGGGCGATAACATTTGAAAGATCACCACGCTAACATAAAAAGTAGCAAAAAAAACAAAATTAATCAGTTGATTATAAAAAACCCGCAACATTCTCAATCGTGGGAGGAACATCACAAGGAAAAAAACCTTTGCGAGTTTTGACAGTATGTCAGGGGGGTGGGAATCCAAAACTTCACACAATGTTCACATGAAAAAAGTCGCAGACATGTTACTTTTACGTATAAAAACGTGGAATTCTGCTTTTTCGGCACATTGAATTTTATCATCCCTGGGATCGGTGCAAATCTGCATTAAAATTTTTTGACATTTTTAGGAGAGGTGGGAGGTGGCGGTATCTGACAAAATGCAACAAAAATGTGAGTACAAACACCACCAAATTGAGTTAATTTCTCTCCCTTTCTCTTTTGACCTTTTCTTTCCTGTTACTTACCACACATTTAGCTCATGCATAGAACTGAACAGCATGAAAACATAGCCCCCCCCCCCCCCCCCCCACACACACACACACAACTATCGCCTGCTCTGCCTGAAGGATTGTAGGAGAACCGCGAATTTCATCAGATGATATGTTATTGTCGTCAAATTATCTCACAAAACGCAATTTTCGTCTAAGTATCGTGGAAAAACACAATTTTCATCAAAAGAATGGGAATTTCGTCAAAGGATCAAGAAAAAAACACTAATTTTGTCAACAAATTGCAAAAAAATCAGTAATTTTGTCAAAGGATCGCAGGAAAAATGCGAATTTCGTGAACAGGCCATGAAAAAACACTAATTTCGTCAAAGTATTGCAGAAAAAAAGAGAATTTTGTAAAAGGTTGTCAACGAATTGCAAAAAAGTCACTGATTTCATTAAAAGATTGGGAATTTCATCAAAAGGCTATGAAAAAACACTAATTTTGTCAAACGATCATGGGAAAACGCATATTTCATGAATGGATTGCAGAATAAATGCACATTTCGTCACAGGATTGTGGAAAACGTGAATTTCGTTAAATAATTGTAGAAAAACCATGCATTTTAACAGAGGATAGCAGAAAAAATGCGAATTTCATCAAAAGGCCGCAAAAACACAAATTTATCATAGGATCCTGTAAAAAATGCTAATTTTGTCAAAGAATCACATGAAAAATGTGAAAAAAAAAACTAATTTTGTCAACAAATTGTAAAAAAATCACAAATTTCATCAATGGATTGCGGAAAAAATGTGAATTTCATGAACAGGCCATGAAAAAACACTAATTTCATCAAACTATTGCAGAAAAAATGAGAATTTTGTAAAAGGGTGTCAACAAATTGCAAAAACATCACTAATTTCATTAAAGGATTGCGGAAAAATGAAAATTTCATTAAATGGCAGCAAAAAAACACAAATTTCCTCAAACGTTCACGGAAAAACACATATTTCGTGATTGGATTGCTGAAAAAAATGCACATTTTGTCAAAGGATTGTGGAAAATATGAATTTCATCAAAAGGCTGCAAAAACAAATTTCATCATAGGGTCCTGGAAAAAAATGCATATTTTGTCAAAGAATCTCAAGAAAAGTGTGTAATTTGTGAAAAGTGTACGAAAAAACGCTCGTTTTGTCAACGATTTGCAAAGAAATCACTAATTTCATCAAAGGATTGCAGAAAAAATGAAAATTTCGTGATCAGGCCGTGAAAAAACACCATCATCAAAGTATTGTAGAAAAAATGAGAATTTTGTCAAAGGATCGCGGAAAAAATGCGAATTTCATCAAAATGCCACAAAAAAACACAAATTTCGTCAAATGATCATTCAAAAATGCATATTTCTGAATGGATTGCGAAAAAATGCACATTTCGTCAAAGGATCGTGGCAAAAATGCGAATTTTGTGAACAGGCCGTGTAAAAACACTAATTTCATCAAGGTATTGCAGAAAAAATGAGAATTTCATAAAAGGGTGTCAACGAATTGCAAAAAAAATCACTAATGTCGTCAAAGGACCGTGGAAAAAATGTGAATTTCATCAAAATGCCGCAAAAAAACAAGAAATAAAATTGTCCAATTAAATAATATGTAATAATGGCGGGGTTGTTTTGTGAGTTGGAGCAGCAAGGCAATGGATGGTACCTTTTAATGGTGTTAACACATCTTAGTCTTAAGGTAAGTGATGTAATCATTTCACAGAAGTATAGTTATAACGTTAAAAAATATATGTATATTCAAGCCTCTATATTAATTGCATTTTTAAAACTATTGAAAAAGACATACTATAGCCTTCAAAGTTTAAAATAATGTTGTAGGTTAATTAAAAAAAAAAAAAAAAAAAAAAAATTATATGATTTAAATCAAAATAAACTGATTTTTTTCATACTCTGCTTCATTGACTGCAGAAATGCCTTAAAATCTTCTTTATAAATTCAATCATCTAATTTTTATTACAATTAAAAACTGCATTATCTCGCTTATAAAAATACTTAACTGTTTGTTTACATTTAGAAGAAACAGCACCAAAAACTGGTGATTTATACGAAATTTTATTATTTAATTGTTTGTTTATATCTGAAATGTATTACAGATTATAGGCTTTTGCGAATTATAGAGTCGTCTAATACATGATTGATTAGTTTGTATATTATGTCTCCCTCACCCAACTTTGTTTTGATACTGGCCACTTTCTTAGGTATCTTTGTTTTTGTACCTTCAGTACAGCTGAATTAACTTCTTCATTTAAAGTCAAAATGTATTTTCACTCTTTGAAAGAAAACAAACAAGCTAGATATGTTTATTTATGTAAAAACTAAACTGTTGATATTGTCTTGCGAACCTAATTAGGTATGTTGACTTGACTGTGAAGGGAAAAGGGGGGGGGGGGGAGATCTGAGAGCTAAAACGCCTTTCCCTTCAAAATCAGTTACTTATTTTAAGAGATTATTGGTCATAGATTCTCTTCCTACTCTGTAACAAAAGCTTGTTTGCAATACTCATTGACTTTTAACTAACCAAAGATTGTGTATCCTTACACAATTTATAACCAGTTTATAAAAAGAATTCTTTATTTTGATCTTAAAGTTTGCTTGGCCATTAAAATAATATGTAATAATGGCAGGGTTGTTTTGTGAGTTGGAGCAGAAAGGCAATGATTGGTACCTTTAATGCTGTTAACACATCTTAGGCTTAAGGTAAGTGATGCAATCACTCCACAGAATTATAAATACTTCTACATTAAAAATATATGGTACTATTTAGTTATCCTGTCGACCAATTTCACCAAACTATATAAATCGCCAAACCACTCGCCAAATTATACAAATTGACATAATTTATATTTTAAATATCGAAAGAACAAATAAATTAGTATAACATTAATAAAAATACAAATAAAACGTCGAAATAAAAATCACTTGATGACGTAAAACGTGTAACTTGCATAAAGTAAAGTAATGTAACATTTACGATCAACCATTATTGGCATTTGATCTTATAGTTTGGCGATAGATTTTTGATCAACAGGATAACTAAATAGTACCAAATATATATATATATATTCAAGCTTCTATATTAGTTGCAATTTTAAAACTACTGAAAAAGGCATGCTATAGCCTTCAAAGCTTAAAATAATGTTGTAGGTTAATTTAAATTAAAAAAATTATATGATTTAAATCAAAATAAACTGATTTTTTTCATACTCTGCTTCAAAGTTACTTTTCTGCGATCATGTTAGCCAATGAATGTCTTCAGAATATAGCAGTCTAATGGTTATTTACAAGATAAACAAAACATTTCCTTTTAGTGACTGCAGAAATGTCTTAGAATCCTCTTTATAAATTCAATCATCTAATTTTTATTACAGTCAAAATCTGCATTATCTTGCTTAGAAAAATACTTAACTGTTTGTTTATATTTAAAAGAAACAGCACCAACAACTGGTGATTTATACAAAATTTTATTATTTAATTGTTTGTTTATATCCGAAATGTATTGCAGATTATAGGCTTTTTCAAATTATAGAGTCATGTAATACTTGTTTGATTAGTTTGTATTATGTGTCCCTCACCCAACTTTGTTTTGACACTGCCCACTTTCTTACTTATAACTCCTAATACTTACTAATAACTCCTTTATTTAAAGTCAAAATGTATTTTCACTCTTTTTTAGAAAACAAATGAGCTAGATATGTTTATTTTATATAAAAACTAAACTGTTGATATTGTCTTGCGAACCTAATTGGCTATGTTGACTTGACTGTGAAGGGAAAGGGGGGGGGGGGGATCTGAGAGCTAAAACGCCTTTTCCTTCAAAATTATTCATTATTTCAAAATTTCTTTTATTAGAATTATTAGCCATAGATTCTCTTCCCACTCTGTAACAAAAGTTTGTTTGTGTTACTGACTTTTAACTAGCCAAAGATTCTGGATCCTTATGCTGCAATAATAACCAGTTTATAAAAAGAATTCTTTATTTTCATCTCAAAGTTTGCTCCTGAAGTCAGATTATACCCTTCTGAACTCTCAAAAATCATCACTGATTGTGTCAGAGCTTTCAAAACTTTATCAAAATAATCATGACATTTGAAATAAAGATCTGGCATCCCAGAACAGGCGAGACATTTGGCGACTTTGAATTTGACAAGGTGATCAATCGTTACTTCTGGTAATCTCACTTTTTGTATTTTTGGCTATTCCTATTTGGAAATCTAGTTTTATTGACATCATTGATGATGAAATCTGACATTTGAGGGTGCAACTCATCTGTGTGTGTTCTAAAATGGAATAGCTCAAATAAATATATTAATATAAACATACAAATAACCAAAAAAAGTAGAATCCCTGATAGTAGGTAAAAATAAATTTTTTTGCCCTTGTAGGAAAGTGGTCGCTGGCAGACAATTTCTTAATAGCCAATTTTTATCATTTAGTGTCCCTATGCCCAGTGGCTAGTGCTAATTTTGCCCTTTAATGCATGCGTTTAGTGATCGAAGCAAGATATTTGTGAATTTTGTGCATTTTTCAGATTGCTGTATCCAATGATTTTTTGTTTGTTTGTTTTCATGAACATGCAGTGTTCATTACATGCATTATTAATCATTCCAATAAGTTGCTATATCCAGTGATGTTACTATGGTTTTAATAAATGCAAAGTGTTCATACATACATAAATTAGAATTTGAATTGTTGAATATTTACTATATTGTAAGTAGATATTTTTAAAGATTAAAATGACATGACTTTTTCTCAAAGTTATTGAAAAATCAGAATTTCAATCGTTAAATGACTACTCTGATTTAGAAAAGTTGTTTAAAAGATATAACATTTTTCAATTAATTTATGTTGAAATTGTTTTTTTTTTTTTTTTTTTTTTTTTTTTACTTTATTTTGATTGTCACATTAAAATGAGCTTTCCTGTGTTTTCTAAATACACCGTTATTTATAAATATTGTATTTACATGATTCATAAATAATGATATTGTAGAAAATGATAGTCTGGCAACGATAAAAAATGTGAACCAATCACATCAATTTTCAGGTTGCCATATTTTAGTTTGAGTTGGGTTGCATGGGAATGTTTATGCGTGCCAAAAAAATCACTGGGTATTTCTCTTGTTCTGGGATTCTTCTGAAGATCTTTATAATGCAATTATCTATATAATTTATTTCTGAGATGTAAGCAATAGATTTTGCAGTTACAAATCTCCTGTATTTCACATTCATATTGTTGAAATATCTGTTATTTCCCAAAACACTAAATTTTACATAGTTTGATGTTTAACATCTTATTTTGGATTTCTGTAATGAAAACATTATTGCAGTGAAAGGCCTTTATAATGCAATTCTCTGTATAACAGACAGCTTCTTTAATGTAAACAATGAATTTTACATTTAAGAAGAGCCTGCTATCTATTTTATAGAAATATTGCTACCCTCTAGAGGGCTAAATTCAAAACATTATTTCCTCTTTATCTCCATAATTCTGATTTTTTTAATGAAAAAATTGCTATCATTAAATTAAAAAATTTTGAAATAAGTAATGTAATGATTTTGTTCAGAGGTACTTTTGATCATGTTTATTAAGCATCATTTTGTTTACATTTTAAAACTTCATCAAAATAGTTGTAACTTTTCTAATAAATATGTTACATATAACATATGGTAGTAATAATCAGTATATCTGATGAAAATACAAGTATTTTTTTTAAATGAACTATTTAAAGATTTTTTTATCGCTATTACTGTATTTGATTAATAGTAGTTCAAGAGCCATAATTTTATACTCTAAAATCATTAAAAGCACTCTGCAAGCAGTTCAATCACAAAAGCCTGCCACTAAAAAATTTTAATGCAGAAGATGTAATGTATTTCTCAGATGTAAACAATGAATTTTGCAGTTAAGAAGCACATGTATTTCACAAATATTGCTATTTCTTGGAACACTAAATTTGATTCATTATCGTCTTTATAAACATTAGTTTGGAAAAACAAACAAATTTAGAATTATAAACATTGTTATTATATTAAAATTTTTTGTAAATGAGTGTTATAATCAGTAGCAGCTCATGACAGGTTTTTCTTGCAGCACAAAAATGCATGCCTTCCAAAAGTTTTTTTTTTTTTTTTTTTTTTTTTTTTTTTTTTTTTTTTTTTTTAATTTTTGCCTTATTTAATGGAAGAAAGTTCTGCTAAAAATAAGGTAAAGGTTTCATTATTAAAAATACTAAAAAAGGAATAAATTTGCCAGCCATACATTTAGTGTCCTCAAAACTGTCATTCATGAGCTAACACTGTTTATAATTATTTTGACCAAGCATATTTGGATCAAGCTTTAAGGTAATTTAATAATGTGTGATCAATACCTATTGTGTAAAATTTTATAATTTGCACAATTTCTGGTTCCAAGGAATGTAATTTAAAGCATTTATACAAGGTAAATTTAATGATGTATGAAATATGATCTATGTAATACAAAATTCTATAATACACACAACTCTTCATACCAAGGTGTGCATCATAAAGATCTTCTACTATATTCATATGTAGTTCACACATCAAAAACCTTAAAGATTTAGTAGGCCCCGATCATGACTAATTGGGACCTTGGGCAAAGATAAATTAAGGGGCCCCTATTCGAATCGTTGTAACATTATTCAAATAAAACTGATGGTCTGTCATATGTGTGTATGTGTAATGCATGAACAATATTTTCGTACCTTGGATTTTAAATAGAAGAAAATTCTTAGCTTTGTCAATTTTTAATTAAGTACTTTAATTAATAAAAATATTTTTTTTTCCTTAGTACAGAAAAAAACTCTTTTATATAACTTTAGCAACTTGTTATATCACTTTAAGATGAATTTAATAACTTCAACTTATGGGAAAGTTGGAATTGGGAAAAAAAGTAAATAATTTATAAATTAATATGGATTTGGGGCCCCTGGGCAAAGTCCCGATTTGGCCATGCAATAATAAGGGCCTGAGATTTAGTATCTGTGACTGCTCTGAAGAGGGCATTATTACAACTTTATAATTTTTTCATTCTGTAGCGCAAATTACTCAGCTTAGAATTTACCAATCAAAACATTGCCGTCTTGATTTTTTTTCCACTGTCTTTGTTTGATTCAGAAGTGGTTTAGATTTTTTTATATTGCAAATCCTAAAGTTTATAATAGCAAAAAAGCATCGTTAACCCCTTGGGGATGAGCGACTGGTATACTTTCCACTTAAGGTGTTCAGAATCCTTCATTATTCTCACCACTTATTTTTAATTGTAAAGTTTACCTTTCCTTAATTGGAGCATTTCTGTGATTCAATTACAGAAATTTTTTCTGATTTTAGAAACCTGTAGTAAAAGATTAAAAATTAAGCAAAGGGCTCTTGTCGCAAAGGGGTTAAACATCTTGAATTAAAGTGAACTTTAATAATCTTTGGCTTTAATTGCCAGCACTCTTCCAATTGAGCTATCTGTACGACAACCCAGCCAACACAATATTCGCTCAGAACAACTATTATCATGACATCAATTGATTGTGTAAAAAATAATTAAAAATGTACATGATTATATATTTTATTTTATTATTAAGCAACAGACTTTGCAGATCCATTTTTCTAAAAAGCTTTAAAGATTGAAATCTCTAGGCTGAAGTGGGAAAGTGGTAATTTTGAGGAATAAGAGGATAATTTATATAGAAGAATTTTCTGTATAAAAATAAAGATTTAAATTTTTTTTAAGGCTGGGGAGTAGGGGGAGGGAGAAGAGGAGAAATGTGCATTAGGGAAGCCAGTGCTTTTTATTTATTTATGTTAGTGAGCAACAAATGTTGCAAATTATTATTTTTTTTTTTCAAATTAATGTTTGAAAGATGAATTATTTAGGTAAGCTGGAGAGGTGGATGCAAAGGGAGAAGTGGAAACTTCGAAACTCAGGGGATTATTTTATATGATTTATTATTATTGTTAATAAAGAATTTTAAATAGGGATGGTCAAAGATTATTTTATATAAAATTAAAGAATTTATAATGTTTAATTTTTTTGCACTAGGAATGAGAAAAGGGGAAGCAGAAATTTGTAGTTTTGGATTTAATATAAATGTATGTAATTACTTTTATAAGTGAGCGATGATTGTTATATATACATATAAAGGTTTAAAGAGTAATATTTCTTGTTACTTTTCTTAACAAAGTAAATTTTTTAGATAGTAAAATTTAACATTGCTTTTCATATCTCTGAAACAAACCAACAGAAATACCCTTTAAACATGCATGTTGTGCATTACTTCCATATCTTACCAAAGAGTTCTTATAAAAATCTCATAGCACGGTGCTCTTTAAAATTGAAGTATGGTCATCCTTTTTTGCAGGGTGAAAGGGGGAGGATTGAAGGTGAATGGAAATCCTGACTATGAATTCTTTGTATTGGTCTTTATTATTATTATTTTTTTTTCAATAATCTCAAAAAAGTAATGATATCAATACAAAAACCCTTAACGGGTTAAAAGTTTGTGACACAGCACTTTATCTTATGCTCTAAGAATTTAAAATATGGAACTTAAAAATAATGATATCAAATTTTGAGTGACGCTATGCTATTAATTATAATCTCTCTATATATTATTTATTTTATCTTTTTATTTTTTTTATAATCACATGTGCAAAAATTATGTTCAATTAAAAAAATATATAAAAGTTTATTCGTTGATGCTTTATCATTTACATCTCTCATAAATACCAAGTATGAGTTTTAAAAGATATGATATCAAAATTTTAGTGACGCTTTGATGTGGCTTTAAACGATTTGTTTTAAAATTAAATTTAAATTATTTTTGGTTATGCTAAGATATATTCACACATCTAAACAATAGTTTTAATTTTCCAATATACTTTTAATATGTCACTTTCACTGAATTTATATAATGCATTTAAATGTATTCATTTGAATAAATTGATTTATCCTTTGTTCAATGCCATTAAAAATTTAAAATAAATTTACATAAATAATTTTTTTTGCATCATTGTATCCAAACTAAGTGAAATGTATTCAAATGGATACTATGAGGCAAAAAAATTATTTGCGTAATTTTAAATTTTTAATAGCATTGAACAAAGGATAAATCAATTTATTCAAATGAATACATTTAAATGCATTATATAAATTCAGTGAAAGTGACATATTTAAAGTATATTGGAAAATTAAAACTATTGTTTAGATGTGTGAATATATCTTAGCATAACCAAAAACAATTTAAATCTAATTTTAAAACAAATCGTTTAAAGCCACATCAAAGCGTCACTAAAATTTTTATATCATATCTTTTAAAACTCATACTTTGGAATTTATGAGAGATGTAAATGATAAAGCATCAACGAATAAACTTTTATATATTTTTTTAATTGAACATAATTTTTGCACATGTGATTATAAAAAAAATAAAAAGATAAAATAAATAATATATAGAGAGATTATAACTAATAGCATAGCGTCACTCAAAATTTGATATCATTATTTTTAAGTTCCATATTTTAAATTCTTAGAGCATAAGATAAAGTGCTGCGTCACAAACTTTTAACCCGTTAAGGGTTTTTGTATTGATATAATATTACAGGGCTGTCATGGAGGCTATACGATGGTATATGCCATTACCTTCTGGATTTTTAAAATAAATTCTGTATACCATTTATTTCTTAAATAAGTTATATTGTATATTACCCAAGGTTTTCTTGTGACTACATTTCCCTACAATTCACACTTAAATAAGGTTGTTGTTGTTGTTTTTTAGCATTTTTTTATTTCCTGATATAGATTTAGATATTTGGCAATCTGGATGACTGGAATAAAGTGTGCATTCTTAAATTTTCTAGTATTTGTAACACTTGATTTTGTATTATATAGTAGACTGCAAGAATACGGCCCACAGTTACAAGTGTCTGGCTGTGTGACAATATTGTTGTAAAAAAGCATATTTTTATTTCAATGTTCATATTGAAAAAACAAAATTTATCTTTTCCATGTCAAATAATTAAAAATTTTTTATGAATTAGATTTTTAGAGACATATTTTGATTTGCCTATAGGGGCTGTTTTTATAGTGTCTGATTTTTATGATTAAGTTTTCTATTGCATAAATCTAATCTTTATATTATAAAAATCTAATTACATTGATTTTTATATTTTTAATGTGTTAATAACATATCAATAAATGCAAAATGAAGGTTAGAATCAAATGAAACAATTTTAATATCCACGAAAAACATTTAATAGTTGAAACTTGAAACATTTATTCTAAACATAGGATAGATAATGAAATTACAATGAAAAATTCTAAAATTTCTAAACAACTACAGCATCATAATACAAAATGTTTTATTCACTGAAATAGTCCAATTTAAATGAATATTCAATGTTACAGTAAAAAGGAACCCCATTTCGATGCATCCCAGCAACCCTTGCAGTGAGTGGCATCTTTGATTTGAATTCAAATAAGGATCATTCCATGTCAAATCAACCAGTGACTCAGCCGGACCATTTCAGTCTTCAATGAAACTCTCAGGAATCATTCTCCCTGATGATATAAATGAGAATATATTTTTATAATTTTTTTTTATCACACTAAATTTTCATACAATTAATTATTTAAATTTGGAAAAATCATCACTTTTTGGGTTACATAAATTTTTCAATTTTGATTTTCTCAAGTTCTATCAGGCATACAGAATTTTATGACCCCTCATTTTAAAGATAAATTTATAAGGTTTAATTTGATAACCAAGTTGACTATGCTCATTAAAAAAAAATTAAAAATTTTTTTAATTTAAAATTTAAAAAAATTTCAGATAGTGTTTTTAAAAAATTTTGAAAAAAAATGTATGTTTGTTTAATATTATAAGCTTAAATTTCTGAAATTTTTAGAGTGGGATCTCAATGGGATCAAGAGTTATGAAATAAAAACTGAAAATTACCATTCAGCTAATACATAAATAACAAAATAGCTAGAATTAGATTGTTATTTGAATGGAAATTTTCAGTTTTTATTTCATAACTCTTGATCCCATTGAGATGCCACTCTAAAAATTCCAGAAATTTTAGCTTATAATATTACAACAAACATACTTTTTTTCAAAATTTTTAAAAAACACTATCTGAAAATTTCTTAAATTTTAAATAAAAAAAATTTAATTTATTTTTTTAACTGAGCATAGCCAATTTGGGTATCAAATTAAACCTTATAAATTTCTCTTTAAAATGAGGGGTCATAAAATGCTGTATGCCTGATAGAACTTGAGAAATTCAAAATTGAAAAATTTATGCAACCCAAAAAATGATGATTTTTCAAATTTTAAATAATTAATTGTATAAAAATTTGATGTGATAAAAAAAATTTTAAAAATATATTCTCATTTATATCATCAGGGAGAATGATTCCTGAGAGTTTCATTGAAATCTGAAATGGTCAGGTTGAAAATTGACATTTTTTGGTTGATTTGACATGGAATGACCCATAATTGGAGTTTTATTATACCTTGATTTCTGAAAAGTCACCAATAGAGCTCAACAAATAGCTAACTTATGAATTTCATACATTTTGTGCAGTGAACTTTAATAGATAAAAAAAATACGAACATATTTCAAAATTAATCAAACCCATATGAGATGCTGTGAATACTAGAGACAAACCTGACCAAAAGTCAGGTTTTTTTTTTTTTTTTTCAACATAACATTGAAGATTGTGCAGTAACTGGCGCATTCTCTTACAAGAGTCCAGTTCACTTCAAATACTCTGAAATTTGCTCTAGAATACAAAATAATATATTGATGATAATGAAAAATGTATTTTTTTAACTTGTATTTGTTAACACACATGCACAAATAATAATAAGAATAATTAATTAAAATTCAAAATATAATTTGCTTAAGTTTACCATAATTATTTTTAAGCATTTTAATGATTTTTTAGCTAAAGATTTATCCTTCTATATATAAAAAAAAGTTTTGATTTGGAAATGGACCAATGAACATCTGCGTAGATATTCCGGGTTGATCCGCATCCAATTTGAATGCTAAGCATGGCCTTTCATCGTTAATATTAAGAAAACTGTTGCATACAAAAATATGAAAATCGGTGGTATTATAGAAAAATGTTTGATAAACACGCTGATGTAGACAGTTTTCAAATCGAAGAATTATTTTAAGAGATATTTAATGCTAAAGTTGGACAAAGTCGTTCCATTAAAAAAGTTTTATTTGAGCAAAAACTATGCATGAGAATTAAATCATTTTTAGATCATTTTATACGTTATAAGTTCCCAATGCGCAGATTGCATTTATTTTTCTTATTTGACGCATTTTTTGAGGTTTTATTTCTATTTTTAATTCACATTTTCAGCATTTCGAGAGATGTTTTTTACAAATTTTAGAAAATGTCATTAATTTAAACTGTTGCTAATTGTATAAACAGCGAAACAAATTATCATATCAAATATTTCTTCAAATTAAAAATTTATTTACACGTGACTATTACAAACAGAAAAAAAAAACTTTAAAATTAGAATTAAATGATTACATGTTAAAAGCAGGAAAATTACGTCATAAGAACCATATTTACACTTGAATTTTATGTCATATTTAAAATGCCCAAAAAATAGGGTAAAACAATTTAAATTGAAAAATATATTTGTGCGAGATATTTTGAGATAATCTTTTCAACTAATATCATGAATTCGAAGACAGCGCAAATAATATTTCCTTCTAACAACAAAAGTATTTTTACGTGAATATTAATAAGAGAAATAAAAGTTTGGTGTAAATTACGACAGATTTGAAACGATACATTTAAAATGAATTATTTAAAAGAACTATCTTATAGCGCTGCTAAAGAATACCGTGAGACAATGACACTGTTTACTTAATTTATTTTACATTAGCTTATTTTCAAATAACTAATGTGTTTAATTAAATACGAAAACAGCCATTGTATCTCTTAACAGCAACAGATTTGGTCTTAAAAATCCTTAATCCAAGAAAAACGAATGAAAACCCATTTGCAGAGAGATTGCTACTGTTTTTTTTTTTTTTTTTAATTTTAATTCAATATTTTTAAAGCCAATCAAATGCGTGCAATTAACGTGCTTTTTGGATTTCGGTGTGCCTGAACGGGGGTTGGCGAGCGTAGCTCGTAGGGGGTAGAGCCCCCTAGTAATTTAAAAGATAATAGTACAGTAGCAAATCATTATATCAAATGTCAGGAATAACAAAAAGCACAATATTAACAAAAACATTGAATGAATATAAGAAATGTGGTAATAAACGAAAAATGTTTTTTATTTGTTCTCAAATACTAATTTATACACATACTTCAACTTTTTAATTAAATCTAACAATACACTATGGTACAGTTATTTAAAAAATGCAGAAAAATTATTAGACTTTTTTTTTTTCTTTTTAGGAGATATTAATGGGAGGAAGAGGGGGATATTACATTATACAATTTTATTCAAAATGGGAAACTGTTTTGTGTATTATTCTTAAATATTCCATATTTTATTTGAAATGAAATACTGTTTTCTTTTTTTTTTTTTCTTTTTTTTTTTCTGTCTTAATAAAACTTTTAAACAGTATTTCGATATTCAAAATTTATGAGACATGAATATATAAGTGAAAAATTATCAATTAACTTCTTAATTTAATTAAATAATGAATAGCAATAACTAAATATTTTCCTACACAGCAGGCAACACATCCTTAAGATTCCCCAAAAGGTAAATTTATTATTTGTTTTATTTATGATTTATTAAATTTTGAAAATGTGTTAAACAAAAGTTTAAAATTCCAAACAAATAAAAATATAAAATTAGCAAAAATAGAAGCTTTTTTGTATGCTTTGGCAGATTAGGGTTTTTCAACTAGCAGCTTGCAATGCCTATTTTTAGAAATTTTTGCTATACTATAGATGATGAACCTTATGTATATGTTAGAAATTCCAGCTTAGATAAATGAGTTATTGCTTTTAAAGGGCAAAAACATCCTTCTATAGAGGAATTTAATACAACTGACAAAGTAAAAATTTTAGGATATGTAAACTGTAGGATTTATATGGAATATTTCAAAGTAGCAAGAATGAAATTATCTTTCGAGAGAGATAGTGTTACCTGCTGATTGATCACTTGAAATAAATAATATATTGTAATAAATTAGTGTAATTAGGGAAAATAAATAAAGAAATGAAAATAATGATAAAAAAATAAATATTCAAAATAACTTTAATAATTCAAAAGGAAAGATGACAAAGAGAAATTAATAAAAAATATCCATATTTCAAAACTTACAGCAAGTGCTTGTAGAGTAGCCACATAGATTTTAACTAAATCTTCTTGATCAGACGATAAGCTCAATCCACACACCTAAAAATTTAAGATAGCTAAATTTAAAACTATATGCATAAAAAATACAATTTAATGAAAACTGAGAAAGGGTTGAAGTGAATATGTTTGAGCCGTGATTCTCAAATACAGTTAAATCTCAATAACAGGTCACTTAGGGGAACCATATAAAAATTACTTTATATGTAGAACACCAAGGACAAATTTAATCCTTCATAAAAGGGGAGTCACAGGGCCTGGAAGAGAAAGAAACCCTCCTCTCTCTTTGTAGGCTAAAATTTCTTCCTTGAGGATTCTGAATTTTCTTTTGTATGACAACTTTAGAACTCATTTTATATATATATATATATATATATGTAGCATTTTGCTACCGACTTTCAGATATTTAGGCGACACCAGTACACCTTGACATAAAATGTAGTAGAGCAATCAAAACCATCCATCCGTTATATTGAAAATATCGGACTGCAGTCAGGGTGACGAGAAAGACAGGCTCGAAACACATTGATAATTTCCCTTACGTAATGAATATAGAGAGTCATCGTCACTTTTTTAAACTGGTTTTATTGACAAAACATAGTAAACACTTCCAGTAGTCATTCCATCCACTCACAAAAATCGATCATCACTTCATAAGATTTTAGATGTTATAATAGGATCTACACATTCGAACGTTCACTCCAAGCGACGCAGCTTAATTAGACAACCAGAAAAACGTAAAATCTTCTTTCCATCACCGATGTAACGATATTTGTACCCCGAACAACAACGCACGGACGGTTACAGAACAGTAAAAGACCAATGCCAGAAGAGAGGAGGGGGAGGATGGGACATAGAACAAATTACGATTCGATAGGAAAGGATGACGTCGATAAAGAACTCTTTATACGGCGTCAGAATAAAAGTGCAAATAGCGCTGGCGGACGCATGGAATTGTGGGTATAGAACACAAAAGAATAAATGATATTAAAACATTCGAAAGAAAGAGAATTTAGTTTTAGAATAAAATGAAAAAGTAATTTAATGGGTTTTATAAGATTAGGTGAATGGATTAAGGTTTTTAGAATAATAAAAGAATACGCAGCTTTAAATGCATAAAATAAAAGACAAAAGATATTAAGATATTATTAAAGATAGGTAAAAAAGAAAAATATTAAGAATTTGGAATAGTTTTACTAAGAAAAAGAGGCGAAAATTTTTATTATTACATATATATATATATATATATATATATATATATATATATAATGTTTTCCATTTGCCAAGGAAAATATTCGTCAAAAACTGTTCAATTGAATTTTAAGCTTTTAACATTAAAAATGTAATAATCAATATACATAAATAAAAGAAACAATTCTTGTAATTTGTAAGGAATTACTTACAAGTTAAAAGAAACAATTCTTATAACTTGTAAGAAATTACAATAAGAATATCAAACTTTTGCATTAATAAGTATTAAAAAAAATTAGTATGGCTCAAGTGAATATGACCTTAGTTTAAGAATAATCTTAGTAAAATAAAAAAGATAATGATATTGATGGATGGGCTGGTAGGGAAAGTACCTGCTGCTCTTTGTAAGCTAAAATTTCTTCCTTGAGGATTTCAAATTTTCTTTTGTATGTCAACTTCGGAACTCATTTTTTAATACAGTCAGTTTAAAAAAGCAATGCTAAAATATTTAAAAATATATACCCAACTAGAAACAAGACACAATTAATTGCTTCAGCTTATGTAGTCTCATTAGTTAAATGAGATATTCTAGGAAAGACTGGATAAAAAATATTTTGCAAGCTAAAACATTTCAATGCTTTATTAATTTCAAATGCTAAAAGATGTAAATTAAAACTTTAAAACCAGTAAAAATATGTTTATTTCGACTGTTAACATGTTTCGACTCACTCCGAGTCATTTTCAAAAACAAATAAATAAAGTTACTCTAAATTTGCATGATCTATGACATTCACTCATTCATTACATCATTCACTTTTCCACATATTACTTCATATCATGCATGTTACATTTTTATTTTCTATGGATGCTTATTTTATTTTATTTTCATACTCATTGAGTAGCTAGAGCCATATTTTTGCTAAGTGAAATGATAATAAGTTAAATAAAATAAACTATCAATATAAAATAAAAAGGCGTGTCATAGACCGTGCAAATTTAGAATAGTTTTATTTATTTGTTTTTGAAAATGACTCAGGGTGAATCGAAACATGTCAACAGTCGAAATAAACGTATTTTTACTGGTTTTAAAGTTTTAATTTACAATTAATATATTATTATAAGGTGCTATTTGCTATAGATTTCAATAATTCTAAGAGAATAGTTTATAAATATATGAAAATGACTAAAGATTTCTTTTCTTAATGCAATTTTGAAGGCTTTTAAAAGAACTAAAAAGTTCTTAAAGTGAATCGGTAATATTGGTTGATTGGAAAAGTTTGTGCCCGATTTCTGATGCATAGAGTGTGGAATATTTTGCAACCCTCTCTAGCGGCTCTCTCTCAGCCAGGCTGAAGGCGCCAGAGATCACATGATCTGTCTGGAGAATTAATATTAAAAAACATTTTTTCTTTCTTGTTCCTTTTTTTAGTTTAGTTTATTGTGAATGTGAATCTTGAACGCAGCAGGTAATAAGCTGCGTATAGGTTTTTTGTCATGGTCTTTATAGGAGAAATGATGTTTTGATTTTGAAAAGGAAAATTTATTTTCGAATATTAAATCATGCTATTTTCTGGGCTTCTTTTTAGAAGAACATAATTGCTGATATTTTAATACGTTTATCTTGATTCCCAGCGAGGAATAACAAATATTATCCAAATGTTTTCATTGTAAATACTGTATATATTTTAAAGTGTAAATAGAATAATCAAAGTTTTTAATCTTCCTGTGATTACTTATACTGAACAACACCTGAGCCACTTTCAGTTGTGAAATATGCTTTATTATTTTAATGTGATTTTACATGAATCGTGAAGTTTTTATTTAAGCTCTCCCAATTTTGATTTAAATTAAGAACAACGTGAAATTTCGTGGAATTCATGAAGATTATTCTTTATTTTTTGGTGCCTCAACAACCCGGAAAAAAGGTAAGAAATACCTTTATTATTCTGCATGACTATTGACTCTTGATTTATTGAAAATAACGCTTTCTCATAATAATTTATTTTGAAAATTGAAATAAATTTTAAACGTGGATAAGCTTAAAAGTAAAAGAGCTACTGTTCGCACAGCAGTTACAAAATTAATCACAAAATGTGATACATTATTATCTGTTGATATTGATAAAACTGATTGCGATTCTTTAATGGAATTGTTAGCGCTCGTAAATGAAAAGGAAGTTCTACTAAAGGAATTAGATTCCGAAATAGATGAGCTAATTCAGGAAATAACTGAATATGAAAAAGAACTAAAATCGGTAAAAGAATATTCTGAAAAAATATCAAGTTTGAAATTTAAAATTAAGATGAGGCTTAAAAAATGTAAAATCGAAACTGAACCAAAAGTTTTACTAGAATCAAGTAACGGTTCAAAAATCAGTAGTAAACCAGTTTCGGCAGTGAAGCTTCCTAAACTTAACATAGAAAAATTTTCTAGTGATGCAAGCCAGTTCTTAGAATTTTTTAATTTATTTACTAGTGCGATAGATTCAAATGAATCGTTGTCAAAAATTGAAAAATTCCAATATCTTAAATCCTTGTTGTCTGGACCTGCATATAATATTGTAGCTGGTTTTGAGCTGACAGATCAAAATTATTCTACTTGTTTAAAATTGTTAGAAGAGAGGTATGGGAAGCGGGAAATATCATAAACTGTTATATGAACAAAATCCTGAATCTTGAGCCAGTAAAATCCTCTAACAATGTTACTTCTTTAAGGAAGCTGTACGATAATATTGAAACTTCTATGAGAAATCTTGATGCGTTAGGAGTAACATGAGGCTCCTACGGCCATTTATTACTACCCATATTATTAAGATTATTACCCGAAAATTTGATACTAGATTTCCATCGAAAACGTGACCCCGATAAGGACTGTGAAGTCACCGATTTAATAAATTTTATTAAAACGGAACTAAGATGCCGGGAAGCTACTAATTTAGTAAATAATTCCCAAAGCAAGGCTTATGAAAATTCTAAAACCAAATATGAAAATTCTTCAAGTAAATATCAAAATTTTCCTCAAAAGAAAAATATACCTTCGGCTGCTGCTTTAAATACATCTACAAAACAGTTTTGCATATTTTGCAAGTCTTCTGATCATGTAGGACTAAATTGTTCGAATTCACTGATGAACAAAAACGATATAAGTTAAAGAAAGAAGGTCGCTGTTACAAATGCTTTTACAAGTCCCATTTATCAATTAATTGTAGAACAAAAATTAATCCTTGTTCCAAATGTGGTAACAACACCCATAGTTATTTGTTTTGTTTCAAAGAAACAGCAAAAGAAAATCCTGAAAAAGAAATGAAAGGCGCAATTGTATCTATGATGTCGATACAAAAATATAAACAAAATAAAGCAACATTATTGCAGACTTGTACAGTTTCTGTGTCTGCTGGTAAACAATGCTTGTTGGCTCGCGTTTTATGTGATAGTGGTTCAGAAAAATGCTTCGTGAAGAGATCTCTAGTACAAAATTTAAAATTGAAGCCATTGCGAAGAGAAAATTTATTAGTTTATCCTTTTGGGCGGAGACGCCCTTATGAATCTTGTTATGAAGTAGTTGCTCTTGAATTATCCAGTGTTGTGCAACCTATTAACTCGATAAATATCAAAGCACTTGTGGTTGATAATATAACTAGAGCTTCTGTGAAAACCCTAGAACCAGAACTTCTAGACATAATGAGAACAAGAGGCTTTAAGCCTGCTGATACAGGTCTTGAACAGGAAATAAATATTTTGCTAGGGTCTGACTTTTTGTGGAAAATATTAAAGGGAATCGAGGGAAAATTGACAAAAGAATTATACGTTGCAGAAACTATTTTCGGTCATACGGTACAAGGGCAGATAGAGTCGAATGAAAATGAAGTAACTTGTTTGCGTGTTTCAGTTGAAAATATGAATACTCAGCTGAAAGCATTTTGGGATCTTGAATCAATTGGCATTGCTGAAAGCAATGAAAAGAACATTACCGATCATGAGGTAATAAAAGAATTTAAAGAAAATTTAAAATTCGTAAATGGGCGTTATGAAGCAAAATTATTGTGGAAAAATTCTCACGAATTACTTAGAAATAATCTTGAAGTAGCAAAGAAGCGATTTTCTAGTTTAGAAAATAAATTCTTGAAAAACGATTCTTTAATTAAGGAATATAGCTCCATTTTGCTAGAGCAGTTTAATGAGGGTGTAATAGAATTGTGCACCGAGAAACATTCTAATAATTCCTATTACATGCCACACAGACCTGTTATCCATGATGATAAAACTACAACAAAAATGCACATAGTCTATGATGCTTCTTCCAAATATGGTGTTTCTCTATCATTAAATGAATGTTTGTATCATATCCCTAACTTGAATTCTAATGTTTTAGATGATGAAAACATTCCTGTTTCGAGTTACAAACCCCCAAATACTTCCCTAAAAGTTTTAAGATTGATCTGGAACAATACAGAAGATAAATTAGGACTAGAATTACGAACCTTGTTAGAAAAATTAAATAATGTTTCTTCTACTACACGCAATGTTTTGAAAATTGCAACAATGCTGTTTGATCCAGCCGGATTTATTTCCCCTTTTGTTATTCGTGTCAAATGCCTTTTACAGCAATTGTGGATAATGGGAATATCATGGGATGAAAGTTTTTGTGGTGAACTAGAAAATAATTGGCAAAATTGGCTTTCAGAAATCCCTGATCTCACACACTTGAAAATTCCCCGACACTATTTTAGCAACCTGATCATGGAAAAGGAGCATCTCCAGCCCGAAGATCAGTGTCCTAGTGTTAAAATTGTTGCTACACAATTACCTGATGTTTCTAAAGAGAAGTCTCGAAAATCAGCAACCATTTCTTGTGTTGTTCAAACAAATAAATCTGATGAAATTCCCATTTTTAATCTTGAAAAGTATAGCTCCCTAAAGAAATTATACCGAGTAACTGCATGGCTATTTAGATTTATTTCTAATATAAAATTGAAGGTAGAAAAAAGAGATTTTTCAGAATTATCAGCTGAGAAAATGTTACATGCTGAAAATGTTTGGTCAAAACTAGTGCATGAAGAAAGTTTTCCCGAAGTTATAAAATCATTGAAATGTAACAAGAGTATCCCTAAAGAATCAAATCTTCTACAGTTAAATCCTATGTTGTCAGATGAAGGTTTGCTGTTGGTACGAGGACGGTTAAAAAAGTCTGATTCTTCATTTTATGAAAAACATCCTGCTGTGATTCCTGCAAAACATAAACTTGCCGAAATAATCGTGAAAGATGCACATGAAAAGGTTTTTCATTCAGGAGTGTCCAGTACATTAGTACCAACTCGTGAAAAGTTTTGGATTTTAAGATCTAGACGGTGCATAAAATCAGTCCTGAACAAGTGTACAATCTGCGAGAAATTTAACGTTTGCCCTGGTCAACTAGTTATAGCAACTCTAAAGCATATTTTGTGTTTACCTGCAACCAAGGAATCCTTAGTGAAACACTTCCGTTTGTGCGAGACTCTTTTGAATCATTTTTGGAAGCGCTTGAAAAATAAGTGCCTTCTCAACTTACAATCTGTCACTACACGGACCAGAATAAGACTTCTGACTTTGAAATATATGATATGATTCTTATGCATATGAACATGTATCAAGAACATTCTAGAAGTTGGGTATTTGTGGGCAGAGATTTAAAAAAATGAGGTCTTATGAACTGAAGACAAATAATTCCATCATTAAAAGACCCATTAATTTTTTGCATAATTTAGAACTGAAAAAAAAAAAAAAAAAAAAAAAACTTTCACTGACATTTGACTTTTTAAAAAAATCTTGAACTCTTTTGTTTATTGACTTTAAAAAAAACTTTTTATTTTTTTTCACTTTAAAAAAAAATGTTTCTTGTTTGATATTATTTCTAATTTTTAGTTTATTTTTTTTTTATTATTATTATTATTTTTTGTGTTGAATATTCTAGAAAAAGTTGTGTAGATTTAAACTGTTCTTTCTATTTTTAGTAGCAGAAACTTGATCGCAAATATTTTAAATTGTTTTAGATAGTTTTTATTTGAAGTCCAGTATGTAAGTATATATTTTGATTTGTATTGTATTTATGTATAGTGTAACTGATCATTTTTTAGAATAATTTTCTTTCTACTTTAATTATTTTGAATCACCATTTTGATGAACCCTTGTTCATCGGGGGGAGAGTTTGTGGAATATTTTGCAACCCTCTCTAGCGGCTCTCTCTCAGCCAGGCTGAGGGCACCAGAGATCACATGATCTGTCTGGAGAATTAATATTAAAAAACATTTTTTCTTTCTTGTTCCTTTTTTTAGTTTAGTTTATTGTGAATGTGAATCTTGAACGCAGCAGGTAATAAGCTGTGTATAGATTTTTTGTCATGGTCTTTATAGGAGAAATGATGTTTTGATTTTGAAGAGGAAAATTTATTTTCGAATATTAAATCATGCTATTTTCTGGGCTTCTTTTTAGAAGAACATAATTGCTGATATTTTAATATGTTTATCTTGATTCCCAGCGAGGAATAACAAATATTATCCAAATGTTTTCATTGCAAATACTGTATATATTTTAAAGTGTAAATAGAATAATCAAAGTTTTTAATCTTCCTGTGATTACTTATACTGAACAACACCTGAGCCACTTTCAGTTGTGAAATATGCTTTATTATTTTAATGTGATTTTACATGAATCGTGAAGTTTTTATCTAAGCTCTCCCAATTTTGATTTAAATTAAGAACAACGTGAAATTTTGTGGCATTCATGAAGATTATTCTTTATAGAGTTTCGAAGTGTATTCAAGTTTATTTAAGTAGCGAAATGCAGTCAAATTGTCAACATCTAGTCTCTCGGCAATCTCTTGAATAGTAATAGAGTCAGACCTCTATTTAACGAACCTCTATTTTGCGAACTTTTCCTTGGAACCAAGAACATTTTGCGAATTTCTTCGTAAAATAACCTACAAATAGCGAAGTGCATTCTCTATTTAACGAACTTTTTCTTGTGATTTAAATTTCTTTTTCTCCCCATTTCTCAAAATATTTCTGGACATTTCAAACTTATTCTTTCATTAAACACATTTTATGATGTTCAATGGCCTTGAAATGGTTTTACAATGCGCCTCCTTTGTCAGCAGTGAGAATTCGGTAAGTACGGAGGACGAAGACGATAATCCCTTAGAGTAACAAAAAGAAGAAATTAACCATGATGTGCTGATTGTATTTTAATTAATTCTGAAATTGAGACCTCGGAAACACTATCCGAATTGGATATTTTTGACAGTGTGAAAAATAAAAACAATACAGCAATGAATTGTGATGATGATAGAAATGTTCATTATGCAGGAATTAACAAAACTTGTATGATGAAATACTAAAATCATTTGAAACAATCCGATGTGCATTATAGTTAGAAGAAAATACGCATGAAGGGGTATTTGGTGCATTGCAAAAATGCGAGACGTATTATGAGAGAAAGCACTTTTTTAAATAAAAAACTCAAGCAAAATTAACAGAGTTTTTCACAAATTAAATTTAAGGACGCATATGTTAATGTACGGTAAAGATTATTTGTTATAATAATAATAAATACGATAATGTCATTAAAGTTCGTTAATTTTAATGTATAACTATTTACTTTAAAGTTAAACAGAAAATACAGTGTATTCGCGGAAAATATTTTGTTTTCCTTGTAGATTTCAAAGATAGAACACATAGAAAAAATGAATTGATGATGGATATTGGTATGTAAAATAAATAAAACAAATCGATGTAATTTATTTAAAAAAATGTGATTAATTACTTTTAGTAAAAATATTTAGTGTTTATGAATTTAAAATCTAGTTTAAAGTATTTTAAAAGGTGAATCTCTATTTAACGAATTTTCCTTATAATGAACTTTTTTCCGGGATTTAGCGACTTCGTTAAATACAGGTTCGACTGTATGTGGATTATTATTCACTAAATCATGGATTAAGTCATTATCAATGCCAGAAGGTCAACCAGAGCAAATTTTATCGTTTAAATTGAAATCAACTAAACCACTTTTTAACTGCCTAAAGAACGGGAGCACGATCCAAATAAACATCTTGAATATTTTTTATAGCACATCCAACACTCTTTTTTTTAAAACTCATATAACATAACATGATGAAAATGTAAGTTTCAATTTTCCATCATGAATATTAACCTTACACACTGTTAGTTAATAATATGGTTACAAAAGAAAAATCAACATGGTCAAAATTGCAAGTTTCTGCCATCTATGAAATAGGGCCCGAACTTTTGCAATCACTGAATAAAATTTCATTAGACCAATAAAAAGAAAAAAAAGGGGGGGGGGGGATTACTTTATACTAAACATGCAAACATACTATTTTTTTTTTTTTAATTGCTACATATAGGTAGAAGTAAAATATAAAACTCATTTAAAGCTTTTCTGAAAAGAAAATAATTACTTGAAACCATAATAATAAATAATTTTCAATTATACAAATATAAAGGCATGAGATACTGCCGCGGCGAGCGGCCTCTTTCCGTCCACAGCCCTTTATTCTTCTACTTCTTCCGACTCTTTAGCAGAAGCCAGGTTCATAGGACCCCAGCCACGTCCAAGTATAAGAGACTTTAAGCTACCAGACAACCCTTGCTGCGTCGAACTTATTATTAGCTAATTAGATGTTCTAATAATAATAATATCAGGGTTGTCTCGGTTTTAACCATGGTGGTTTTAACCAGTGGTTTAAACCGGTTTTAACCGTCCTGGTCAAAATCAATTTTGACCATTTTGACCACTGAAATTGCCTATTCAATTTATTTACTACTAATCAAATATGTTTTACTAGCATATGTTAAAAACTAAGTTAGCATTTGTTAAAAATGTCATAATAGAAGTAACATAACACCAGCAAATACCAAATTAAAACAGTCATAACATAAATAACATTAAAACATTTGTGTTGTATCTTGGTGTAATCATTTTTTATACACAAGCTCTTTTATTTTTTTATGTAAGTTGTGCTGAATTTAAGAAATGATTACAATTAACAAGTTTTGCAGTTGTCTCTAAACTTAGATAGTTTCGTAACTTATTTTGGATTAATCCAAATTTAGAAAACAATCTTTCAATTGATGATGAGCTGGCGCACCAGTTCATTAGATGTAATGGGAATTCAAAAAATTTTATATCAATGCCTTTAACCTTCTACATTGTTGCTCACCAGGCATGAGGCCCAATTTTATCTTTTACACTTTCAGAAAAATAGGATTTTGGATATGGTGAGGATTTTGCTTGAAATACAATCACAAGAGGCAAAAAGGTAGGATCAATATTATCGTGTAACCACTGCTTTGCTATTTTTTGCTTCTCTTCATCAATACTTTTACTCATGTAGACAGGATTCAGCATATGAGCCAGAAAATGAACTGGGGTAACATTTTCATTAAATCGAGACTGTATCATTTTAGAATAAGTTTCAAGATCTTTTTCTTTTAGCAATCTTAACCATTCATTGCATACATCAGATATAGTAGCATCTTCTTTTTTAAGTTTATCTAAAGCAAGGGAAATAGGCTTAAGTTGATTTTATAAATGTTTTACTTCTTTGTATGCATTGTTAATGATTTTAACGATGTTATCATCAATATTATCTTCATGCTCATCTGCAATTTTTCATTTCAATAACATGCTTCATTATTGAATTAACTTGGTTTGTGTTTATAATATCTTGTCCTACAAGGTTCAAGTAATGTGCAGCTCATCCATAAGAAATAAACAGTTCGTCTCTATATGCATTTTGAAAATCTTCTCTCATGCGTTTCATCTTGTTTTCATTGTCACTTACAAAACTTTTTACTTTACAAGCAAACTTGTTTTCTACCTCTTCTTTAGTATCAGCTGCTAGTTTTAAACAATACTGGACAGTTTTTTTAGATGCCCTGTATCAACAGCTGAAAGGAAGAATGATTTTTTCCCTGTTGATACACAATTAACAATGATAGGGCAATTATGGATCTAGCTTTCTTATTTTATTGCATAAGCATATTTTACTAATGAGCTTCCTTAACTGATCAGTGTATTATTTTTTTAACTGCCTGTTACTTTTATTACTTATTAAGTTACTTTTAATTGCAAAGAAAAAATAATTATTAAAATTAAGACCATTTTTAACAGTTTTGACCATTTCTGACCACTTTTGACCAATTTTAGACGGTTAAAACCACTTTTATCCAGTGTCCTGGTCAAAATCAATTTTGACCGGTTAAAATTACAACCCTGAATAATATATATCTTTATATATATAAGTTCAGCTTTAAAATAGCTGAAATGTTTTTCATTTATCAAAAAAAAAAAAAAAAAAAAAAAAAATATTTGTCAAAAACTGTCAAATTGAATTTTAAGCTTTTAACATTAAAACTGTAATAATCAAGATACATAACTAGAAGAAACAATTAATTTGTAGGAATTACTATAAGAATATCAAACTTACTATGCATTAATAAGTAAAAAAAAAAAGTGATTATAGCTCAAATGAAGGTGACCTTAATTTAAGAATAATCTTAATAAAATAAAAAAGATAATGATATTATTTTTTTATTTAACATTTTTTTTAATTAAAAAATATAAAAGTATTTTTTACCATTCCTTTGAGTTCTGGATTGGCTATTGGCGAGCGATTCCCATGGAAATCAGGATATACATGATAATTTTTAGTTAACAGTGATACTGACGAAAAGTCTTCCTCGCCAGATTGTTTTACTGCTAACTCATTTAAAACTTCGGTAATATGTCTAGGAGAAAATAGTGCATGTTAAAATCAAGCAAGCAATTTCAGATATTATTTTGCATAAATACATTATTAATATTTCACCCTGATTAATAGGCTATGGCCAAAACTAAAAACACAAAAATAATTTTCGTACTAGATTTATTTTTTATAAGAAAGGAAAAAATATTAAATCTTTGAAGCCCAATCCAGTTGTTAAAATGATATTTAATACTTGTGATAATGTGTACCATTATAATCTGTCAATCTTTTTAATATAAGAAAAACCTATCCTTTTTCATCTTTGGCTAAAAAGATATTGTTAGCATAGCAAAAAGTAAAGAAAACATAAAATTATACAGTATGCATTATAAAACATAATAGTGATACACCATATATTAAAAGATATCTGAATTTGCATCTCTCTCTTTCTAGTGCAATACAAAACATACACAAAGCAAGAGACAAAGAATGTTAGGGCATGGGATCAATAAATTGCAGTGTTGCTAATTTAAAAGTTTTTTTTTTATTATTATTCAGATATCTACCATTATTTTCGATTAGTAATGTTCACCTTAATTAATCTGTTATTAAATAGAGTAAATATTACAATTCGGAAATATTGTTTTTTATCTGAATTTTAAAAAATTTGCTAAACTGGCCACACTGGAGAAGTTCGCATCTTGATCAATGAATTTGTGTCTTAACCGTGATTTAATTACCTCAAAGGACCGAAAATCGATTGCATAATAGCCATTCGCATATTAAAAGTGATAATTTTTCATTAGCCTTATGGGGGATGTTCAAGGGATCAAAGAAAATCTGTGTTTTAACTGGGTTCGACTGTATATATATTAGTATGTATATAAATATAATGCCTAAAAAGGTTACTTACTTTTCATGTTTCTGGGCTGTTTTCTTTAAAGATTCAGATGCTGGGTGGGAATTTATAATATGGTCAAGCTAAAATAAATAAAAACAGTTACAGGCTCCAAAACATAAGAACAAATGATGCAATTAAAAAAATGCAAATTTCATCTCAATAAATTATTGTTATAAAACAGATTCTATTGAATGTGCAATTATTTTTCAGCATTTTTTTTTCTTAATTTAAAACTGTTAATTTGAGAAAGTAAATTCTAATTGCTGACTTAATTTCTGAACAGGCAGGGCAAACACCAGTGCTAAAACTTAAATAATAATAAACTATTAAAAAAAGTTATATTTTTTAAAATGCAGAAAAATTAAATTTTAAAACAGAGAATGCACATTCTTGTGACAATTATGTCTGCTATAAAAAATAAATACATGAAATTTTATTAACTTTTATTGTGTTTTATAAAATATCAACCATGAAACTCAGTAATTCAAATCGTTTACAAAGAAAACTTAAGTCTCACATCTATTGGTCACACTTCTTGCAACTGATATAATTTTTTTTTTTTTTTTTTTTTTTTAAGCGACCTCTAATAACATTTGACATGCAATTTTCTTTTTCTTTCTTCTATTTTAATCAGCAGTGTAGTCATTAAAAAAAGAGAGAAAGAATATATGCTACAAGCAGATATACACCAGAGAGTATACAGTATAACTATGGAGGTATACAGAGTTATCTGGAAGGCATACGGCCTATGCCATCATATACTCTCCACTACGTCCCAGACTTTAAACATTTAAATTTGAAAAACTTGGTACTATTACGACCAATTCCAGTTAAATTACTGCATTTTTATCAGAATTTTCATCAGGCCTAACAGCAGCCAAATTACAAAGGGAGAAGAAGAGGAAAAAAAAAAAAAAAGGTGGGGAACGTGAGAGATTATTAATGATTACTACAAAATAACAAATACAGTGATGGAACAAGATGGACTTCATTTTGGAGCAGCAAAAAGCCATTTTGGAGCAGCAAAAACGCTCATTTTGGAGCATCAAAATGTCATTTAGGTATTCTTTGACGAAATTCGTGTTTTTTCTGCAATTTTTTGACGAAATTCGCATTTTTCCTGCGATTCTTTGACAAAATTCACGTTCTTCCTGCAATTCTTTGAAGAAATTAGAGTTTTTTTCCTCGACTCTTTCACAAAATTCGTGCTTTTTTTTCCAATTCTTTGACGAAATTTGATTGTTTTTTGTGATCTTTTGACATAATTTGCATATTGTTCGCAATCTTTTGACAAAATTCGCGTGTCATTTGGACCCTTTGTTGAAATCAGTGTGTTTTTTGCTATCTTTTGACGAAATTAGCATGTCTTTCGAAATCTTTTGACGAAATTTGCAGTTTTTTGAGCTCTTTTAACGATCTTTTGACCCCGTTATGTTGTTTTTTGATGAAATTAGTTTTCCTTTGACAAAATTCATGTTTTTTTGGTGATACTTTGACGAAATTCGCATGTTTTTTGCGACCTTATGATAAATTTGCACTGGTTTTTTGCGACATTTTAACAAAAGGAGTGTTTCTTCACGATCTTTTGACCGCGTTTTGTTCGTTTTTAGGTGAAATTACCAATCCTTTGGCAAAATTCACATTTTTTTGCATGATCCTTTTACGAAATTCGCATGTTTTTCGCGATCTTTTGACGAAATTTGCGTTTTATTAGCAATCTTTTAACGAAATCGCAGTGGCGCAGCCACGGGAGGGGTTTGGGGGTTAAAACACCCCCCAGAGCTAAGAAAAATTACTATAATTGCCTCTTATATGAATCAAAACCAAAATTAATATTTAAACGTTTTGGCGTTTTTCGAAATCCGCAGCTTTGAGAAATCAAACTATTCAACAAAGTGATTCAATTAAACGGCGAAAATTCTACTTAAAACTGTGAAAGCGCATATTACGTGCATTGGTTTTGTGAAAATTGATTATTTGGACTAAGTCACTTTTTCGAGACGTCTTATGCTAAAAGAATGGTCATTTCCTGTCACACAGACGCTTTGAGTTTAAGTATTATACAATGGGCCATTTCTTAATTGCACTTCTGTCTTTGTTCCATGTTCAAAACAATAATAGACCATCGAATTTCAGAAAAAACGTGAAACGTACACTTTGCAGATCTCTCTCAGTTTCAAACGCCCTGTTTTACGCTTTTTGCTTCCAATTATATCTAAGACCAAGCTTTTTACGTACCCAAGTAAAAATCTTTGTAAAATGAGAATCAAAAAAGAAGTAACTATAAAGTTGTAAAAAGCTGTTTTTGATTGTGATTGAACAAATTATCGCAATCAGTGTGTCTTTCGAACCATTTGTTCCTTAGGAGATCTGTACATAAATTTAAAGAATGTATTCCATTAGTTAGTAATGTAGCAACGAGTAATGGTGCTTGCTCTCGGAGAAGCATTGCCACCCGTGTCAGGTAGGAAAGAAACATTTATTGTAATTTCATTGCGTTATAGGTAATATGTCTGTGAGTATGGATTTTGAAAAGAGAGGGGTTAAATGTAAAACATTTTCTTAGACTGTTTAAAATATAATTGCACACAGTTTTATGCTAACCATGCATTAATTTAAATTAATAAGCACATTGTTAAAAATCTGCAGTTTTAGCTTTGTAGTCACTTGCTATTATAGAAAACGGTTACTTGAATATATTATGGAATATTCTCATTATTTTTTATTATTCTCATTCTCATTATACCTTAAAAGTAACCACCATGTCAAAAACCAAGCTTTTATATCAACTACACTATATGGCCGAAGGTCACCGGTCACTTGTAATTTTAGACATTTTGTTAAATATCTAGAAAAATACATGAGGAATTAACCTGAAACTGCAGGTGCGTAAATAGTATAGTATAAGTCATATTTCCGTGAAGATTTTTTCCCCGAAACCCCATAGGGGACCGTCAACAAATTGAAAAAGAACGAATATGTTTTGGATAACCCTGTAAAAACTAATGTAGCAAAAACGTTCAAACTCGAGATTATTAATAAGTTGCTTATTGTAATATACTGTGTTCATTTTTATGAGGATAACATGTATACTCGTAGAGAAACTCAGGTTTTTATAAAAACAGTCCCAAATTTCACCAAGTTTTTTGCTTATAATTTGCAGAGTTCTTATTATAAAAAAAGTTCTTTTCAGAAAATATAGCAAACAACATTGTACATAATACCCTGCAATCAGAACTAAAAAAAAAATAAAAATTGAATGAAAACTGAGTAGGTTTACTAAAAAAATGTTTCACTGTGCATGCGCGAATGCAATCAAAATATAATGTGCATAATGTATTAGCTAATTATATAGAGCAAATTTTGTGAAAGTCTCAAAATCATAGCTTGAAAATTCTGAAAATTATCGTCAATAGAATAAGCTCGAAATCCGTTGTTCCCAAAAGGAAGCAAAAGGATGAGGGGTTGTATCCAAATATAGTACTACGTGCAATATTGTGTACGCTATCTTGGCACTAATCAACAGATATTTAATACAACCCTTCATCTTTTTGCTTCTTTTTGGGAACAATCGATTGCGAGCTTATTCTATCGACGATAATTTTCAGAATTTTCATTCTATGATTTTGAGACTATCACAAAACTTCATCTATATAATTAGCTAATACATTATGCACATTATATTTTGATTGCATTCGCGCATGCGCAGTGAAACATTTTTTAATAAACCTCCTCATTTTTCATCCAATTTTTATTATTTTTCAATTCTGATTACAGAGTATTATGTACAATGTTGTTTGTCATATTTTCTGAAAAGAACTTTTTTTTTATGTTAATAATTCTGCAAATTATAAGCAAAAAACTTGGCGAAATATGGGACTACTTTTATAAAAACCTTAATTTCTCTACGAGTATACATGCTATCCTCATAAAAATGAACACAGTAATAATAAATTGCAACAGTAATAATAAATGAACACAGTAATTAATAAATTGCAATAAGCCATTTATTAATAACCTCGAGTTTGAAGGTTTTTGCTACATTAGTTTTTACAGAGTTATCCAAAAGATATTAGTTCCTTTTCAATTTGTTGACGGTCCCTATGGGGTTTCGGGAAAAAAATCTTATGACCTATACTATACTGTTTACACACCTGCAGTTTCAGGTTAATTCTTCATGCATTTTTCTAGATATTTAACAAAACGTCTAAAATCGCAAGTGACCGATCACCTTTGGCCATATAGTGTATATCGCACAAACCGCAGTCTTAGAACGCTTTTTGCTCTTGCATCCTTTTAATTTCGAATATTTGGAAAACTGTTCTTGGTGATCATTTACGTTTCTAGAGTAACAGCCATGCCAAACTTAATGTATCTAGCTCTAACAATTCCTAATAAATCATAATTAAGGCTATATAATGCTGCTAGCATTGTGTAAGAGTAATACATAAGTAAAAAAGTGTGCAAAAAGGCGTCCGTCTGACATTAGCCTTAGATCGTTTTCAGACCGTTTTCTGCTCATTTCATCCTTTTTAAATTGAATTTTTTTTAGGAACCGTTCTTGAGTATTTATACATCCCAAAAGTTATCATGCCAGATTCTAACCTTCTATACAAAATGTATCATACAAATCTCAATTTTAGAAAGTTTTTTTATTTGCTCTTGCACCCTTTAAAATTTCGAATTTTTACAAAAACTGTTCAGGGCATGCATTTAAGTCTCTAAATTAACAACCATGCCAAATTCCATGTTTCTAGCCGTTGTTTTACTGATGTAAAATATAGCTTATGTTGAAACGGAGATAATCACCATCATTTTGCCATTATTATTAAGGTTCCACTCTACGCTTAAAAAGTAAAATCGGAATTATTATAAGATCATTCATGCATCTTATTTTTCTGGCGGTCAGCGGGGGGAGTTGGGTGCACTCGGTGTACCTAAGTAACGTAGAATCTTCTAAGGATTGTCGGTAATGATTTTCGAAAAAATGTGTAATTTGCCGAGATATTAATTAAAAACCCATGTAGAAAACAACGGTACCGATCAAAACAGTGTTGCTACTTTGTGACCTCCTTTCGAAGTGTGCTTGGCACTGTGCCAAGTTTAAACTTTGTATAAGATCTTTGTTTTAAGTAAGGTGAAACATAGTGATAAGCACTTTTTATTCCAATTGAATTCAATTATTGAAGGCAAATATTAAAATGATAATTCATATAATAATTCCAAGACATTAAAAGTCAGTAATTTTGAGACAAAAATTGCTTATAATTCAATAAATAATTCATTTATAAGGAAAAAACTTTTCGATTAGAAATCATTTCAATAATTATGTTTGAATATGCTTTTATTTTTAAAAATGAATCGAAAAGTTTCGCGTTATTAAGCGTACTTTTTTTTTTATTTCTTTAAAATTGTCCACTATTACATGAAATATGATTTACAAGTGACTTTTCGTGAGAATCTCTGTGACCTCTTTCCGAAGCGTGGTTGGTTCTCTACCAAGTTTAAACTTTGTACAAAGTCTGTGTTTTAGAAGGAGAAATATTCATCGGTTTTCATTCCAGTAGAATTAAATTATGGCATGTGGTATTGTTATATGTACACAAGTAAATATTATCTTTGAACAGTTCTGATATTTTGTATGGAACCCTTTGTATGCGAGTTACGTTCGCACATGACCGATTATCTTTTTAAATCCGTTCGGTAGTTCCAAAAGTAATCCCTACAAAAAAAGGTTACTTCTTTATAATATTAGTACAGGTACGACTTCAGTTTGAACCCGGAAATTTTTAGAGAACTTTAACAAAAATAAATTTGTTTTAACGAAATTTTCAACAGATTTACGTTACTTAATGGCAAATTCGATGTCATGTAAAGTACTGGAAGTGCACAATAAAAAAAAAAAAAAAACAATAAAATACCATGTTTAATATCAACTACATTCCAAAATATGGATTACCTAACTGAGCACTAATTGGACGTAAATGATGATAAATTCTGCCAATTTTCGTAATGTTGTTACATTTGACAGAAGCACGGTAAGTATATTGAAAATTTTGTTAAAATAGCTACATTATTATTAAAGTTAAAAACAAGAATTCGAGATTGTTTTGGAATGAAATCCCGTGTATTTTTGGTTGAACAAGTGGATTAGAATTTCGTTATTTTCTATGCAAAAATTATTTGCTGGACTGTACACTTACAACTCTTAAAATTTGCCTCATCATCTTTAAACACTTTTTATAAATCTAATCTAGTTTGGGGTTATTTCATTGGTGCATTTTATGTTTTCTAACTCTAATACAGTAAACGCTGTTTAAATGAAACACAAGCAATGTAACTGCGGGTAAAAAGCATTATGATTTGATTAATTAAAAAGACAGATTATATTAACCGGTGATTCAAATAACCGGCAAACACCTTTATCAAAAAACTCAAAACCCTCCCTAGAACCGAATTCTGGCTGCGCCACTGCGAAATCGCGTTTTTTTTTTCACGATCTTTTAATCGCGTTTTGTTCGCTTTTATGACGAAGTTAGCGCTCCTTTGACAAAATTCACGTTTTTTTCGCAATCCTTAGACGAAATTCACGTGTTATTTGCGATCTTTTGACGAAATTCGCATGTTTTTCGTGATCTTTTGACGAAAATCTCGTGTTTTCGCGATCTTTTTATGAAATTTGAGATCTTTTGATAAATTTGCGGGGTTTTTCACTATCTTTTAAATAAATTAGCATTTTTTCACGATTTTTTAACCGTGTTTTGTTCCTTTTTTGACGAAATTAGCGATCCTTTGACAAAAGTCGCGTTTTCTCGCGATCTTTTGACGAAATTCACCTGTTATTCGCGATCTTTTGACGAAATTCGCATGTTTTTCGCGATCTTTCGACAAAAATCTCGTGTTTTTCGCGATCTTTTGACCAAATTTGAGACCTTTTGATGAAAATTGCGGGGTTTTTCTCTATCTTTTAAATAAATTAGCGTTTTTTCATGATCTTTTGACCGTGTTTTGTTCGTTATTTGACGAAATTAGCAATCCTTTGACAAAAGTCACGGTTTTCTCGCGATCTGTTGACGAAATTCGTGTGTTTTTAGCAATTTTTCGACAAAATTCGCGTGCTTTTCCCGATTTTCCGACAAAATTTGCGCCTTTTTCGCGATCTTCTGACGAAATTTGCGTTTTATTCGCGCTTTTTCAACGAAATCAAGTTTTTTTGCAATCATTTGACCGCGTTTTGTTCGTTTTTTGACGAAATTAGCGATCCTTTGTTAAAATTCCGGTTTTTTCCGTGATCATTTGACAAACATCGCGTGTTTTTCGTGATCTTTTGGCGAAATTCGGGTGGAAAATGATCGATTTGACTCAAGATTTATTGTCGAATTGGCGCAGTTGGGCGCAATTTTGTTGGAAAATTATCGTTTTGGCGCAGAAATGCGCAGCATTATCGATTTGGCGCAATTGGAGTAATTGGCGCAGCTGTTCCATCACTGCAAATAAGGCAGAAGTTCTTTTTAAAATCCACTTTAAAAGACTAACTTTTGTGGGCTGGAGAGAAGCTAAAAGAGAAAAGAGATTAATTTGTTGTACAAATAAATAATCAATCATCTATCTAATTGCCTCCCATGAAATTTCTGCTGCCCTTTCGCCACTACCCATACCAAGCACACAGTCTCTAAATCTCTTATTTTTATAAGTGTTTTTCTACAATGACAACATAAAAATAATCAATCATATAAATTACCCCCCTCCAAAAAATTTCTGCATTTCCCCTTTTGCGCCCTCTACATAAATTTAAAAAGTTTAAATCCTCCATCCCGGAATTTTTGCTTCTTGGATTGCCCCCTCCATGAGCAGCAAATTTACTTCTTTAAAACGCATTTTCTGCCCTATTTTTTAGTAACATTTTGTTATCATTATTTTACTAACAATAAATATTAAAACATCTAAATCATCTCACCACCTATTCTTTAATAACTGCTTTTAGCATTCACCTTAAACGGCTTCTCAAAAAAGGATGAATTCAGAAAATGAGAACTTGAAAAAATATATATATGTTATATAAAAATTTTTACTTTTACTATTCATTTAAATTATTCTAAATTGCCGGCATATTCATTATTTCCTTTTTTTTTTAATACGCTCTATTATTTATTTCTAGCTAAATTCCTATAAATTTAAAATGCGTATCTTAATAATAGTTTTATTTCAAAACATAATCTAAACTTTTAATCCCTTCATTAATTTTTATCGTCTACCAAACTGTAAAGTTCTCAACGCAGTTACTTATTTTCGAATGTTTATAAAAACCATTTTTTCATTTTTATTCTATTTCATCTCATTTTCCCGCCAGCTAGGCGACAACTTATTCACATCGAAATCCTTCCATTACCAGCGTCAGGATTCTTTTCTGTGACATTTCTCGATTGCTCTCCATTGGCTAAGTGACAGATCGCAGTTTCACTTTGAGTCTCGTTCGTGATTTTGTTTGGTTAGCCTGAAGTTTTCATTTCAATCAGATTTCCTCCGCGCATTCTAATAAATAGCACGAGCATGAGCTCAGGAGTAGATTTTTTGTGCTGTTTGATTGTTTACATAATCTGTTACCTGGTGTCCTAAGAATATTCATTTCGTTATTTAACATCTATTTCGCATGAATAACTAGTTCATGCTCAAGCGGGATGGCTCTGATTTCTCATCCTGTGGGAATTGTTTAATGTTGGTATATTCTGATGGAATAAACAGTTTCCTATGACTGTGTTTCTATGTCTTATTGAAAAAACCCCAGATTTCTTCATAAGCCTTTACTTCTTTCACCACTCATGCTGCCTAATCTGCCTTGTATTCATCATGAATAAATGAGTTTTGATTGGACTCTACCAATCTTATTATCGCTCCACAGCTGCTAAATTTCCACAGAGTTGACACCTCCACTAGCGATGCTTGAGCTAAGTGGTACGCCTGCTATACAACCTCACCAACGTCTCATTAAAAGGTGGTACAAATTCAGTAATATGTCGTAAAAAGCACGACGTGATTGTTCGACTTAACCCATTAAATTGTTTCGTAATATATATATGTAACTATTTGAAACTTTTGTAAGCTTAAACATCTAAATATCTAAGAATTTATTCAAATTCCTAAATAAGATTTGAAAACATGCCAGATTTTAAAGAAATATCAATGAATCATAGAACTCTGGCAAAATATCTTTTGCCTGAGTTACTAACATATAAAACTTTTTGAATATGCAAAAGATATAAAGAAATGTTATTTTACTGTTTACTTTCTTTAGTAATCAGTAGTGTAGCTAAGTGGAGCAGCCACACTGTTCACTTCTGTCAAGGGTTCACCAAATTGAGAGAGGTTTTAACCAGAATTATCTCACATACTTTAACAATAAATAAAAATTGTTCACTTTTTTTCTTCTTTAGTGTATGTGGGTGAATGTTTTCTTTAATAAAATATGGTACTTTTCGATTAGCTGAGCGCCAGTGTTATATATACATATCTATGTATATATCAGAGTTTCCCCCAGAAAGTTTCAGGAGGAGGCTGCACCCTGCCTGCCCTAAGGTTTACAAAATAGCACCCCTCTTATCCCCCATTTAAAAAATTAGCTCCCTTGTTGCCCCCACCTGAAAAAAGTGCCTTTACTCCGTTGTTTATTAAAAAAATTACTTGCTTAGTAAAAATTGACTCATTGCTGTCTTTAAAATACTATTCTGTCTATTAAATATTAAAAAGTAGTTTTAAAAATCAAAAGAATGCCTTTAAAAATTTCAAGAAATGCCCTTAAGAATCCAAAACATGCCCTTTGGAATCAAAGAGTGCCCTTTTCCCGCAAGCACCACCCTGCCCATTTTTAAATCTGGGGGAAACTCTGTATATATGCATGTATATATATACACACATATATATACATATTCATTAGTGTGTATATGTGCAATATAAGATATATATGTGCATGTATATAACCATTAATTAAACATTACTGACCACCATCAATAATTGTGATAATATGAATGAATTTACAACAATACAGTGTCCCCAAACACACTGAATGGATACCAAAAACATAATATACAAGCTGCTATGTATAAAATAGTCCCTTGTACTATATAACAAGAATTAATAATGAAGAAAAAAAGAAGAATATGGATTTCGATAAAAATAATTGAAAAGCTTATATATTGAATTACGTTATCAAGAGTACAGAATTCAATTATATAAGCAAAATTAGTCATTTTCTGTGAGAAAAAAAGCTAAAAGCTGAACAATTTTTTTCTCCTGTACTCTAACGACCAATATAACCAAGAGAAGTTTCAAATGAAAACAGAATAATATTAAATGCTATGAAATGGAAAAAGCAATACAACCTTTTAAATATTTAATTTATAGCAAGGAAAAATAGTAATATTACATGAAATACCTAATAAAATCCCAGTTATTTTATCGAAATACATGGTATCCAAAAGCTCAATAAGTTTAAGGTTATTTTTACAGTTAAGTTAACACAGATTTTAAAATCTAATGCATACAGTTAATCTATTTTGAAATACCGTGATAAATGCAATTAAAATAATATAAATAGAAAATAATTGTATAATAAGTAAAATACCTCTTAACACTTTTAAATTATGTATATATGAAAGGATAAAAAGCCTTTAAAATTCCAAATTAAATTTCAAAAATTTAAATTAAAATCCAAAGTCTCTTTCTTTTAACTTTAAATCTATTTCTAAAACCAGTTTTACCCCTTGTAACTTTGTTTCCCAGCAATACATCTTATTACTTTCAGAGATCATTTTAGGACGATTCTTAAAAGTGAAACTGCTAATCTAAGTGCTTTTTGCAGGCATCTGTGGGTACCACCTGGATAACATTATTTTATTATTACAGAAGTCGCGCAGGATAAAGGATGCGCATGAAGAAATCCCAAGCCTTAACCCACACGAAGTCAAATTCCGAGAGCTGAGATCGGCCACGAACAGTTACTTTAGCCCAGTGAATGCTGAATTCGGACCGGACAGATCCCGCTCATATGCTTTGAAAAGTCCCAAGCCTAGCCTGTCACCTGCCGTTGAAATCCAACGAAAATCCCAGCGCCTACATAATCTCTACGCCGGTAATCCCATGCCTGGCCAGTGACGTGTTTCCGAAAACGTCATAAGTCAGCGAAAAACTTTTTAAATCAATTTCTACGGCAAAAGGATGCCCGGAAAAGACTTACCACTGTGAAAATCTCGGTGTTATTATCTAAATGTGAAAAACAACCTGCCATGAAAAGTTTGGACGAAACAAGAATAGAAACCATTAATTTTTTTTTTTTTTTTTTTTTTTTTTTTGCCCTCTCTTTCTGCGTCGTCTGATAACAGAAATTAACAGCCTGATAATAGAAGTGTGAGATTTAAAAGAAACATTCTTTTTCTTCCCTACTGCAACACCTAACAGAACTGATCTTTGTACCGCTTTCTCTTTGCGAAATAAAAACTGATGACAACTATCAGCAGAAAAACTAGGTCAAACACGGACAGCTGTTTTCAAGGACAGAGGTCAACTTTTCGTTTTCTTCGCTTATCATCGCATGAAACATGCAGAATCTAAAGAAGAGGAAAAAAAAAAAAAGAGTGATTCACATTTGAAATCACTGGACAACTGAACTTCTTTTATTTTTCATTTAAAGTGGTGATAAAGTGTACTTTTTTTATAAATTTATTTACATGTTTTTATTTGGATATGCTAACTTACAGGTATGAAGCTTCTTTTTATTTTACTTTTATCGATGTTTGTCTTTGAAAAATTACGTATAAAAGTTGGGGAAAAAAAAAAAAAAAAACTGACGTGCTTTCTTTTAAAGATTATTTTCCTTTTAAATTTTTTTTTCAGTTTGTAAATTAGATAACATTACAGATTTCTTTTTATGTTCATTTTATGAAATATTTTGGTAATAAGAAAAGTTTTTCTTTACATTAAACAATGTTAAGTTTTTCGTGATAATGAAAACTAAGAATGAAAAAGATGGCAAAGAATACTGTTAGCAATATGGGTATTATATTAAAGGTATTTTAAAGATTTTAAGCAAATTTAAATGTGGTATTTTCAAATTTTTATTACTTTTATTTTTTAATTTTCTTGTGAGATTTAAAGTTTATGATTAAAATTTTTGAAAATTTGATGTAGACATACTGCATGCGCGTTAAAATCGTAATAACTAAGGTAACAGTAGTTTTTGTTTTCTTATTCATCCGGTGAAGCATACGTGCGATCACCAAAAAGTAAATTTATTTTATTAAGTTTTGGGGCATACTGTGAATACATGTTGAACTAGTTACATGTTTTAAACAGAAAATTATCAAAAAATACTTGCGTCATTGAATAGTTAGTGTCCTGTTCCAGTAATTATTTTTATAAATAGAGATGAGCATCCTGAAATTTTTACATGTGTGTAAATAGTAAGTTATGTCAGTTTGTGTGTTATTTTCATTTAATCCATATTTTAATCATTTTTGTGTTGGTAAGTAAAATTTTTTGTGCATAATGAGAAAAGATCAGCTCATTTTTCAAGTATTTGTTTATATATATAGAATTTTATGCCAATTATTATTCATTTTAGAGTTTTGTGTATAGCTAAATATTATATTTTATATTGTTATATTCTAATACTTGAGTTTTTAATTTTTAATATTTTATCCAATATATAGTTTTTTTATAATAAATCCCATTTTATAAATAAAAGATATGAGCAGGTATTTCACCCCTGCCAATTTTAGAAAACAGGTGAAGGTCCCGCCCACACCATGTTCAAAATATTTCCCATAATTTAATCATTGGTTTAGACATGACCTTGGTAACCCCACTTTAACTGTGGTAAATCCAATAGTGTCTAATTCCACACATCCAATTTTTAAAGATGACCATGGTTCTACCCCATTAAGTCTAAACAAAATATTTTTTTTTAAAATAACTTCCACCGAAAACACCCCTCTACAGACAAAAGGGATTCAGTGACCTGTATAATCTGATCAAATGTGGCAACTGTTGATAAAATAAATGTCCGGACAATAAAAGCTAGCTAACAAAAATTTGTCAATGGGTTGCCATGCACTTGGTCATAATCCTGTTTGTTTGAACCAGGGTCTATTATTTTATTAATTTTTTTGTTTGTTTTATTTATTTAATTTTCCTGTTTTATTTATTGATTTTTTTTTCTTTTTGCCAGTAGTAAAATTCTTGAATTCTTAAAAATTTAGAGATTTTTGCTAGTTGCCAAGAGCTGAGTGAGATGTAAATGTTTTTTATTAAATTATGACTTTAGTTTATTAATGCCACTGAGGAAAATGAATAATACCTCAGTCTGCAAAATAATAAACACCATTGCTTACAGGTAAACTGCATCTGCATCTTCACACAAAAAATAAACATAAAGTTCATTTTTCTTTTTTTTAATTTTTGCTAAAATCTCCATTGAGATTTAGGATTATGCGAAAACCGTAAATGGTTTAGGATGTGCTAAAACCTCCCTGAGGTTTAGGATAAATATTACTTACCTTGTAAATAGTCTTCAATATATTTTTCTTTATTTTCATTGTGCATTTCAATATTATTGTTATATTTGTTTAATGTTTACAGTTTTTTTTTTTAATCAATTTTATATTTCAACATATTTTTACATTTTCACATTTCCAAATGAGTGAAGAAATTTTCAATTTTTTAAATATTTCTATAATTTGAATGTGTTGTGCATAAACTATTTTTTTTCCCCGGTAATCATAGGTGAGTATCGTTTTATATTTAACATATTTTTTAATATTACCCATATCTGTGTATTTTATAATAATTTCAATTATTGTGAAAATCATACCAATTTATGCCATAAGGGATTAAAATACAGAACTTACCTCGAAAAGACTCTTATATTATGTGCATAAATTTATATTTTTACAGAGTCTAAACATTATATAAAAAAGTTGAAATATGTGCTTAAATACTCTAACTGAAAAATGCACAAACTGGAGGACTTTCAAGTAAGAAAAATATGGTCACTACTTTAAATTGTATCATTTTATTATTTTTTTTTTCTTTCGATATATTTCTAGTACTATTATTGTTGTTTGTGTTTTCAGCTTTTCTTCCTATTTTATGTCATTATATTATTTAAATATTATATGTAAAGTCCGATCGGATCGTCTCGAGAGCCATATCCCAAACTTAAATACTTCAGCTAAAAAATGTATAATCTTAAATTTCTTCCTTAAAGTTTATACTTCAAAATTTAAATTTTAAATGTGTTTTCCAGCAGTAAAATTCAACCCTCATGTCTTAGTAAACTTTACTTTAACATTATATTTACTTTAAATTTCCCTTCAGATTTAACTTTAACCCTAATCTGTAATGTCGCACTTATCTGTTTTTGTAGTCGCCATTCTCCGTGCGAGTCCCCCCCGGATTTGCAGGCAATTCCGGGTGGACCTCAACTTGGAGGGGGGGATATGAAAGGATAAAAAGCCTTTAAAATTCCAAATTAAATTTCAAAAATTTAAATTAAAATCTGAAGTCTCTTTCTTTTAACTTTAAATCTATTTCTAAAACCAGTTTTAACCCTCGTAACTTTGTTTCCCAGCAATACATCTTATTATTTTCAGAGATCATTTTAGGACGATTCTTAAAAGTGAAACTGCTAATCTAAGCGCTTTTTTCAGGCATCTGTGGGTAGGGCTGATACGTCACAGTCCCTGGGAATTGTGCGGGTCTTGACCACAGATCAATCAAAACTTAATGAACCAATTAAATTAGATGTTCCTCCCAAATTAACAATTCTGCCCTCTGCTGGAAAATATTAGAATCTTCAGCATATTACCTAAAACACGCGCGAAGAAAGATGGAATTTGGCTATTTGAGAGGCTAGCTAAACTTACGGCCATGTAACCTCCCAAAGTCTATGCAAGTTGGCTCCGGGACCGGCGATCGACTCGCGAATCAGATGTATGATGAGCGCCTAATAAATGAGTTCGATTCGCATAAAGGTTCCCGAGTCAATTTCTCATCCAATCCCAGCTTAACCATCATCTAGGACCAATACCACTTGGAATAACGTTACTTTATTATTACATATATAATACTGGCGCCCAGCTAACCGAAAAGTATCTAAAATATTTTGTTATGTCTAATTAATGAAGCAAGAAAAAGCTTCTGTAAATGTTTCTAAGGATTGCCCAACACACTTTGTACCTTAGATGATTACATACCTGAAAGGAGGAACAAAATGATTAAATGGTGAGTGCCAATTTCAGAAAGAGTTTAAACCAAAATTATCTCACATATTTTGATGATAAATTATTATTGTTGACATTTTTTTGTTTTGTGTGTGAATACTCAGAAGATATTCTGTGAAGAAAGAGGAGAGAGATCCATAAGTGCCAATCACAGACGGAGGGTTCTCAGTGTCTAATCCTCCAACTTATAAGACAAAGGGTCCTGCTGGCATCACACTTTGGACATCAAAAGAACATTTCTTTATTTCTCTCCTAGCTAATCTGCCCAGTGTTGCCCAGTTCCATGATAATAACCTTAAACCTCAAATTTGTATGATTTTATATCTTTAACCGGATTTTGTATGAATTTATATTTTTGATTGAAAAATTCACAAAAAGAATACTGATATTTAGTGATAAAAACGCTCATAAGGAAACATTTTCATGTTCTTTCCCGTAGGGTCATTCCATAGTTTAAAATAATAACTCTTTTTGCCGAACTCTGAAATTTTTATTGGTTATAAATATAACGGGTTTTCAGCCAGTGTAAAAGTTTTGTGAAAAATATTGTTATATAATTGTAAAAGAAATATGTTTCCCCCTTGGGTTTTTTCTTATTCGGGTCGGTTCTTTTAACATAACAACAAAATAGTTATCGTCCAAACTATCTGAAATTTCACACAATTATAAATATAACTGTATCCAAGCTGTCTTTAAAATTTCTTGGAAATATATGCATACGTATTAGTAAAAACATGAACCGAAGCTACACCAAAACAGCAAATGCCATTTTTATAAAAGATTTATCAGATTTTTTTTTTTTTTTTTTGTTAAATATTTGTGAAATTTTTTATAAGTGATGTAAATTTGTTTTACCGAGGTGCTCTAAAATGACTGTGTTGAAATACAGACGTTTAATTACTTTTAATGTAGAAAAATGATCATCTCCCAGAGGTGCAAAGAGACATGCAGTCACAAATTTTTTGGAAGAGTTAAAATTCTTTAACCGATTGCACCATCGAAAAGAAGAAGGTATCAGCTTTAAATAGATATATTCTGTGAATTGTTACCTCTGAAACCGAGCCCTAGGCAAGCGTCCCTGTAATAGAGAAAAAGTTAATCACGAAAATGACTGATTTTGAAAATTTCTTTTCAAAGTGTTAACAATGATATATTTTTTTTTATGATTATGGCATTTAAAACATAAAAGTACAAAATTTAAGAACATGTCTTTATTTTTTCCATATCACAAACTATTCGGTCCATGGATATTAAAGCAAAGGGCTAAATTAAAACAGCATTTGATCATTCCCTTCTAGGCGCTTGGAGAAGCAGGGAGTGAGCATGAGTGTGTGTGCTTGCAAGATTTTCTGAAAAAAGAATGCATTTGCTGAGTTTTTAATTAATATCTCGGGCAATTAAAATAAAAAAATTTTAAATCTGAATCACAGGTGCATCAGAACCTGCATTAGACTACCCTTACCCAAATTTTCAGTCGATTTCATTAGCTATCGTAGACAGACAGAGTGAAATGGTTTTCATGCTGATTTTTGTGTTCTTAGTATTTCATATACAGTAGAGCGCCGATTATCCAAACAAGTCGGGACTGACCCTAGTTCGGGTAAGCAAAAGTTCGGATAAATGGACAGACAATTTAAGGGATGTTTCTGATTATACTAAAACCTTCCCACGTTAGCTTAGCTTAGGACTGGCAGCACCAGTTAGTGCTAGCATGATTAATTATTTTTTTAAATTATTTTTCTTTTGTCTTTCTAATTTTTTTTTAAATTTTATTTATATTTTTTAAAAATCTTTTTATCATTTTCTGAACTTTAGAGATTATAAGTTAAGCAAAAAAGCTTTTTATTATTGCTTGCTTCACCAAAGACATTCTTTTCAATGCTGTCATATCTCTAATTCTTCTAAAATACTTCTTAAATATAGGATCAACATTTTTCTGCCGTTCAAGCCATTTCATAGCTGTTTCCAATCTAAGCATTCAAAGGCTTCGTTATGTGATGGGCCTGGGTTATTTTCATAGTATTCGTTTTCATTTTCTTCAATTTCTTTTTTATCAAGAATCTCATCATCATTTAAAATCTGATATCCAGGGTAATGTACTTCACTATTTAACGACTAGTTAATTTCATTTTCTTCATAGCCCAGGATTCTTCCCATCTCCTTTATTATTTTACATTCCTCATTTGCTGATCCACTATCAGTTTTTTTCTCTTTATTATTCTCTAATTTTATTCCAAGCCAATTGATAATTCGCAGTTCAGTTAAAAAAAATTTTGGGAGGCTGTTCCTATAACTGGAAGTTCGGTAAAAAAAAAAATTTGAGAGAAATAGGCTGTTAATTGGAGTTCGGATAATCGGCGCTCTACTGTATATGTTTTTGTGCAATGGGTGCTTCTGTGAATCAGCGCAAAATGGATTTAGCTGGAAGAGCAGTAAGTAAAGATATTATTTTTTCTTTATTGGAAATTTATTTTCCCATTGAACTGGCACTGGGAAAAGCCAAATAATAAAATGTGAGGCCCAAATTTTCCCTTCTGAAAAAGTATAAAAATTAAAACATGACTTTTAAGTATTTCTAGTGACCAGTAATAAATGGCTGTGTAGAAATAAGAAAATCAAAATTATTCTCTTGGCCTTGTTTACTGTTAAATGCAAGTACGAGTGTGTGATCTTTAGACAGATTTAATGATTTAAAAACTCTTTAAAATTAAATGAGCAGTGCAATATGCTTGTGGAAAAATTTCCGTGTGATATAAATGGTGCAGAATTATGCAGTTACTTGAAAAATATATCTTTGTTATGTGATAGTGCTCGTATTTATACACCAATTTGGATGTGACTGATCACATGTTAACTGTTTAATAAGATCTTGACCGAGTTCATTGGCTAGCTTCATGCGCTATCTTGTTTCAAATTGGTGGCTTCTTAAAGATTTCAAACAAAAAAATGTAAACAAAAAATTAGAAATTCAAATTTATTTCTTATATAAGTGTTAGAGAGAGCCTTGATATGAAAATTCCAGAGGATATTTGTTTCTTCTCTGTCTTAAAAATCAGATGAAATACAGCAATTTGAAATTCTAGGGTGGCTGCCATTTTGAAATAACAGCAATTTCTTTTTCATAATCGGGTTTAATGTATGAGTTTTAGCAATGTTTCTCACAAACTTAGTTTCATTGTTGTAACATTGTTACTACTTCCATATGTTTAAAACTACATAGTCATATCTGCTAACATCAAATTCTCACCAAGATTCGCAATAAAAGTAGGTCCCCATAAATGAAGCTAACTTGGTGATAACTGACTAATTTTTTGAAATTCCCATTCAAATTTAATATTGATGAAAGCATGGAATCTTGTATAATTGCATGCATTTTGATTTTGCATGTTTTTAAAAAATTAGCTAAATTCTTAAAAACAAAGAGGGAGCTGTCTTTTATTCTCTGTACTAGCTGGAAGAGCTTTTTCTTCATTTTGATGAAAAATAATGTGGTTTTTTTTTTTTTTTTTTTTTTTTGTTTTTTTTTTTTTTTTTGTTTAATTTTGGGTGAGGAAGGGGGGCAGGAGGCAGGGAATTTCTTCTTCCCTAAAAACATAGTTACATTACTGTTACTAATTTAAGAAGACAGTTCCATAACAAATAAAAAATTTTCAGACATATACGGTCTAGGAAAATTGAAATCCAGGCTTGGCTAATTCTGAATATGCACAAAAAAATGTAGGGCTCAAGCAGTTCGAATCTTCAGAAAGCAATTAAGCCAAGTCAAGCCCAGAACAGGCCAGGACCGAGTTCAATAACAGGAAATATAGACAAGCCCATGCAGACCTCTAATATTTTTGATAATTTGGATGGCTTTTTTAAAGCAAATTTCATGGGTAGAGAAATTAGGGATGGATTTTATTAAGTATCAACCAGTTTTGGTTATATTGCTATAGGCAAAATGCCTTCAACAAGGATTTTTGATTCACACAGGGATTTTTTAAGGGAAAGTTACTCAAATTATCGTTCTTGTACAAGGAAACCCCTGAAAACCTTGCATAGTCAGCTCATCCAGACTGTACAGGTATTGAACCTGCAAACATAGACTGAAGCTCCTAATTCTGGAAATTAAATGAGAAAATCATATTTTTTTCTTTGTCATACATCATACCACTTTTATTATTTCACTCTACAAACTTTGTTTATTGATGTTACTCAACAATAATTGATTCATAATAATAGACTTCAAATGGTAACAGCTGATTTGTTCGGGAATATGATATAAAATAATGTTCACTCGTTAGATAAAAAACCACAGACACTTTCTTTAAATTGTTAGAATATTATAATGGAGAAAATAATATTTACACATTGGTTTATTTATCAAAAGATAGATCATATGTACTCTTGAGTTCATCACCAAAATCTTCCTAGAATATTAAAATAAAATATAAAGGCTTGGTGTACTTCAATCTATAAAATTCTACATTTTACAGGGAAAATAAAAAAAACTAACTTGAGTTTGAGTTGCGTGATAATATTTTAATTGATTTAATTAATTCTTAAAAGTAGAAAGTTTGAATTAACATTGATAAGTACTATTATATGAAAAAGATTTTTCTTTTACCTGCAGATTTTATTTGAAGTACAACATGACATCAATTATAACTATGAAAGGTTGGCCCTGTATACTTCAAATATGATTACAGAATTTTAAATACAGATAAGTCAAAATACGTGGAATAATGATGTTTTAGTTATAAAAAAACTGGATAATAGGAGATGGCATCATCTTGTATGTGTCTTTAGGCCTGTTGATAATGAGAATTAGTATTCAACACATTGTAGTGAGTATTTCAAAAGTTGTCAAATTTGACAAGTTTGAAACTAAAAAGTTGTTCATGGAAAAGTGAAAATGTTCCCTCATTTTCCTCAAAGAAAGGGGTGCAGCATTTAAAAAATTGTTAACCCAAGGCAATGTATGTTGTTAAGAATTAGGAATAATGTAAAATGATGGGGTAAAAATTATTACCAATCGTCTGAAAATAAATTACATATATTTCAATCAATATTATAAAAAAACAAATCAAAGATGTCATCTTTATTGAATTATATAGAGGAGTGAGACTAAAAGATGAGTTAAAGTAAAAAATCCAACAAAAATTAAATAACTAAAAATAACAAAACAGAAAATATTAATACAACAGAAAAAAACACTTTTAAAAACTGAAAATCAGGAATTTCAAAAAATAGGAGACAGAGGAGAAGGAGGGGGAGAAAACAGTATGATACACAATAAATTTTAATCTATAAAATTTCAAAATCACACCAAAAATATTTTTAAAAACACATACCAAAGCACCAGCAGCACTTTGACCAGCTTCACTGCACCAATAATAAGGCACCATAGCAGAATAATATGGACCCCAAACACCAGGGGTAAAGATTGCATTCCTATTTACCTAAAATGAAATTTTTGTGCACTCATTAATACATGACTGTGTTGAAATTAAAACATAGCATGGGATTGTTATGAACAAAATTTAATCAAGGAATAATTAATAAACTTGATTTGTGTTTCTATAAGTTTAATTTTATGTTATTCATTAACAAAATTTTCAGTCAGATATGTATTTTGAATATTATACTAATCGACTTAGTTTTATTCTCAAATATAATCTTTATCAAAAGTTTTATCTCTCTACTCAAAAAAAAAAAGTAACTAACGCTGTCACTGCCACTACCGCTTTTGAATTTTTTATGACCGGATATCTTTCTTAATTAATATTAAGAAAACTATTGCATAAAAAAATATGAAAATCGGTGGTATTATAGAGGAATGTTTGATAAACACGCTGATGCAGACAGTTTTCAAATCGAAGAATTATTTTAAGAGATATTTAAGGCTAAAGTTGGACAAAATCGTTCCATTAAAAAAGTTTTATAGGAGCAAAAACTGTACATGGGAATTTAATCACTTTTAGATCATTTTATTCGTTAGAAGTCCCCGGTGTGCAGACTGCATTTAAATTTTTATTTGACTCATTTTTTAAAGTTTTATTTCTATTTTAAATTCAAATTTTCAGCATTTCGAGAGATATTTTTTACATATTTTAGAAAGTGGTATTAATTTAAACTGTTGCCAACTGTATAAACAGCACAAACAATAATGTTTGCTTCAAATAAGAAAAAATATTTACATGTGACTATTATAAACATAAATAAACCTTCAAATTAGAATTAAATAATTAGGTATAAAAAGCAGGAACTTATTGAAAATTACGACACAAAAACTACATTTACACGTGAATTTTAAAAGAGAAAGGATATTGTAAAATAATAAATTCATTAACATGCATTAGAAGTCTTAAATAGGAGAATTTACGTCACATTTACGTCACATTACACTTATTACATAAAGTTAATAAAAAATAATATTGCAAAACTGTTTAAATTTAAAAATTGCGCGAGACATTTATTTGACATTTTAAGATGATCATAAAATTTCATTTCTAACAAAAGTATTTTTATGTGAATATTAAAAAGAGAAAGAAAAGTTTGGTGAAAAGGGTGCTATTTTTCTCTCGGTCGATTTTCTGCATGATAGGGCTGGCGGGGCGGGGATTTCGGACAGTGTGGGCATCGGGGCGTCAGAATTTGTAAAAAAAAGGGCAGGCAGGGCAGCCCACCCTGCAAAAAACGCCTAGAATCAACTCTGTCAAAAGTTTTATAGTAATAAAAGAAGGCATTGGTTTGTAAGATAGGAAGAAAGTATGGTGTCAAGGAAGAATATGTCTATAAAATTTATGAAAATCATTTAAATTGAGCAGGATGCAGCATGATTAGATAAAAACACAGAGTTCAGCAGGAAAAAAAAAAGGGGGGGGGTAATGCTTCCCTCTGGCTACACCTTGAATGTAAAGCTAATACTAAAATAACAAAAATGGTATGAAACATTTAAAACTCAAATAACCAACAATACAGCTAACAGGGATATCAAATGGAAAGGGAAGAAAAAACTTTTTAAGAACTTTTTTAGGCAAAATTATTTTTTTAAGAACTGGTATAAAACAAAACACTAGGTTAACAAAACAACAAATAAACTCTTTACTTTTTCTTCCCATTTTACCTTGTACATTAAAAGTTGTCACAAGAACATTGAAAACCAATTTTAATACATTTGAATTTCAGCAATATTACTTGAATTTGCAATTACATCTGAATTTAAGCAATATTATTTGAATTCCAGCAAGTATCTGAATTCTTTTGTGTTGCCTTGTTTATCTCTCACAGTTGTTTGCCCATATTTTTCTATTTCCCTAAAACAACTTAAATCGGCCGTAGAGAAAAATATTTTTAACAGAATTGAATTTTAAAATATGTAAAATAAAGAGATAAGTGCATTTTAGGAACAAACGGAGAAAGAAAATTTAAATTAGCATTAGTTTTACAAATATTTTTATGAAAATGCAGGAAAGGTCTCAGACATTCAGAGGGTTAAGATCTACACATTATGTGTGCGACACAGTATGCTAAAATTTAGTTTAATTAGGAAACAGATAGCACAGTTGAAAATTTCCCTTCAGCAATCTCACCCAATTCCATGTCAAATCAACCAGTGACCAGAGCCCGATCAAGCGGAAATTGGGCCCAGGGCCTGTTAAAAAGTTGGGCCCCCCTACCTCCCCATTCCCGGCGACATACTTTCAGAAAAAAAGTAGGTTTATTTGATGAGTTGACAAAGTTGTTTGGGTGAAAGTTTCAAGTTTACAAAAAAAAATTTAACTTACAAGAATAATCAAGAAAAGGAATTTCCGTCCACTTTCTCAAATAAGCATTTGTATAATTCACAAACATCTATGATCCACAGTTTATGTTGCAAAATAAATGAGGACGTCTTTTTCAAAACTCGCCTTATCCAAAATCATAAAAATTGTGTTTTCCCTAACAGTCTAGTAATCATTTTAAACTATAATTCTGACACTGTAAAATCCTTGTTTATATTGAAACCAATAGACACAGTATGCAGTTTTTGGCATTTTCCCCAAATTTGATTTTCTGGATACGGCAATTTTTGAAAATTGTAGGTACTCTCAAATTGAAAAGGACTTTTACAGAAAAATTAAATATGGAGGTTATTATTACAGTAAAAATTTGTTTTTACGTCAAAAACCAAAATATAAAATGCAAACAGTGGAAAAACTTAAATTGAGAGAACATACACACAAATTTGTGGGCCCCTGAAATTGGTGGGCCCAGGGCCGCGGCCCCGAAGGCCCGTGCATTAATCAGGCCCTGCCAGTGACTTAACCTGACCATTTCAGATTTCAATGAAACTCTCAAGAATCATTCTCTCTAATGATATAAATGAGAATATATTTTTATAATTTTTTTATCACATTAAATTTTCATACAATTAATTATTTAAATTTTGAAAAATCATCATTTTTTGGGTTGCATAATTTTTTCAATTTTGAATTTCTCAAGTTCTGTCAGGCATACAGAATTTTATGACCCGTCATTTTAAAGAGAAATTTATAAGGTTTAATTTGATATCCATGTTGACTATGTTCAGTTAAAAAAAAAAAAAAAAAAAAAAAAAAAAAAAAAAAAAAAAAATTAGAATTATTTAAAAATTTTCAGATAGTATTTTTTTAAAATTTTGAAAAAAATGTTTGTTTGTTATAATATTATAAGCTTAAATTTCTGAAATTTTTAGAGTGGGATCTCAATGGGATCAAGAGTTATGAAATAAAAACTGAAAATTACCATTTAAATAATAATGTAATTCTAGCTATTTTGTTATTTATGTATTATTTGAATGGTGATTTTCAGTTTTTATTTCATAACTCTTGATCCCACTCTAAAAATTTCAGAAATTTTAGCGTATAATATTACAACAAACATACATTTTTTTCAAAATTTTTAAAAAACATTATCTAAATTTTTTTTTAATTTTAAATTTAAAAAAAAAATAAATAAATTTTTTTAACTGAGCATAGTCAACTTGGGTATCAAATTAAAACTTATAAAATTCTCTTTAAAATGGGGGGTCATAAAATTCTGTACGCCTGATAGAACTTGAGAAATTCAAAATTGAAAAATTTATGTAACCCAAAAAATGATGATTTTTCAAAATTTAAATAATTAAGTACATGAAAATTTAATGCAATAAAAAATCTATAAAAATGTATTCTCATTTATATTGCAAGAGAGAATGATCCCTGACAGTTTCATTGAAATCTGAAATGGTCAGGTTGAAAATTGAAATTTTTTGGTTGATTTGACATGGAACATTAACATGGAACATGGACAAACCCATAAACAGAAATGTGCTCAAATCATTTTATGTGGCCCTTATATGATCTATAGAATTTGTGTATATCAAGTAATATGCAAAAAATTAGTTAAAGCTAAAAGCACATACAATAATGGAAAATGCACTTTCAGCAATTATCACTCATAGACAATACAGTAACCAAATTCTTCTGTGAGTCCCTGTAAATGAATGATATATGCTACACACACCCTATTCTACAGTAAGCATCTTGTAGTGCACTTCAGTAATGCATATCAATTTCAATATATTTGAAATAGTGTAACATCATTAAAATACATTGCAAATGATTTTCCTGAATAGACCATACTGTAACAAAATTCTTTTGGATGCGAATGAACTATAAATGCTACATACTTCATTTTCAATATCGAACATGCCATAGTAAACTTTAATAACATATATCAATTACATAACAATCTGAATATATTTATGCAAGTTAAAGCATGACCAGACAGACAGACAGCTGGATAGACCGAAATCATAAACACTTTTCATCTATGTTGGAACATATAAAAAAATTATCAGAGAGAAAAGGGAAAGAAGTTTATAAAAGTTGCCTAAAAGCGACTATTTTTATGCTAAGGTGTCCTAGCATAAAAATAGTCACTTTTTGAGCATTTTAATTTTTTAAAGGTCATCATAGTTTTCTTGAGATACAAATAGTTCCTTTTTAGTTGTCTATAACAATCCCACTAGACAGACAGAAAATTCCCAAATTATCAATAATTCTGTGCTAAGTACTTTTATTACCTACTTTTCTTTAATTTACTCTGGTGTTAGCAAGAGATAAAAAATTAGATGAAAATTGCACTACTTGAAAAAAGCGTTTCGTTATCAAAATAATAATTAAAAAAAAAAAAAAAACCTTTTTAAAGGCTATTGTTGAAAATTAAGTATTTATAAAGACTCTTAGAAATGAAAAGCAGATATAAGGACTTCTAAGCACTTTATAAGGACCAGGGGAGCCCTGAGCAAAGTAAATTATAAAAACTAATAAATTACTATACAATTTTCGAATTTCTTACATTCATGTGGCAAGTAGATGTACCACTTATAAGACACATTCTTTCTTCTATGTTTAGAACAGAGCCATTGTTACACAGTAGAATTCCTGTAAGATAAAATGTGCAAAGTCTGTGTAAAGCAATACATTAATATTAATAAGTATACAATCAGTTTATTAAAAAATTTCAGTTACCATCATTTTTGAACAGTAACATTGATATTTTTTCATGGGTTCTATGGGCCCGATTTCAATAGAAATTTGTTCATTCAACTTGAATTCCAGAGTTTCGTTCAGAAAGAGGTTTGTTTAGAATAGAATGCCCCCATCCCTGGCAGCAGAACTAAAAGATTTTCTGGCACATGTGCCAGGCACCTGATATACAGTGCCGTGGGCAGCAGGGACCCGTGCTGGAGATTCATTTGGAAAGAATAGAATGCACACACCCTAGCAGTATAATGTGGAACTAAAAAAATTTTCCAGCGCATGTGGAGCATGCCCAGTATTAACAGAACCAGAGATTTGTTTTCCTCATAGTTCGTATAAATTTCAGGCTCTGATGTAATAAGGGACCGCACTAGTGGGCGAAGTCAGCTAGTCAATAAAAAAATTTCATTTAGACAGACACTTATATTTTTAGAAAATTGAAACTCTCCTGAAAAATAAGCTTTAGATACAAATATTATGAAACCCCAATCAATAAATAAATTCAAAATTAATTATATCTAAAACTTTTAATTCCCTGTTTGACAAATTTATAAATTTTAAAATATTAGTTATATCAAGCAGGGCAATCGTTCTGCCAAAAGCCATGCTTTCAAAAAAAAAAAAAAAAAAAAAAAAAAAAAAAAAAAAATTCTAAGCCTAACGAACAAACAAATGCCAAGAACAAAACATCAGACAGCTTACTGCTTATTACACAGAAAGAGTTAAATATCGCAGAAAAATAAAAATAAAGTAGAAGAATCTAACGAAAAAATTCTTCAATTTGAAAACAGATTTATCTCCATAAGTGAATTATAAACAGATACAGAATTAAAAAAAAAATCTATCTAATCAAAAAATATCATAAAACATCTGACGAACGATGAGGCTCCAAGTATCAAGCAATTTTCTGCTGGAAAAAACCAGTTTAATTACAATATATATACGACTTTAATAATAGATTATTAAAAATAACCAATTTAGGGGTGTTTTTATAAGAAAAAATACTCTCATATTTATGCAAATAGGTATGGATAAACATAGTGGAATAATATTATATTTTACCTTTCTTCTCTATAACCCAATCTGAACGAAGATGGTATTTTTATAGATAACTTATATTTTTCAATTTTTTAATTAAATATTTGCAATAGCAAAAAAAAAAAAAAAATCTACAAGGATTTTTGATTCATCCAGGGATTTTTAAAGGGAAAGTTACCCAAATTATCGTTCTTGTACAAGGAAACCCCTGAAAACCTTGCATAGTCAGCTCATCCAGACTGTGCAGGTATTGAACCTGCAAACATAGACCGAAGCTCCTAATTCTGGAAATTAAATGAGAAAATCATATTTTTTTTCTTTGTCATACATCATACCACTTTTATTATTTCACTCTACAAACTTTGTTTATTGATGTTACTCAACAATAATTGATTCATAATAATAGACTTCAAATAGTAACAGCTGATTTGTTCGGGAATATGATATAAAAATAATAATCGGGAATATGTAAAAAAACACAGACACTTTCTTTAAATTGTTAGAATATTATAATGGAGAAAATAATATTTACACGTTGGTTTATTTATCAAAAGATAGATCATATGTACTCTTGAGTTCATCACCAAAATCTTTGTAGAATATTAAAATAAAATATAAAGGCTTGGTGTACTTCAATCTACAAAATTCTACATTTGACAGGGAAAATAAAAAAAACTAACTTGAGTTTGAGTTGTGTGATAATATTTTAATTGATTTAATTAATTCTTAAAAGTAGAAAGTTTGAATTAACAATGATAAGTACTATTATATGAAAAAGATTTTTCTTTTATCTGCAGATTTTATTTGAAGTACAACATGACATTACATTATGATTACAGAATTTTAAATACAGATAAGTCAAAATACTAGGAATAATGATGTTTTAATTATCAAAAAACTGGATAATAGGAGATGACATCATCTTCTATGTGTCTTTAGCCCTGTCGATAATGAGAATTAGTATTCAACACATTGTAGTGAGTATTTCAAAAGTTGTCAAATTTGACAAGGTTGAAACTAAAAAGTTGTTCATGGAAAAGTGTAAATGTTCCCTCATTTTCCTCAAAGAAAGGGGTGCAGCATTTAAAAAATTGTTAACCCAAGGCAATGTATATTGTTAAGAATTAGGAATAATGTAAAATGATGGGATAAAAATTATTACCAATCTTCTGAAAATAAATTACATACTCTCATATTTATGCAAATAGGTATGGATAAACATAGTGGAATAATATTATATTTTACCTTTCTTCTCTATAACCCAATCTGAACGAAGATGGTATTTTTATAGATAGTTTATATTTTTCAATTTTTTAATTAATATTTGCAATAGTATAAAAAAAAAAATCTACAAAATTGTGTGAAACAATTAAATATATATATATATATCAATGAAAAACCAAGTTTATGTCATTTCAACTCCATCAATTTTTTTAGTAAATTTCTATCCATAAAATAAAGCATATAAATTGAGAAAAATTGATGTTTTGAGAAAAGAAATTGATTTTTACTGATTTTAAGTAATTAATTACTATAAGAAGTCAATTAATCAATTATATGAAATGAAAATGTGCACTTATTGTGTTTGCTCCTTGCTGAAAAAAGTTCTATGAGAACTCGTGTTAATTTCAGTGAGTAGATCAATTATACAAACTGTTTAGGGAGGGGGGGGGGGAAACAGGAATGATGTCATCAAAAAATAACTTTTTAAAAGATAAATAAAAAAGGTTAAAGTTAAGTTAAAAATAGTGTGATATCAAATTTCCAAGGTTATATTATGGTACTAATTTAACATTTTCTATTAGCTAAGTTACCATATGTAAGTCAAATGCCTACATATATGTTGAGAGAAATCCTTTTTTCCTGTACTAAATACATCATAACGTATTCCTGAAAATTGAAATTTCGAAAAATATGCTTGGTGACCCTCTTCTCATATTATGCACAAATTTCATAGCACCCAAATCTATAAAGGAAAAGTGTAAAACGGTTACTTTAGAAACAATTTCGAACTTTGAATGTTAACTATGGACTATGTACTAAAAGTCACAAGATAAATCCTTAAGATAAGTCACTGAAATCTTAAAACACAAATTTCTAAACAACTAAGTCCATAAAGAAAACACGTAAAATGTTTGCTTTAGTAAAAATTTTGAATTTCAGATTTTAACTATGGATGTGGATGCTTAAAAATTAGTGTAAAGTATTGAAAGATGCCAGCCAACCTCATTATGCATAGTATTTTAAAAATTTGAATTTTCAGAAATGTTTTGATGCATTTAGTACAGGAAAAAAAGACTTCTATCAACATATACATAAGCAATATACTTATTTATGCTAACTTAGGTAATAGAAAATGCTAAATGAATACCATAATGTAAGATTGGAAATTTGTTATACCATTTTTTAGCCACAACATTCACCTTTTTTTTTTTTTAACTTTTAAAAAGTGTTTTTTGTAGTACAGTCCACTCCCTTTAATCTGCCACTCTATAACAGATGTAAACAAACAGTTAAAATCTTTTTAAAGCAAGATAACATATACTTTGACCGTATTAAATGTTGACTGATCTGATGAATTTATTAAGAATTTTAATAAATTTTAAATGCATTAAAAATGTTTAACACATTTTTGCATTCATTAGAAGAAAATTTTCTGTGTATCTTGTAAATAACTATCAGAGTGCTATATTCTGAAAGCATTTGAGGCACTCAGAATTGAAGTGGATCCAGTCCATTTTTCACACTTTCAAGATACGTCAAGTTAAAGTTTCTCCTTGATTGTAATTTTTCCATTTGACTAAAAAAAAATTTTTTTTGCCGTAAAGTTGTCATGAAAGTCTAACTAAAATATTAGTGTTAGCTCTAAAAAGTTATAATGATATCAAAATAAGCAATTTGATTCTAAATTTAAAACTGTGGACTTGATCCACTTCAGTTCTGAACATCTCATTTGCTGGCTATATAAAAGGTAAAATTGCTTTCAAAGAGAGGTTAAGCTCTTTTGGATAAATACCTTACTTTTTTAGAAAAACAAACTTTTGTTACTGATCAAGAAATCCCAACTCTTAAAAGGCTTCAAGATTAAATTGCAGAGCCTAAATTAAAAGCTATAAAGCAAACCATTATCACTGCAATGCTTGATTTAAAAATAAGTAAAAATGTTTCTATTACTTTTGCATTATTATATCATTTAAATGTATTTCTAATACTGAATATAGTTTTTTTATATATATAAAAAAAAGCCATTTCTTTCATTTCTATGTTTTTTATTTACAATGCGATTACTATATTTGTTGATAAATTCCAAATGTTAGAATGTAAGCAAAAAAATGACCTATAATCTGCAAAACCCTTGGTCCTGATCTGTGCGGATTAGAGGGAGTGTACGGTATATATATTCTATTAACATAAATGATAAAACATACATTCTTTCAGCTTGATTATGGTCAAGTAAAACCAGAAAAACAACAAATGTTTAAATAAGACAGGAAATAATTACCTAATCCACCAGCATGGGCATCAATAATAGAAGAAGAAACTGGTGTTCCAGGTAAAAGTCCCATTTCTTTAGCGGCACAGGCACTTAATCCATTACCACATGGCTCTCCTGGGGCCAAAACATCAGTGCCTAGAATTTAGAAAAATTTTATTTTTTGCAAATATTCATAGCTTAGAACTGCTACAAATAGATAAATAATGTCAAATATAAGCATTTTTTTTTAATTAAATCATATATGTATTGCAGTAACACAATTAAAATAAAATTAATATTTAAAGACAAAGGGAAAAATATTTTCAAGCTTGTTTTACACTTTAATTGGATGAAGAATTAATTTATCTTTTATAGACAAGAACAAAAAAAAAAAAAAAAAAAAAAAACCTAATTGCACATGAGCCACGTTACAATCAATGATCTGAAGATTTGTAAATAGTACAGAAAATTATCTAAATTACGATTTATCTGGAATTGTTACGGATAGAAACTTGAAATTTGACCCGCTATTACTTTTAAGATGTAAATGCTTGCACAAAAAATTCAGATTTAAAACGGTGCAAGAGAAAACAACATTCTAAAATTACAACTTCTGTAATACTGTTGGAGATAGAAAATTCAACTTATGTTTCTAAAATATTCAAAATTTAAAAGGGTAAATTTGTGCAAAAAGCTTCGAAAAAAGTTCTAAATTATGATTTAAACAGAATTGTTAGGGATGGAAACTTGAAATTTGATATGGCTGTAACTTTAAACATGCAAATACTCGTACAGTACAATTTTTAAAAATTCAAAATTTAAAAGGGTGCATGACAAAATAATGTTCTAAAATTGTGATTTCTGTGATACTGTTGAAGCTAAAAACTTGAAATTTGGCATGCTGATTATTTATAAGATGAAAATGCCTTCTAGGAATGGTTTCTAAAAAATTCAAAATTTTTAAGGATGAAATGAGTGAAAAATGCTCTAAATTACAATTTATATGGAATTAAGTTAAATAATGCTATAAAAAGTTACAAAATATCTTTATTAAGATTGACAATCGTTTCATCGCATAAACGGCGACATTTTCAAAATCATTCATGGTAGGAAATATTTTCACATAATTTAAAAACAATAAACATAGTAAACAATGTCACGAGACATGATGCATAATGAAAAATATTGCAAACATAAAATTAAATTACAATTAAAATAGCTATTTGCGAGTGTGGGTTAATTTTCATATAATTTAAAACAATAACATAGTAAACAATGTCACGAGACAACATGCATAATGAAAAATATTGTAAAACATAAAATAAAAATAAAATTCTCTTGGCTATTTGCGAGCGTGGATTAATTTTTACTATTGTTACTAAAATTACATAGCATCTCTTTCCAAATTTTAGGTAAATCAAGGGACACTGAATCACTGAAAATATTCTCGTTGCATAAAAATATCTCTATTGAGTCCTGGATTATGGATGGTAAATAAAATCTTGATGGCTATATTAACTTACTATTTTTAAAATTGATCTGTGACAGATCTTTACAGATCGATTTTAAAAATAACAAGTTAATATATCCAAATATGTAAATGCTCAGTAAAAGCATTTTACAAAATATTTGAGATTTAAAATTATGAAAAGATTAGAAAAACATGCTACAATCACGATTACTTGGAAACTATGAAGGATAGAATTTTTTCATTTGACATGCAGGCTCCTAGTTTGGTTGTGTGTGTCTGTGGGCAGATTGCCTCAAACAGAAGTTTAAAAAAAAAATTTCAAATTTGTGGAATGGGGCAATGTTGGAAAATGTCCTACAGTTTTATTTTCAGAGTGAATTCTGTGAAACTGTTAGTCTAGAAACTTTAAATTTGGCAAAGGGATAATTTTTAACATGCAGAAAAACTTTTTTTTTTTCCCTTTATTTAAACTTTTTAAAAATTAAGAGAGAATAAAGATCAATTATTTGTCATGCCAGTGATAGATACAACTTTTCTGGGCAATAAGAGAAAAACAAAGTATAATTAAAAAAGACAGTAATAAAGAAAAATGACTGCCAACTAGGTAAGAAAGTACTGCATATATCGCTTTTCATTCACATCAAAAGGATGGTTAAATATGGAGAGGATGGCTGCAAATGGATTGGAATGAAGTTTTTCTCATTAATTCACAATATTTTCTCCTAATGCCCATCTCATGTTCACTTAATGCAGAAGAAGAATAAGGATTCCTCAAAATGTGACTTAATTAGTAATACAGTAGAACCTCTTTTATGCAAAAATCTTTTAATCGAAACTCTCAGTTAACCGAAATCCATTTTAAAAGTTTTCTTTTTTTTAAATATCACATTCCTTGTGTGCAAGTGGTCCTTTCCAAACCAGGTACAGATAAATATTTTGGATTCCCTGTCTTGGAATTTCTTTGAATTTAACTTGAGCTCCCGTACGAAATTTTTACTAGAGTAAAAATTTTCATTTTTATCACGTGTAAAAAAAAAAAAAGAAAAAAAGAAACGCATTACTTTAAATATAGAAGAAAAAATTCAAATCATGAATCATGTAGGAGTATGACAAAATAAGGTCGGGAATATAGCATTGCAGTAGTTAGTGTTATGAAGAGAGATGCTGCAAAAAGGAAAAAGTTTTATGCAGAAAGAAGTAGAATGACTGTGATACTGGTGAACCAATAGTATTAAAAAAACTTCATGATGCAGCTGCAAAGCAAAGGCAATTGAAACTTCAACAAACAAAACTTTGTTTCAAACTCTTGTGAAATACATAAAATGTACTTAATTTCAAAATTAAAATTCAGGTAGTTTATTTTTGTTTCTATTTTGCTATTGATTTATTTTTATTAAGCACTTGTTACGATAATAAGAAATAGCGCACATATTTGCCCTTAATCTTAAAATTGGAACATTCTTGATTATCCGAAAATTTCGATTTTCTGAAAGATGGTCGGTCCCAATTACTTAGGATAATCAAGGTTCTACTGTATTTAAATCAGGGTTGGCACGGTTTAAACCAAGTGGTTTTAACCATGGTTTAAACCACGATTTAAACCAATTGGTTTTTTTTGTCAAAAAAAAAAAAAAAAAAAAAAAAATTTGGTTTTTTTAGAAAAAATCTAATATAATATTTTCTCTTTTTTGTAATTTGATTGTTTTAAATTATTTATAGAAATAATTTCTACTTAACACTTCATCTCAGCAGTCAACATGAGGCATAATGAGACTAGGTCATGTTTCTATGCATGTAGAACGAAAATTAGCATGTGCTGATGAACATATCTGGTACCCTAAAGATTTTTCTTAAAACATGTGAAATTCGAAAAGATAAAATAGATAAATAATATTCAACCTTTAGCATAAAATATTTTCACTTAAAAAATGCAGATTATTTACAGCAGTTAATAACAAAATACAATGATCTTGAAGATTTTGGTTAAGTTGTAAAAGAACATTTTCTGTATCGAGATTGGGGAAGAAAGAATTTAAATCCTTAAAGAATTTAAAAGAGTAACTTAAGATATCAAATTGAATAACACAGCTTGCAAAAATTGAGTGCTAGTTATAGCATTTCAATAATACCAACCAATCTTTTCCGTTACTTGCTGAATCTAATGGCCAAAAATGTTGACTTGGACACTTGGAGTTATCATCACTCAGAAAACAAAATAACCAGCAGTATTTGGATATTAAAATAATAATAACCGCAGAATAATATATTATATTCATGAAACTGCATCAAATGTTTATTGATTGATTATTATATTACTAATCAAAGGATTCTTCATACGATTTTCAAGGTGTCAATGTTTCACTGTGTAGAGCAGTTTATTTTGAACTTAAGACATAGCTGTTACTAATAATGTTTAAATTAGAAATGATTTCAATTTTCTATATAATTGATTGTAATTATTTAATTTAAATATTTTCAAAAGTTAAATTACTTATATAATATCCAAAAATGTTTATTTTATCAACAGATATGCATCTGTATGCAATAGGAAATTATATTTGAAAAAAACCTGGTTTAAACCAAATAAACCAGTTTTTTTGGTTTTTTACAAAAAAAACTCGTTTTTTTTCCAGCCCTGATTTAAATTATCCATAATAGTATAATTTCCTCTAATGCAAATAGGCAAACAAATACAACTTGACATATTGCTACAACAATGCATGCAAAACCATGGGTTTTGCTAGTGTGGTACAAAGTGAACATGTTTTGTCAATAGGGTATCAACGATTTTAATCAGTTGATTTAAATCAGTGATTAAATCGTTATTTTAATCAACTGATTTTTTTAAAAAAAATCATTGATTAAAATCATAAATTTTCTAAATGTTTAAAATGATATAAAAAAGTATTAAAATCTAAGATGAACATAATTTGGAAAGTTTCTACAGGTATTTTGACTTATGTTATGAATATACAAAAAAAGCTTTAAATAGTTATTTATAAGCTTAATCCTGACTGTTGTAAAAAGTTTAAGTACAGTAAGTTTGTAAAAAGCCTAGTTTTTATCTAACATAAGATAAAAAGGATTTCATTTAAAAATGATATTTAAATCTTATATAACTTGCAATGTCATGGTTTCCTTTTAGTAGGTAATCAAATTATTCCTTATTTTATATAAAATAAACATAGCAAGTATATTAAATTTCTGCAAGTAAAAGAATAAGATATCCAGAATCTTATTTTTCATTCTACTTTTGCAATAATAAATTTATAGAACATACAAGAGATAAAGAAGAATTAAAGAATGATATCAACTGAACTGCTACTGTGAAAGAATGTATCAGAGAAAAGAACCAATTGGTATCAGATGTTAAGCACAGCAAGAGCTTCTTCAGTTAAGGCTGAATATTTTTTTTTTTTTTTTTTTTTTTTGAACTCATATACACCAAATAAAACTTGTTAGTGATTAAAAAGGTGGCAAAACTATTTGAAACACTGAATGCTGAGGATCCCCATTGAGTGCAAATACTGCTACTGTTTAATATTTTGAGGATTTCAGATATAACTGGCTATTCCTTATATTTACTCTGTATGTGTGTATGAATGGGTTAAAACATTTAAAACATTTTCATATATTTGAGAGGTTGGCATATGCATATATATGTGCAAGTTTAGATTTAGGCGATTAACAGTACAGACGCAAAATGGGCTGCAAATAATATTTTTTAGTTTTGTTATTTGTGCTACTAACTAATGAAATTACTTATTTGTAGTTATTATTAATGCTGTGATTACTTACTGTTTCCTCTAGGTAATTTTTTAGGGCACGACAAAATATAAATTTTAAACATGGTACATTTCAGAATATAAAGTTGGGCAAGATACAGGTTAAAAAAAATATGCATAAGCTAAGCAATCATGGTAGTGGAGAATATTAAGCAAACAATGTTTCTTATTTTCATTTTGTCCTACAAGAATACATATAAAAAAAACTGATAATGCGTAAGTATTATTATTTTGCACTATAAAAATCAAAATACAATTCAAACACTTGTTTTTTAAGAGCAAGAAAAATTATCTTTAAAAAAAATGTTATCACAGACTATTAAAGGGGTGATTCTGTTCCGAATTTTCCAAAAATTTAAGGCATTCATTTCTGAAAATTCGGACATAAAAAAATATCGCGAATTTCAACAAATGGTCACCGAAAAAATCAATTTCGTTAATCATTCGCAGAAAAAATCGCCAATTTCGCCAAAGCATTGAGAAAAAAATGGAAATTTCTTCAAAGGATCGTAAAAAACACTGTAAATTTTGTCAAAGAATCACAAAAAACTCGAATTTCATGGAAGAATAGCGAAAAACCGGAATTTCATCAAAAAATCACGAGAAAAAAACGGAAATTTCGTCAAATGATCACGAAAAAAAAAAAAAAAAAAAAACACTGATTTCATCAAAGAACTGCAGAAAAAACACTAATTTTGTCAAAGGATCGCAAAAACAACGCGAATTTCATCAAAAGATTGCAGAAAAAAAAGTGAATTTTGTCAAGAAATCGTAAAATACCATCCCCCTCACAAATTTTGTCAAATGACCATGGAAAAAAAATGGGCGATATTTCCGTTTTTTTCTCCGACCGGTTGACGAAAGTCAATTCTTTTGACTGTTGATATTTGCGGGTTTTTTTGGGACGGAATGATTGATTTTGCCTCTTTTTTTCCTTTGACTGATTGATAAAATTCACGTTTTTTTTTTTTTTTTTTTTTTTTTTTTCCTATTGACCGATAGACAGAAAATTTTTTTTTCTATCGGCCAATTGACGAAAATCGTGTTTTTCTTTCTATCGACCGATTGATGCAAATCACGATTTATTTCATGGCAAATTGACAAAATTTGTAGTTTTAATTCATGAATGATTGATGAAATTCATGGTTTTATTTGGTTAGCGATTGACGAAATTTGCAGGATTATTCCAGGACGGTTTTTACAAAGTTTATGACCGTCGAGGAAATTCTCGATTTCTTTTCATGACCAATTGAAGAATTGATTTTGTGGAAATCTGCTAAATAAATAAATAATAATTCAAAGAATTCTGCTAATTCGTAGCTGAATTACATGCCGATATCTAGTGGCTACCTTTAAGAACATATCTGAATAATCCCAGAGATACATAGTTTATGAGTGGGGCCTAAATGTATTCATTTCTCTGATCGGATTTTTCTGCATCGCAAGCTAAATGTGGTATACCACTGTTGTTGAATTAATTTGCGGCGCACATCAAAGTTAATTTTTTTTTTCCTGATCCTGCAGACATTGGAGTTTTTTAGAAGAAAACAATAAATTTAGGATTCCACGGAAATGTGGCATCCATGTTTAATCATATTTTTGAATTATAGATAATAAGAAAAAAAGAAAAGAAGTACGCGGAAAAAAATTCGAAAATCATTCGGCGAAAAAGGGCATCCCTATAAGAAGCATGGCGACTTAGATGCCAAAAGTTAGTCGCCAAAGGAAAATATTTAGTCACCATGTGGTGACTGGTGATCGTGAATCTGCACCTATAGTAGGAACATTTAAAGACTGCCTGGCCCAAAACATGAATGCCCGCTTTAAACATATTCATGATAATGGACCTTTTTGCATTTCAACTTTGCTAGGCCCCAGGTTTAAACTTGCATTTTATTTTTATAAAGTTGAAGAAAAATGTTGACTGCTAATATTAACTGCTTACTTATGACTGCTATCTCATACAGTGTGATTCTTGAAACTGAAACAAATATGGCAGAAACATGCAAAGACGTTCATAATGAGTCAAAGATTACATTTTGGGATTGCTTCATACAGATTTCAACCACTAACAAAAACACAACAGTTAACAAATTTCAGCCGTTACAAATGATGAGCAACAGTTATTTTGTTAAATCCCTTAGATAGAAATGAATGTCCACTAAACTGATGGAAAGCAAATTTTAAAGCATAATTATATCATATTTTATAAAATTCAAATAATTAAATTTACTTTAAATTTTTAAATAATATTACTTTTTATGTATTGCACATTAAGAAAATTCAAATGATTATTAAATTTATATTTAATGTTTGAAATAAAAGTGTATTATAAATTTAATAAACATTTACATTTCCTTAATGTGTAACACATAAATATAAACTTTTCGGTATGTTATTTAAAATATATCAATTGATATTATTTATTGTAAATATAAATGAATTTGTTGTAGTATTCGGCTGAGCTATTCGGCCGAATACTGTATTATTTGTCCAAACTGAATATTCAGCTTTTAAGCCAAATACCGAATATTCGTTGCATCCCTAATCATTATGGTTACTTTAATGGCCTCTAATATAGCAACCTTCCTTTTCTCCATAATTAATATATTGCAGAATACATATTTGAAGTATTTTTTTATTAATGTCATGAGAAAGTGTTAATGCATTTTAAAACATCCAATATTCAAGATATAATATTCTACTTACTCAATTTATACTCAAATAGTTATTTATTAAAATTAATTATTTTAAATAAGATCTTATTAAGAGAGAAAGCTTTACTTATAACTAAAGTGTAACTTCGAAAATCTGGCATTCAGAAATAGGGGAACTTAAAAAATCCGGCATCAGAGTAATTTTCTCTCCCCCCAGTGTTGAAATCAGGGGGTGGCCCGGGGGGGACATTCCCCCCTGGAGCAATGAGATGTCCCCCCCGGAAAATTTCAGATTTTGTGTTTTTAATGGTCAAAAAGTACAATTCCCCCCCCGGGTACTCTATAATGTCCCCCCCCCCCCCGGAGCCACTTGAAATCCCTCCCGGAGAAAAGTGTCTGAATTCAACACTCTCCCCCCCCCCCTTATTCAACTCATCAGAGAAAGAAAGATGAAAGTGATGGATTAATTGGATTAATGAGCAGCAAGAACGCTGATGCTGTGCTAAATAGAACCGCCGATAATGCTAGTAGCAGCTCAAAGGAATAAGGACCAGAAGCTGGCAGAAGTAAAACTGTTACACTTAAAATGCATAAATTTGACTGGAAAGTTAATATCTATTTTAGAAAAACAAGATTAAATTTTCCGAAATCAATATTATTCACTTGTATAAAATCCAAGATAAACTTGTTAAAGAGCGGCCGAAAAAAATTGAAGCAAATAAAATTGACACTGATGTTTTGAAAATTACACGAGAAGAAATGACTTCACTGTTTATTAGATTTTTTTTTTTTTTTTAACAGAAAATATCGATCTAAATATTTAATTTTTGCTTTTTCACACATAAATATCAAATGCACATGAATTAAATTATGAACAAAGGGCCCATTAAGCATATAGGAAGTACTTTTGATATTCCTTCAGAAATCCAGAATTTTCAAAAATCCGGCTTAGCCTCGGTTCCAACGATGCTGGATTTTTGAGGTTATACTGCATATGAAATGGGGGGGCTGGCTCACAACCATAGTAGACCAAGTCCATTTTGAAAAAAAATGAGATAGTCTTTCTAGAAGGTGCATAAAATCGGTTTTATCTACTCCCGCAGTGAACCAAGCCTATTTTTACATATTTTTTGACGCATGGCATCTGTTTACAGACTTGGTTCACTGTGGGATTGAATAAAACAGATTTTAAGCACCCTATAAATGGACTATATCCTTTTTTACTTTCTTCTATCTTTACAAGAAGAAAGTATTGGATTCATGAAAATTTTCGAATTCCGGTTTTCGACGGATTTACACGTTTTAGGGGTCAGAGATTCCAAAAAACATGTTTTTACAAAATGTCTGTCTGTGACTCTGTGAGTCTGTCTGTCTGTCAGTGTGTATGTGACACAAATTTTGTGGGCGCTCTATCTCAAGAACTAATACATGGAATTTAATAAAAATTGATATTCAGTTAGTGCCTAATACAAATTGATGCTGATTAGTTTTTGGTGTAAATCGCTCAACAGGTGGCGCTGCAATGCTGCATTTTTCACGATTTTCGCAATAGCTCTATCTCAAGAACTAATGCACGGATTTTGATCAAACCTCAGCTTTAGTTAGTCCTTGATATGAATTGATGGTGATTACGTTTTGGTGTAAATCGCCCAACAGGTGGCGCTGTTATGATGAATTTTGCAGGATTTACACGATTTCCCCAATAGTTAGTTCTTAAGAACTAACGCACGGATTTTCATCAAACTTCAGATTAAGTTATTCCTTGATATGACTTGCTACTGATTAGGTGTTGGTGCAAATCGCCCAACAGGTGGCGCTTCTCTGCTGCCTTTTCCACGATTGCCTCAATAGCTCTATCAATAGAACTAATGGACCAATTTTCATCTAACTTCATATTTAGTTGTATGTTGACACAAGTTGTTGTTAATTAGGTTTTGGTGTTAATCACCCAATAGGTGACGCTGCTATGCAGAAATTTTCACGATTTTCGCTATTGCTCTATCTCAAAATCTAATGTACGGATTTTCTCCAAACTTCAGATTCAGTCAGACGTTGACATAAATTGTTGCTGATTAGGATTTGGTATAAATCACCCAATAGGTGGCGCTGCTAGGCAGCATTTTGCTGAATTTAGACGATTTCAGCGATAGTCATATCTCAAGAACTAATGCACGGAATTTCATATCGTTAGCGTCCTCATGAGATGCATAGATTGCCATTTAATTTTGGCAGTGTGATAGCAAATTTTGAAGTATTAACATGTATGAGATAGAAGAAAGTTTTGGGATTGGTACATCCGACTAGTTTCAAAATGTTCTTGGTCTACTACGGTTGTGGGTCCCTCAAATATAATAATAATATTTTTTAACTTAATCATACTGTTTGATAAAGTTATCATAAAAATTTAATTTTTCCAATTGAGCAAAAAAATGCCCAAGCCAAGTCTCGAACTCAGAACCTTTGACTTACATTGACAATGCTCTACCGTTTGAGCTACCTGGGATAACAATCTGCAGATATACAGTAGAGTCTCTAAAATCTGCACTTCTAAAATCTGCTTGCATTTCAAAATGTAAACAGTGAAATTCTCAGTTAAGAAGTATTATTTACAACCTTTATTCCAAATATCAGCGAATGAAAATAAAATTATTTTTAACCTAAATTTATGAGAAAATAGCAATGACACTGGATATTACGAAAATAAAACGCTTTTATTTCACAGAAACCTACACACAACAAAATATAAAACAATAGAAATTGATGTGAAGCGTAAACAAACCCACAAAGGTTTTAGTAAAGACACCATCTATCGGCCACTATAGAAAGTAGCAAATTAATTAATTTTATATTTCATGTTAGGTTGACAACACTCATTTAATTATTATTTTGCATTTGCTTTGAGACTTTGAGATGTATACACCAAAAGCAAATAACGATTGTTAAGAAACTTCATCAAGAGAAAATGAAAGTTCTCAAGCAAAAAACTATACAAGAAATGTTTAAAAATTGTAATAAAAAATAATTTTGGGTATTAATATTATAACGTACAGGTAAATAAAAGGGATTCAGGTTTTGATTTGCTTAAATTGAATTATTACAAGCTCTTCTTGTAAATGAATACAGGTAAGTTGAAAAAATAAATCATTTAATCCAGAATCTACAAAACTCTAAAATCCACAAAATTCTAAAATCTGCACAGCCTCTCGTCCCAAACTGTGCGGTTTTTGAGACTCTAATGTATTGCCAATAAGGTTTTCTTAGCAAAATTTACCTGCCGGTTGTCAGCCCAGTTAGCTCAAACAGTAGAGCATTGACAATGTAAGTCAAAGGCTCTGGGTTTCGAGTCCCAGATTGCACATTTTTTCACTCAGTTGGAAAAATGCAATTCATACGAAATATAATTGTTTATTGTATATACCAGGATCAGTGAACCTTTTTACGTGCACGTGCCAAAAATTCACCAACAACATCTATCAATGGTGTAACGTGCCACATTTTGACATAAAATAATTTTGCAAAGTACGATGTTTATACAAAACACTAGTTAATCAGATGATATTTCTCTGCATATTTGAATAAACCCTTAAATTAAAATTTTAATTCGTAAATATGATTCATTTATGTAATAATTTTCACTACGATAAGGAAATAAAAATACGAAATTTTATTTTAGAAATTTTTGACCTTATTATTTATGCAACATCTAGTTATGATTATCCAAGTTGCATTAAGCATTGTATCAATAAATTATTGATGAGATTTTTGCTGTTGTATGTTCGATGGAGAATGCTTTATACCTGATTCATATTTTGATAGTTTTATAAATTGGATCCATTTACCATCTTACTGAAAGGATTGTCTAAAAAAATTAATTTGAAAAATACAGCTTTATAAAAATCATACAAAAAGGCAAAATACATGTCGCAAACGTTGCATAACATTACAAGAAAAGAAAATTTTCAAGCAAAAATAATTGCCTTATTTGTGATAGTCTGTCCGTATCAAACAAAATTTTATTCATTATAACAGAAATTAAACTTCATCTGTATAATAATTATAAAATTAATTTTTTCGCGTGCCAGAGAAATTGTCTTACGTGCCAACTCTGGCACGCATGTCATAGGTTCGCCAACCCTGGTGTATACTATACCAAAATAAGTTTTTTAAAGTGAAATAATTTGTGTTAATATTCTTCAAAAAAGACAGCTTAATTTTTTTTATAATACCGATGAAGAACACAGAATTCAATATTAAAAATTATTATTATCATAATATATGTCCTCTGTTTGCCAGTCCATCTGCTATTAATAGACAGGCCTGAAAAACAAATTGAAGTCATACATGTACTTTTTAAAGAACGTGCTAAAATTTCCTTGAATTTAAAAAGATAAAATATTATCAAAGCACTTGCATCAAAGCAGCCATAGGCATTAATATATTCTAACACTGTAGCCTTTAAAAGAAGTTTTCTTGAGCTCAAAATTATGCAATAATGACAAAACACATTTTTAAAAATAAATGGCAATTAACATTAATGCATACAAATTTGGTAGTTCTGCAAAAAACATGTAAATGCTGCATACAACATTTTAATACAAGCAATACAAAACATGTCATGATGCACCTAAATAACATTTAAATTTTGATTAATTTGAAATTATTAAAATGTACTTCAAACTATGGACACAAAATCACAGAGTTGACAAATTTGCTTTGAAGGTTTTTTTTTTTTGGTTTTTTTTTTGTTTTTCCCAACTAAACTGTTAACATCTTTTTGCTCAGTAAACAAATGAAACACTCAAAACTTTTGTTATTATTTAGTTTCATTGTCACACAACATTGTTTGATTTGGAAAAAAAAAGGGCTTTTTTATACTTTTAATAAACATACAGTTACAAAAATCATTTTTAAAAAGTGCGAAAAGTAATAAGCAGATAACAAAAGCAGCTGAAACTTAAGGGACTGCTTCACTGAAACTCCCCAATCATGAAACCCCATGTTAAACTACAGGAAAACTGAAAAGTGCCATTACACACTATCTAATATAATAATTAAAACATGGTTTTCACCCTCATAAAGTAGACCTTGGATGCCGATAATGTGAATTTTTAAAAATTGTCTCCAAAAATTTTAAGTATTTAAAAGATCCCTATAAACTTAAAAATTAATGAAGACAATTTTTAACAATGCACATTGTCGGTATCTGACATCTACTTTATTATGAGAAAAACTGTATTTTAATAATTATATCAGGTAATATTGCTTTTCAGTTTTCACATATGTTAATATGGGGTTTTGCGATCTAAGAATTTCAGTGCAGCAGCCCCTTGCAAGAAAATTCATTCAACATTCAATATTTTCTTCTAATTTGTGTTTACTGTTTTGAATGTGATGTTTTCGTCTAATATTAGGAATTATACATACAAAATAATTAAAATGTCTATCTGAAAAATTCTCCACCATTTGAAGGACAAAATTAAATTTTAAAAATTAGCTATTGTGAATAGGTAGGGACACATGAGTAAACAATGTAGGGGAGTAATATCCAAGTGCACATATAAAATCCAAAGCAAAAGAAAGTTATGGAAAAATCCAAAGATAAACAGATTTAATGCACATCAGTCTAAAAAAAATATACACCAATTGATATCAGAAAATCAAATCCATGCATTGTATATTATAGTTAAACTAAACTATTTAAAAAGCTATTGAAAATTAACTTACCTATTTTTTCATAGTTTTCTTTCACTAAATCATCTAATCCAATGCTGGTAAAAAAGTCATCTTGCCAGCCTTTCAAATCATTGACACCAGCTATGTAAGTCCACTTGCAAACTAAAGAGCACAAAGATCTAAAACAATTTTTTTTTTTTTAAATTAGTAGAGTAGTACATTTAAAGCAGTAGTAATAACATCAGTATACAGTTACTTTAATAAAATTAATAAAAAATAAAATAGAAACTTTTTTTAATGTTGAATGCATTACAACATGCTTAAAACCGTCTTTTTAATTCCTATTCAATTCAAAATATATTTAAAATTTTGACGATTAAGCGAATTTTTAAAACATTTTTTCATTTAAATGAGAAAATAAAAGCTTTTTTTTCTTCACTGAATAAAAAAAAAAAAAAAAAAAAAAAAAAAAACAGGGAAATAAAAGGTTTAATAAATTTTAGTTAAATATGCTCATCAATTTTAAAGTATGGAAAAAACCTATAGAAAGAAATTCTTTTTAACTCTTTCAGGGCAAAGGTACTTGTATTCGTAAAATGCTCAAATAATTTAATGACACCAGTATTAACAAGAGATATTATTTGTAAACAAGTAAAAGTAAATTTTCGCGTACTTAAAAAGGATGACACTTTCACCATAAAATTCCAGTGCCAATGTGGCAATTTGGGATTAGAATTATGTGATGCCGTGATGGCATCACCGCCCTTCAAGGGGTTAAAGAAATTTCATAACACTTATAAAATAATTAAAAGTTTAATTTAAAAAAAACTATTTAAAGCATACATTCTTTTCCCACAGTCCTACTCTAAAGAAAAGCAAATATAAAAGCTTTTCTTTAAAATAAAAAATAAAAAAAAACCTCTGAGGAAATCAGTTTATCAATAGCTGAGATATTTCTGGTACAATTAAAAATATATATATATATTGTTTCAAAGAAATTAGATTTAAAGTTTTGCAACAAGTACCACTCACTCAACTATAGTGCAATAAAAATTGCTATATTTTCCATATGCATTCAAATTTTTAAAAACAGCTTCAGTGGGATATTTAGGAAATGACAGACATTCATATTCAGAAAATACAAGAAAAAAATTTCATTTTTTGAAACTGAAAAACTTATGTAACCCAGGCATGAGAGTGGGTAAAGAACAAAAAATCTGAAAATACACGTAAGCTAAAATTTGGTAAAAAACTAAAAGACCGCGCGAAATCATATTTTGCACAAAACAGGCAAAAAACACAAATTTTGTCAAAGGACTCGGAAAAAAATGTGGATTTCGTCAAATGGTCGCTGGAAAAACGCGAATTCCATCAAAAGATCACGGAAAAAACACGAATTTTGTCAAAAAATGCATATTTTGTCAAAAGATCGCGGAAAAAACAGGAATTTTGTCAAAAGATTGCGGAAAAAACACGAATTTGGGCAAAAGATCGCAGAAAAAACGGGAATTTCGTCAAAAAAAAGTGGGAGAAGCACGAATTTCATCAAAAGATCGCAGAAAAAACGCGAATTTCGTCAAAAGATCGTGGAAAAAACGCAAAATTCTTCAAAAGATCGTGGAAAAAACGCAAAATTCTTCAAAAGATCGTGAAGAAAAAATTAATTTCGACAAAGAATCGCGGAAAAAACGCAAATTTCGTGAAAGAGCCGCTGAAAAAACACGAATTTAGTTAAAGGATAGAGGGAAAAAACATGAATTGTCAAAAGGCTGCAAAAAAAGCGAATTTCGTCAAATGATTACGGAAAAAAAAACGCGAATTTCGTCAAAGGATCGTGGAAAAAACGCGAATTTTGTCAGAGGATTGCGAAAAAAGCACGAAATTCGTCAAATGATCGCGAAAAAAGCGAATTTTGTCAAAAGATCGTGGAAAAAGCGCAAAATTCGTCAAAGGAAAGCGGAAAATCATGGTTTTCGCCAAAATTTTGAGGAAAATACGCAAATTCCGTCAAAAGATCGAGGAAAATATGTGAATTCTGTCAAAAGATCGCGAAAAAAAAAAAAAACGGAATTTCGTCAAAGAATCGCGGAGAAAATGCGAGGCAATTTTGATATGTCTTGTTTGGCGCCTTTTTCCGCTGCCAGGAAAAAAAAAAAAAAAAAAAAGGGCAAAATTCGTTTTTTTTTTTTTTTTTTTCAGATGAAAATCAAACATTTTCTCAAAAATTGATGAAAAGTCGGAAATTCTGATAAAAGTCGGAAGAATCTCATCCCTGGTAACCGTAAAGAATTGCCAAGACTGAATTACAAAGTACAGACCATAAACTCTATGCATGCAATTTGCAAAGCTGGTGAATGAAAGCTACGGAAACTGGAGAGAGTAATTTTATTTTGAAGTTTACATCATCACTTTAAAATAAGTATAATAGTAAAAATAAGAAAAAACTTTCTTTAATAGGTATTCAATGTTTATTTTTAAAAACAGGCCTATTTTGATGACTGCAATTCACGTTTTTCCCAAAAATTTCTGTTAGAATATGTTAACTTAGCATATGCACCAAACTCGATTATGAAAAATACACTGCTTTTTTTATACTTGATAGAAAGGGCAAGCAAGTGAATTTATTAAAAAATACATAATTTTTGCTCTTTTCTTTTTAAGGTATGGCAACAGGAAAGAAAAAATGAAAAATTAATTTGATTATCTCTTTAAGATTTCTAAATTGATTTCGCAATGTATAATCATAATTAATTACGAAACTAACTGATTTATTTTTAAGAAATATATATTACACTCTTTATTTTTTATTTATATTTGCTACTTTTCAATCTTTGCAGCTTTAAAATATTTGTTGTTGCAGTTTCACAGCCAGTTGGTATATAATTAAATCTTTTGTAGTTGAAACTCCTATAAAATTGCAACCATAATGTATATTTAAAAAGTCCTTCCGGCCAGTGCCGGGAGGAAGAGGTAGCTTTCATATTCCTTATTTTTAAAAAGCCAATTTATATTATTCAAACACACGAAGCTCAATTAAGTGGAAACCGAATGTAGGAGATTCAATACTAATTTTTATCAATACTAAATCATTATGAATGAGAATTTCGCGAAATTAGTCAGCTTTATCCAAGCTGCTTTTATTTAAAGTCGCTTATGTTTGGCTGCCAAATTCGGCGATTTCTTAAAGTGCCTGCCATTTTAAGACAACATGGTAGATGAGGCTAACCAGTGAACTTGGTTGAGACCTTAGTAATTACTGTGCACATGCTCACTCATATCGGAATCGGTTGATATATACGAGTGCTGTCGCAGATAAAAAATCAGATTTTTCAAAATGTCACCCACTTTAGAAATTGAAACTGCTATATCTGAGCCATTTTTTAAGATAAAGACAAACAAAAAATGCTCCTGAATCCTTATATCAAGGTCAAATACTTAAGAAAGAAACCTTTTTCAATTTCTAATTTTTTTTGCACCTCACTTTAAATATATTTTTTTTTATTTAATGGCCGCCACTTTGAAACAAGATGGCTGATGAAGCTGGCCAGCGAACTTGGTCGAGATATTGATGTATACTATCCACATGCCTTCTTCCATCGAAATAGGCGAATACGTGTGGTATCGCGCGACAAATACAAGATTGTTTCAAAGTGTTAGCCATGATAGAAATTCAAAGTGCTATAATTTAACCACTTTTTAAGATATAAACAAAAGAACAAATTTTCAGAAACAAAAACTGCTCCAGAATCTTTGTATCAAGGCCAAACACATAAAAAAAATCTTTTTCATTTTCCAATTTTTTGGTATCTCATTTTAAATTTAATTTTTTTTAATTTTTTTTAAATGGCCGCCATTTTGAAACAAGATGGCGGATGAAGCTGGCCAACGAACTCGGTTGAGTTATTTGTATTTACTATGTACACACCAAGGTACATCCAAATCGGTTCATAAATATGTCTGTTATCACGTGTCAAAAATCAGGGCGTTTCAAAATGTCAGCCACACTAGAAATTCAAAATGCTATAACTCAGCCATTTTTTAAGATATAGACGAAACAAAAACTGCTCTCGAATCTTTTTATTGAGGTTAAACACATAAGAAAAAAATATTTTTTCAATTTTCAATTTTTTGGTACCACATTTCAAATTTAAATTTTTCTTAAAATTTTAAATGGCCGCCATTTTTAAACAAAATGGCGGATGAAGCTGGCCAACGCACTCGGTCGAGACATTGGTCTGTACTATGTATAAACGAAGTTACATCCAAATCGGTTCATAAATACGCCTTTTATCGCGTGACAAAATTCAGGACGTTTCAAAATGTCAGCTTCGCTAGAAATTCAAAATGCTATAACTCAGCCATTTTTTAAGATATAGACGAAACAAAAACTGCTCCGGAGTCTTTGTATAAAGATCAAATACATAAGAAAAAAATATTTTTCCATTTTCAATTTTTTGGTACCACATTTCAAATTTTAAATTTTTTTTTAAATTTTAAATGGCCGCCATTTTGAAACAAAATGGCGGATGAAGCTGGCCAACGAACTCGGTCGAGACATTGGTATGTACTATGTACACACCGAATTACATCCAAATCGGTTCATAAATACGAGAGTTACAGTGTGACATAGGTCAGATATATATATATATATATATATATATATATATATATATATATCAATTTTGAACGGAGGGTGGTTTTGGGGTCTAGGGGTCATGATCGATGAAAATATACCAAAATTTTTTGAAATCGCTTTCCTCCGAACGGCTGCAATAGGTAGCTTTTTGTAAAGAAAGCTACCTAAAACATTTAGTGATTTATCACCAGTGACAGGCAAACGGAAAAATGCCTTTAAATTAATTTATTAATGTATAACTCAGCTTGAAGAATATTAAAATGTTGTACTGTCATCAGAAAATGCCTGTGAAAATAATTTTTATAATTACAGCCTATCAAGATGTGAGCTTAAAATTGATTACAAATTTCCATCTTTACATACAAAAAACAAGTTGATTTAAATTTGTGCATTTAAACATCATACATAATTCTATTTACTGATTTAAAAGGATTAGTGGGAGAAAACATCACTGCATTGTCAAAGAACAGTCAGAATAAAATCACACTTAATAAAAAGAGGTTGGTTGGTTATTATAATTTTACTAGAAAGATAGCCTGTCAAAAATGATGGAAAATGAGATATAACGATATATACAACACATGTGCAGGAATATGAGTAGTTTCTCTCGCTCGTTCCGCAGAGATAGGTGAAAATAGCACATTTTAAAATAAGGAAATATGTTGCCAAATTTTCTTCCTCGCCAAGGCAGTTTTCTCTATTTCGCAAAAGTCTCTATACTGGAAATATATCGATAATTTAATTTCTTTATCCAGCTATGTAAAGCACATTAATACTGGGCAGTTAGGAGCTCAGATAGCACAGTCCTATCTAGTGGCGATTATTTTATTAGTAGCATCCGGATGAAGATGTAAAGATGTACATTTTCACATATTACACTTTAAATTTTGAAAAAAACCTTCAATGCGCAGAGTCTAAATTAATAGCGGTGAGCTCAATTTTGAAAGATTTATGAGTTTTCAATGGGAATTTCACCAAATTAGCCAGTTATCGCTGTTATATAATAACATCCTTTCCAATTAAAATTAATTTAAAAAACTATTTTAAAATATTTAAATTAAATCAAAAAACTTCTTTACTTTCAAAATTTAAATTCTACCTTTAAATATTCATTAATTTTCGTTAAGTTCGTTTTTCAGTTAAATTTTACTTAAAAACCATTAATGTTAGGTAGAAAAAAATAAATAGAAAGAAGAATTTGAAATTTAAATTAATAAAAATTACGATGTATATAAATATATATGCAATTTTAATATGAATAATAAAGGAGAAAGTGGGTAAGGTAAATGTTATATAATAACATCCTTTCCAATTAAAATTAATTTAAAAAACTATTTTAAAATATTTAAATTAAATCAAAAAACTTCTTTACTTTCAAAATTTAAATTCTACCTTTAAATATTCATTAATTTTCGTTAAGTTCGTTTTTCAGTTAAATTTTACTTAAAAACAATTTAATTTAATCGCCATAAAAGATCGTCAAAAATTATCAATAATAAAATAATAAATCTTAAAATTAATACTTTCTACCGTAATAGAATATTTTTATAATAATTTTCAAATCTAAAATTCGAATTTATCACTTAACGATATTTTATTCAAACACTTCTACTTCTATTACTCTGTGTGGCATCGTCGATTTTAAATCAGCCAATCAGCATCTTTCCCGCCGAATGCCGTTCGTGCGTAGCGTCGCTTCACTCTCTTGAGTTTCGGACGGCAACGTGCCAAGAAGGGCATGGAGTCGCTCCGTAAACTTTACATTTTTGTCCGTTGGATCAATAATAATCTCTTTATCTTCTGCTAAATTTTAATAATCATGTTATAAACCATTGATGGAGATAGTGATATCGTCTGCCTTTTAATATTTGTTCACTAAATATCTCAAGATGCATCAAAACGATTTACTGAGTTAAGAAATTCATTCAAGGTGGAGCAGAAATGGATGTTTACTTTCATTCTTATAGAAAATGAAGTGCCTTGGAAATTAATGTACTCTCAATTGACATTTGTTTTTGAATTACCAAGATTCGATACGATTCAGCAATCTCTATCTTGAGATTTAATGTTGAAATGAAATTCTTTTCTTCATCGGCTCCCACAATTTCCGTTGGAACGAAAATATCCGTTGGAGCGGTAAAGTACATTTCGTTATTTTCATGAAGTTGTTAGACTATCTTCATCCAACTTTTCTAATTGAGAAACTCTTTGAATGGAATTTCCACGCCTTGTGTTTTCACCATTAAATACAGGATAAATATAGTGCTTTAAAGAACGATTGAACTTTTCTTCATATCTGAGATATAAACTTTGGTGACAATTACAATAAGTTACGATTACAGATGATGTTAATATTTCTTTCGGTACAATGTAGAAGAATGATTTTAGGTTTTATTATTGACGATTATTAATAACTTCTTTGATGTATGTTGAAAATGTAAGTGTCATGAAATGTTGGATCATTCCTTTTGAGTAAGTGCACTTTCTCCCTCCCCTTTCCCCATTTAATTGCATTATCATTTAAATAAAAATATTTCGTTTTATTGAGTATATATGTGTTATTTACGTGTCTAATAATTTTATTGCTAAGTGCCAAATTGATTTTATACAATGGAATATTATAGAATAATTAATTACATACTTTTGAAAGTAAAAATTTAATATTTGGCATAATTTTAAAATATGCTCAATATCGCGATTTTCAGGCAAGATAAAGCAATCTCAGTTCAGGTAGATCTAAAGTTTTTTATTTATATTTTACCATGAAGATTCCTCAGATTATTTTTATTTACTTCCTTCACATCCAATGTTTACTAACCACTAACGATCTTTTGACCCAAAATTAATAACAAACTTTCTCCTTTATTATTCATATTAAAATTGCATATATATTTATATACATCGTAATTTTTATTAATTTAAATTTCAAATTCTTCTTTCTATTTATTTTTTTCTACCTAACATTAATGTATTTTTAAGTAAAATTTAACTGAAAAACGAACTTAACGAAAATTAATGAATATTTAAAGGTAGAATTTAAATTTTGAAAGTAAAGAAGTTTTTTGATTTAATTTAAATATTTTAAAATAGTTTTTTAAATTAATTTTAATTGGAAAGGATGTTATTATATAACAATCGCTAAGTTGGCTTCATATATGGTAACTTATTTTTGATGGCAAATTTGGCAAAAACCGCCATATTTTCCCAAGTTGGTCAAAATTTGGCACTATTGTGGCAACCCTGCCATTAGTACTTTTCAACAATTACTCATTGTTGAAGCTGGTACTGATTTCTCCATAAGAAGCTGATATAGACGCGATCAATGAGGCGGTCTAACCAGAATTGTGAGGGACACACAGAGTCTTGGATTTTATATAAATAGATTATTAGATCTATGCAACACTTAATGATCAAATAATTATCAGAGTATTTTTAGTCTCAAGCATAATTTAAATACAAAAAAAAAAAAAAAGAAAAAAAAAGAAAAAAAAGAAAAAAAAAAAAAAAAAAGAAAGAAAGAAAGAATACAAATGAAACTAAACTGAAAGTAACTTACTCAATAAAACACAGATTTACATTATTGCATTCAAAAGATGAGATGGAAAAGATTTTATGGCATCTTATATTCCATATAATAAAAAAGACCATACATTTTTCACATAAATATTACATGTGATAATAGACTTGTATATACGACTTGATAGGAGTACCATAGACATCAAGTGGACATTTGGATATCATAAGTACATTTGATTAAAATGTTGGCATTATTTTACTTTAATATCAGTTAACTAGAAAACATTTTGAAATGCTATACATTAATTTCTTGTTTACAAATGACATGGAATAAGAAAATTAGAATGCAACTTATGATTAAATTAGAGTTGAATGTTTATTATAGCATAAAGTTATTAGTTTTTTTTTTCCACGTATTTGCATAAAATTTGTAAAATGGTACAATTTTTATAAAAACTATCATAATTCTGATATTTTCTTAAAATTTTTTGCTTATACGTATTTAACAATTTTTTGGCAAATGAAGTTTAATAAATGAAAGCCAATAAAAGTTACTTTTAATGTAGATTATCATGCAAATATGATGTCAACAGAATTGAGAAAAATAAAGAAATCTAAAAAATATTATATCTTTTAATGATATCCTCAATAACATTCGACAAACTATTTAGGGTTTAATATGGTTAGAATGCAAAAGGATTATTAGTTTTGATCCAAAAAGGAATTTTTATGCTCAACTGAAAATAGTTTGGGTGAGTTTACAAGGAAATAAATCCACAGGTATAATAATAATCTAGGTACGGTAAAACCTATGAATAGCAGCCACCACTGGGAGCACGATAAAGTGACCGTACTTCAGAGGTTGACGTTATTTAGAGGTTCCACATTTTAAAAGGTCAAAATTACATTACATTAAAATTAAAATAATTGACAAAAAATATTTTATTTTTACATTTAAAAAATACATACTATTATGCATACTATTATTTTATACTAATGAAATCACTTATTTATTTATTTTTTTTTTTTTAAGCATATCTCTTTCGCTAAATGCATAATCATTTCCACAGATTTGTTTTACATTTTGTTATCATTTTGAGTGAGTGCAAAAGTTTTAATTTCTCTGAAGCTAAAAAAAAAAATCATAATATGATTTTATGCTACAATTTTGTGATAATTCCTTATTATCTTCTGATTCAATTTCGTCATCACTCTTATTCTCATTGATCTTGCTTTCTATCAGGTCTTCTATCGTATTAAAAGTAGTAACTGCCAAATCATTATCTACATTCACATACTCGCTGGATTTAATGGTCAATTTAAAATATCATTTAACTTAGCATCATCTATGGTTATTTCTGTATTTTCAGATTCCTGATTCGGAGAAATCTGTCATTAAATTTAAATTTTAATTCTACAGAATTGAAGTCAAAATTAACAAACAAACAAACAAACAACGAAAAAAAAACCTGACAATTATATAAAATGTGAGAATAAGGAATATTTGGGAAAAAAAAATGTTGTGGGGTGGCCGTTGTTCAGAATTCGTTGTTCGGAGGTTTAGTGTAATGTTATTTCTATGAAAGAGATTTGGTAACACTAAAACATGACCAGTATTTAGAGGTTACCGTTGTTCGGAGGAGGTTTCACTGTAGTAATAATGTAAGTGTTTAATATAGCAATAATATAGGTGTTTAATATAGTGATTTATATAGTTCATTTATATAGTTCATTTTTACATTATTTAACTTAACTTGGTTCATGCACATAAAGATGAAATTTTGTAATTGGTTTTTCACTCAATCCCCAATATGCTAGAATTATAGAAAATTATGTACAGAGGTGTATTAATGATGACAATACAACATTTTAATATTTTTTAAACTTATCTATAAATTAATTTTAAGCCATTTTTTCATTATTCAGAAGCAGATGATAAATCTCAAATATGCTTTATAGTTACAATTGTATAGGAATTACAACAACAATGGAGTTAAATATGTGCCAAATCATCTCTCTATTCTAAAAAAAAGTAACTACCGCTGTCACCGCCGCCGGTTTTGAATTTTTTGTGACCGGAGGTCTTTCTTCCTTAATATTAAGAAAAATAATGCATACAAAAATACGAAAATCGGTAGTATTATACAGAAATGTTTGATAAACACGCTGATGCAGACAGTTTTCAAATCGAAGAATTATTTTAAGAGATATTTAATGCTAAAGTTGGACAAAATCTTTCCACTAAAAAAGTTTTATAGGAGCAAAAACTATACATCGGAATTTAATAATTTTTAGATCATTTTATACGTTATTATTTCCGGTGTGCAGAATTCATTATTTTTTTTAATTTGACTCATTTTTCGAGGTTTTATTTCTATTTTAAATTCAAATTTTCAGCATTTCGAGAGATATTTTTTACTTATTTTAGAAAATTGTACTAATTTAACCTGTTACCAACTGTATAAACAACGGAAACAATAATGTTTGCTTCAAATTAAAAATTTATTTACACGTGACTATTATAAATAGAAAAGATACTTTCAAATTAAAATTAAATAATTGCGTATAAAAAGCAGGAACATATTGAAAATTACGTCATAAAAAGTATACACGTGAATTTTAAAAGAGAAAGGATATTGTAAAATAATAAGTTCATTAACATGCGTTAGAAGTCTTAAATAGGAGAAATTACGTCATATTTACATCACATTACAGTTATTACATAAAATGAATACAAAATAATATTGCAAAACTGTTTAAATTTAGAAATTGTGCTAGACATTTATTTGATATTTTGAGAGGATCTTTTCAACTATTTTTGTTAGGAAAGCGCAAATAATATTTCATTTGTAACAAAAGTATTTTCACGTGAATATTTAAAAGAGAAAGAATAGCTTGGTCAAAATTACGTCAGATTAAAAATGATTAATTTAAAATGTCTCATTTAAAAGAACTTTCTTTTCGCTTTGTTAAAAAATACCAGGAGACAAAGACTCTGTTTACTTAATTCCTTTTATATTAGCTTATTTTGAAATGTTGTTACACGTGTCTACGTCATCAAGTTATTTTGATTTCGACGTTTTATTTGTATTTTTATTAATGTTGTACTAATTTATTTGTTCTTTCGTTATTTAAAATAAAAATTATGTCAATTTGTATAATTTGGTGAAATTGGTCGACGGAATAATCAAGTACTACCGCAGCGGATTTGGCGTTAAAATTCCCCAATCAAAGAGAAATTAATAGAAATCCGTTTATAGGGAGATCGCCACTGTTTTTAAAATTATAATTCAATCTTTCGAAATCTTTTTAAAGCCGATCAAATTAGCGTGCATTTAGTCTGCAGTGTCTGGACGGGGTTGGCGAGCGTAGCTCGTAGGGGGGCCGAACCCCCTAGTATTCAATAAAATAGGACAAATGGTTACGAAACTGCAAAGAAGAAATATTTTATGTATCAAAAAATAGAAAATATATATATAATTACAAAATTTTAGCAATAACTTTTTTTTGTTGTTGTTTTTATATGCTTTTATCAATTAATAGTTTAATGTTAATAAAAATATTATATATTGAGAAAACAATTTAGAAATACTAAGTTGCTAGTTCAAGGAATGCATATATTTCTTTCCTGTTGCGAGATCTAACAAAAAAATACAGCAAAAATTATAATTTTTTAATGAATTCACTCAATTGTGTTTTCTAGCAAGCACAAATCAAACCTGTGAATTGTTCATAATCAGAACCACAACAAAAAACTGTATTGCAAAACAAATTTTTTTTAACAAAGTGAATTGCATCCATCAGGGTTCATACAGAGTTGGGAAGAAGAAATCTAAGGAGTACCGAAAAAAATCCAAGGAGTCTGAAAAATGTTAAGGATTTGCCATTTTTTTGTTGTTGTTGATGATGTTTTTATGTGCCGCATCGTTATGTGGTACTGCACACTCCAATTTTTAATGCTCAATTTGGAGAGAAAAACATTTCAAAAACATATTTCAGTCCATTAGAATCAAATTCTTAGTGCTGAAATTGCACAGTATTCACAATATATTATTTACTGATTCCGTAAGTTTAAATACAAAATTGACAATCAACTTTTTTATTGCAGTGACCAATGGTCACGTCACAGGGGTGATTCTGAGTAAAAAAAAAAATTCTGAAATTCACAGCAAATTTTCTGAAAAGTTACACCAGAGGAGGGGGAGGAGATGCGTTTCCTCTTTGACGAAATTTGCCGTTTTTTTCGCGATCTTTTGACGAAATTTGTGGGTTTTTTGCTATCTTTTGACGAAATTGGCTGTTTTTTCGCGGTGTTTTGACGAAATTTTTGGTTTTTCGCGATCTTTTAACGAAATTTGTGGTTTTTTTGCTATCTTTTGACGAATTTTGTCGGTTTTTCGCTTACTTTTGACGAAATTTTTGGTTTTTCGCGATCTTTTGACGAAATTTGTGGGTTTTTTCGCGATTTTTTTGACGAAATTAGTGGGGTTTTTTCGCAACCTTTTGACGAAATTTGTAGTTTTTCGCAATCTTTTGACGAAATTTGTCGATTTTTCGCGATCTTTTGATGAAATTTGTGGTTTATTCGCGATCTTTCGACAAAAATTGCCTCTTTTCGCAATCTTTTTGACGAAATTTTTGGGTTTTGGCGATCTTTCGACGAAACTTGTGGGGTTTTTTGCGATCTTTTGAAGAAATTTGCCGTTTTTTCGCGATCTTTTGACGAAATTGGCGGAGTTTTTGGCGATTCTTTGAGGAAATTTGCGTTTTCCCCGCGATCCTTTGACGAAATTAGCGATTTTTCTGCAAACGATTGACAAAATTTATTTTTTTCGGCGACCGAATGTGCGAATTTTCGGATTGGTGACCCATTTTTTAAAATTTTCGGAAATGAATGCCTTAAATTTTCGGACTAGAATCACCCCTAGGTCATATAAATAGAAATTAGTCAAACCCCAAACACTTATTATGTATATCACATACATGATACATCTTAAAGAAAATTTTAAAAAGGCAAAAAAAAAAGAATGCTAAACACAACATACAAGAAAAAATATAACAAGTTTTGAATTTATTCTTTTAGAACAGCGGTAATTGAAGTCATTAAATTCACTTTGAATTCGCAAGAATTAAATTCACTTTGAAGGTGAAATTTTGACGAATTCGCATTTTTTTCGTGATCTTCTGACGAAATTCGCTTTTTATTCGCGATTATTTGACGAAATTCCCTTGTTTTTTGCGATATTTTGAGGAAATTCGCGATCTTCTGGGGAAATTCGCGTTTTTTCGCTATCTTCTAATGGAATTCGCGTTTTATTTCGATTGTTTGCCGAAACTGACGTTTTTTTCGCGATCTTTTGATGGAAACCGCGTGTTTTTCGTGACCCTTTGAGGAAATTCGCGTTTTATGTGATCTTTTGAGGGAATCTGCTTTTTTTGTCGATCTTTAACGAAATTCGCATTTTTTCTTGATCCTTTGACTTAATTCGCGTTTTTTCGCTGCCTTTTAAGAAATTTGTGTCTTTTTCGCAATCTTTTGAAGAAATTCAAGTTTTTCCGCGATCTGTTGGAGAAATTCGAGTTTTTTCACGATCCTTTGACAAAATTTACGAATTTTTTCGCGATCGATTGATGAAATTTGACGGTATTTTTGGGGACATATTTGCGAAAACCGCGATTTTTTCGAGATTCTTCGCTAAATGCTAAACATCGATAAAATTTAAAATAAAGGTCGGTTAACAGTGTTGAAAAACGGACTTTACGGACCTAATAATTGAAAAACATAGCTAGTGGGAGCCCTGCTATTAAGATTATCCTATCCGATCAATGCTGTGCTTCAGATGAATGGCGTGCATAAAGGATTTACCGTGCGTTTTACAATCACAATTTTTTTTTTTTTCCTTGGCAGCAATATTGCTTGTGTCCGAAGCCGCAATACAATTTAAGGAGTTTCTAAAAAGTGGATTGCTTATCTAAGTAGTTCTAAGTACTACTTGGGAATGTTTTCATTTCTAAGGAGTTTCCAAGGAGTCTAAGGAGTCTGTGTGAACCCTGATCCATGAAATTAGCATCCATGAACATTATTTAAAGATTAACACTGAATGCTTATAAAAGAGTTTAAAAAAATACTCTTTACTTTTATAGTTATAACTTTTACTTATCTATATATATATAAAAGAAAGTCTGGATTTTGTACAACGCGCAGCCAAATCTACTGAACCTAAAATCTTGAAAATTGGGGTAAAAATACTTCTTATGATATAGAGTGCCGCTAAGAAAGGATTTTCTAAAATTCCACCTTTAAGGGGGTATAAAAGAGAACGAACTTTAAAAAAATTCCTTAAAAATCTGATTTTATAGTTATTTTTCAACTGATAACAAATTTTGGTGTATTTTTGTATGCTGAATCGAATGGTACTAACTAAATTCTTTTAAGCCCAATAGTTCGAGAGATATTTCATATTTTTCTAATTTGGCACTATATTTGACACCAAAATCTGAATTTTTCAAGTGATAATTTCTAAAAACTCATTCTTTTCATTCTGTTACTATAGCAAGGGAAAAAATTCAAATTGAATAATTTTTTAACCAATCTTTTTGGTTAAATAAAAACAACTTCGTCAACTGGAAAAAAAAAATGCAAATGCCTCAAAAACTAAAACTTAAAAAAAAAAAAAAAAAAATCTATGGTACTTTTTCGTTCTAATTTTCGTCGCGATACCATGCCAAAATGTATGGTATCGCACCATTTATTTCAACCCTAATCGTGCAAACGATTTTTATTGCAAACCATGCAACACATTAACATTTGCTAATTATTGAACGTGAATATTTTTATGCAGGAATTTTTAATGATGGAATTTATTTTATTCCATCATAATCTTGCAACACTTTTGTAATTTGTTATTTTTTGAATAGAAAATATTTATTACTGATACTGATATAGATTTTACCATTTCGCAGTTATCTGATGATGAGGAAGCCACAATAAAATTATTTCAGAAGTTAGGAATTATACATATAAAAATGTTTTGTTCAAAAAACCATGAATGTCTTCATTGAAAAAATGAAATGTTTACTGCAATGTGAGACATACGTATTACGTACGCCATGCTTCAGTAGTAAAAGAAATTTACAATTTCAAGACTGCAGTTTAAATTGACTATATTTTATTACTTGCAAAATTTTTATTTATTCTTATATTTTAAGTATTTATTTTGGCACCCGTTGACCAATTTCACCAAATTATATAAATCGCCAAACCACTCACCAAATTATACAAATTGACATAATTTTTATTTTAAATAAGAAAAGAACAAATAAATTAGTATAACATTAATAAAAATACATTTAAAACGTCGAAATAAAAATCACCTGATGACGTAATTACGTGTAACTTGCTTAAAGTCAAGTGAATGCGACATTTACGATCAACCATTATTGGCATTTAATCTTTATAGTTTGGCAATAGATTTTTGGTCGATGGGATAACCAAGTAGTACCACTATTTTTATTGACTTAAAAAAATGGTAGGTCAAAGTCTGTAATTTTCGAAAGTTATATTTTTTAAATGCTCATTTTTTTTATCAACAAAATTATTTTTTTTTTCAAATGTATCATTTCATTTTTGTTCCAACTATTACACTTGGTGACAATGGTGTTGGCATAACAGGGAAATACCAAAACAGTTACTGATTTTATTTCAAATGTAAAGAAAAAAGGTTTAATGAGCAATAAATATTGTAAATATGACTATAACTCAGATTCTATTGAACAGAATTTTGTAGAACTTACACTGTTAAATAGTAAATTTGGTTTATAAATGGTTTAATGTAAAAACCATCATTCTAAGTTGCTACGGGAGTTCTAAAATTAGGTGAACTCGATTATGAAAGATTTCAAGTCAACTAATTAAATGCACAGTAAGTTAGATAATATTTCAGGGATTTTTTCAATATTTATCATATCATTCTGTGTTGTTTAGTTACGGAGCTATGCGGAAAAAGTTCTCAGTGGTACAGTAAAGAAAATTGGAAGATATACACTACAGAGATAGGGTATACTAGAGAGTATATATGCTACAGTTATGGAAGTTGAGCTGAGTTCCTTAATAAATTCAGAAGTGATGCAGTATATACCTACTCCTACCTCCCAGAGAGTTCTATAATCAGGTTAACGCGATTATGAAAGTTATATTTAATGATCTCAAAATATATATATATATATATATATATATATATAATGCAAAGAGAAATTTCATTCTGACCGCTTATATCTTGAGTTCTGCTGAATAGATTTTGACGGGACTTACATTGTTAGTTAGATAATTTTTCAGAAAAGATTTTAGTATAAAACATAACGTTCTACGTTGCTTAGTTAAATAATTATGGTGAAAGTTCTAAATCAGATGAACCGAACTTTGAAATATTTGCTTTTTTTAAAGGTTCCACTGAATGAATTTTTATGGGATTTAAACTGTTAATTAGACCATTTTTAGGGAAGGTTTCAGTATATTTTCCAGTTTAAAAGATTCTGCTAAGTGGATTTCGATGCAACTTGATCAGTTAGTTAATTTTTCAGTGAATATTTTAGTATAAAGCACATATCATTTGCTGTTGCTTGGTTGTTAGGTTGCTTGATTGTAGAATTATAGATGAAAGTTCTAGAATAAGGCGAACCCAATTATTATGAACGATCAGCCTTTTCAATAAGTCGAATTAACAGATTCTGATGAGACTTGCATTTATAATTTTTCATGATCGCTTTTAGTATATTACATATTGTTCTATTGTTCTTTACCGAATCTTACACTAACAGATCAACTAAAGAAATTTGTCCTTAACAGTCTAAATTTTGTATGACTCAATAAAAGATATAATAGCGTAATGACATTCATATTGCTTTCAGTAATTCGGCTGGATACACCAGGTAAATGTCCATATTGCTTTAAAACGCATGATCAAATTCACAGATATATTTTGTTTCATTCAAGATTTCTTTAGAAAAACCGACCAGCGTAGCGGGCGAAGGCGGCTAGTTATATTTATATAGTAATGCAATGTCTAAAATAATTTATAGTTTAGATAAATTCAAACAATAAAGATAGTACCATTTATCTAATTCCAAGATTTTAAAACTATTCTAAATCCTTTTCTATAACAACTGTAACAACAAACTCTCATTTGAAATCAATTTTTGCATGCATGTATAAGATAATTCCCTTTTGTACAAAAAAAAACTCATTTTAAATCTTATATATTTTGGGCCTTTCATAAATTATATTTGCTTGGTGATACTCGAAAACTGAGTTAAAATAGAAGAGATATATTAGTATTTTAAATATTTAGTTTAATTTTAACTTATGCAAAAATAGTTTATTTGCACTATGAAAAATGAAACATACAAAAAAGGGGGGGGAAAATACTGTTTTTGAATACTAAAATTTCACCAAACGAAAAATTTTTGTGAACTATAGGAAACTCAACTTAGAATCAAAGCTATAAATAATAATAATAATAATAAACTCTCTTGAAGATAACTATTGAACATTCTAAATTAGTTAATTCTTTGTTAACAGCAAACCATAAAGTATGAAAATAAATTAGGTTATTTAAAGGTGCAAAATCATTTAAAAAATTTACTGGAAGATATTGACATCAATACAATCTTTAACTAAAATATGAGAATTATATTAATTAGTTGAAGGCCACTGACAGGGTTCATACTCTAACCCTGTTTTGTCAGGGTTATATATTTTGTCAGGGAATAACAAACTTCTCTGACTTTTCCAGGCCATATTTCCTGCAATTCCCTGACCAAAATTCATGACATTTTTAGAAGTCCGAATTACAATTAAAGATCATAATGATTAACATCTGAAAATTAAAATAACATATAAAATTGAAACTGAAAAGCTATATCATTTGACATTTACAATATATATATATATATATTATATATATATATACATATATATATAAACAAAAAAAGACAAGCAAAACTAAAATACAGCTCAGATGGATGTAACGTTTTATTTGCATAACTGAATTTACACATATTAAACATTTAACTTTTTTTAGACTTCTACTATCATGTCATTTATTTATGCTGTTTCAGAAGCAATTTGTTGTGTAAAAGTTTCATTTTTTTGTCTTTTAACATTTTAACTTCAGCTACAGCTTTATCTGTTTGGTTTTTTTGTCTTGCTTCATAATTTTCATTCTTTTTCTTATATAATTATTCATGATATCTCATCCTAGACAACTTAACAAGGCTCAACATTTCTTTCGCTTAAGTACAGACTATTTGGTGACAAATTTGTATAGCTAAAACATTTTTATGTTAAAAATGTGAATATAGCAAAAATTCTCCTTTTAAGGGAAAAATCAGAACATTTTTGCGGACACACCGTGAACTCGGGAGAAAGTTGATGCATGATAGTGCATTAAAAAAAAATCCTTGACTTTTCCAGGTTTTAGAAAAAAATTTTAATTTTCTCTGACTTTTTCCATCACTTTTTGAGCGCTTGTCATTTTCCCTAACAATTCCCTGTTTTCCAGGTTTTCCAGCCGTGTAGGAACCCTGCACTGAGTTCCATATATAACAGGAGATATGTCTTCCTATTTCCCAACATGATTTCCAGCAATCAGCGCGGAATGATACAGTGACGATCAGTTTAGTTTGCATTCATGGCAAAAAATGCTGTTTATTGCATTCCCTTATATGATTAAAGAATCATTTATTAATTTGATAAGTATAGCTCAGGGATGACGAACCTTTTTGAGTATGCGTGCCAAAAATTTTAAAATTTTTGTGTACCAACATTCTAACATGCCAGAAACATTTTAACTTAGATAAAATCCAATAATTAATTTTTTTAGAATTTTTACTCAAATATTTTTACACTTACATTAAATTCGATTCCTAAGTTACTTATTATGCTGTATCTATTTACTCAATAATATAACCCTGTCGCATAGAATTCCGTGTTAATAATAATCTATAAATGAGTTTTTCTTTTATTGTATACTTCCGAATCAAATCATTTTAGTTGTAGAAACAGGTTCAATAGATACATATTATTTACAGCAACAGTTCAAATTCAGTTTTCAAAATTATAACCTAAATATAATGTAATAAAACCTAAAATGTCTTAAAACCCTAAACCTCAATAAAATAAAACCTAATTTGAAGTAAAAGCGTGTCAATCAGGTATATTACTATGCAAACTATATAATTTTCAAAAACCTTTGAAATTCCATAAAGAAAAGAAAAAATTTTGGAAAACAATATATGTTGAATGGTTTGGCGAGAAAATGACGCTACAAGGCGCTTTCATTGAAATTTATAATACCTTAATTCATTCAAAACTTACGCATTATTTTAAAGTAAATAATATACCTGTTACACAAACTATACTTTTTGTTAATAAAACATAAAATGGATTGTTCTCCATAAACAGAATATAATGTATAATTTTTTTTCGCTTGCCAGAAAAGTTTTCTTACGTGCCAAGTTCAGCACATGTGCCATAGGTTCGCCATCGCTGGTATAGCTTAATTAGAGAAGCATAAACAAGGATAATAGTAAATGAGAACGCTAATATATAACATTGACAATGCAGACTATTTTTCACCTTTGCCTTGCATGCTTCATTTGCCTTACAAGCTTCTGACCGCCAACTCAGAACTCCTGTTATATATAAGAGCTCAATCGTTGAAGGCATTTCAAGAATCACAAGGCTTATATAATAAATCAAAGCTTTGAAATCATGTTTAAAAAGCTTAATGCTCTGAAAGATAATTAATAACCAACAAAAAGCTGTCCAGGTAAACATGAAGAAATAAAAGACAAAATAAATAGCATGCTAACAAACAAAATTAAATTTAAAAGTATATCAAAAATACCTTTGCAGACTGTCTGTAGCTCTCCAGGTTAAGAAATCAGGCAAGTCAAAAAAATAACCCACTCTCTTCCACATTTTCCACATATTCTAAAAGAAAGAAAGAATTATTAGTCAACAATAGTGAACAATATATATATTTAATCAAAATTTAAATTAATGAAATTCATTACAAAATCTATATAGTAAAGCAAAAACATATACAGTCGTGGAAAAAGAAAAATAAACACCCCCCTATTAACTCTGCAGCTAATTATAATAGAAGAAAGCTACTGGTACCAAACAATTGGAAATAAAGTCTAATTTTAAATGATGTATATAAAGTTTGTTTAGGGGGCCATCTACAAATCAAAACCAGATCAAACTTTGTTTTTTTTTCAATAGCAACATCCAATTTTGACATTATAATTTAAATCTGTGGTTTAAACTATGCCTAGAAACGAAAGTTCAAATCACTTGGATGATAAGTTTTTAAATTATGAACATTCAAAATTTAGAGCTTCTAATGTTAAATTGCATTTTCGTATTTTTATTATCTACTGAAATTATAATCCTAATGTGATAATTTTTTGTATGGTTACAATACCAAAAAGCCCAAACATAAATACATTGAATTTGTAATTTTTAAAATTTTATAATATGAATTATGAGATTAATATTCGAAAAAAATATGAATTGCAACCTACAATTTTTTTGATAGATCTAATATCATATAAATATTACATAGAAGATAAAAAATAAACTATTTCATCATTTATGTTTAAATTTGTTAAGTACTGTTTGTTCATTTAAACACTCATTTAAGAAGCAGTTTTCAAAAAGCAATGTCCTGCTTTATGCAAATTCTAAATTTTAAATTTTTCTCTCAAGCAGTTTTCGAATTATGATTAAAAAAAGTCAAAATGATGGTTTAATGTCTATGATGTGCAGAAAAGCATAATTTGAAAAATATTTATTTTACTCATTTTATTCAAACATTTGGACTGATAAGAGTCAAAACATATTAGGCGAGCGAAATGGTCATATTGACAAGAAATAATACATTAATAGAAGAGACAATCATTCTGTAGCATTTCGACAATCGAGTACAGAACTTCAATTTGGATACAGCCCCTAAAATAAGCTCATTTTAAAATAATCAATTTCTCTGAAACTGATTATTAGAGTTTCATGAAAATTTGTTTTTAGTTTAATTAAAGAGACAGCCATGCATGGGTATAAGCTTATTTGAAAAAAAAACTATTTCATTATTTATGTTTCTAAAAATTTATGTTAAGTCCTGTTCATTTAAACACTCATTTAAGAAGCAATTTTTAAATGCATTAAAATTACTTGCTTGGCAGGAAAAAAGTGTTGCTTGCCAAATCGCATCTTTCTGCACCAAATATTCAAAAACATTTTTTTTTTTTTTTTACAATTTTTCTATTGGATTCAGCAGCTCTCATTAGCAGTTTTCTTTTTTTTTTTTTTTTGAGTATGCACTTTAAAGGAAGACCTTCCTTGTAAATTAAGGGCCAATGTTAAATTTATCTTCAGAAATCAGGGGCCATGTTAATTGACATATTTTAACAGACTGATATGACACTGTGACATGAATAACAGTGCTGTAACCAAAACTGTTTTTCCAACTAATATTTAACAATATCCTAGCAGTAGCACAAGCTGATCTTATTGTTGTTAATGTCATCAATGTTTCTTACCAACTGTTGACATGGATCTTGATGAAGATAGAATAATATGAATTCAAATCACAGAGTTATGCCATATTTATAAGCATTTTTTTTTCCATTCCATGTAAATCAAAATTATGACATGCCAAAAAATTTTTTTTATCATGTTTACTGGTATTAATTTTTTATTGGATAAGATATAAATTAAACAAACAAAAGGATGATCTACATAAAGAATATGATGCATTAATCGACAAACAGTTAATGTAAAATAAGTACATTGGGTACTAAACGTATTTTAAAGGATTGGCAAGAAATGGGCTGCATAATATGTACAGTCATGGAAAAAAAAAGTAAACACCCCCTACTAACACTCCTCAACAAATTATCTTAGACGAAAGTTACTGGTACCGAACGATTGGAAATAAGGTCTACTTTTAAATGATGTATATAAAATTTGCTTAGAGGGCCATCTACATATTAAAACGAATCCAAACTTCATTTTTTTCAATGGCAATACCCAATTTTAACTAGATATTTCAAATCTTTGGTTAAAACTATGCCTAGACACCAAATTTCAAGTCATGTGAATGATAAGTTTTTGAATTATAAACATTCAAAATTTAGTGCTTCTAATGTTATATTACCTTTTCATATTTTTATTTATATCTCCTGAAATTATGCTCCTAATGTGCTAATTTTTTGTGTAGCAATAATACTAATATACCCAAACATAAATATGTTGAATTTGCATTTTTTATAATTTTATGATATGAATTATAAATTATGAAATTAATATTCGAAAAAATTATGAATTGCAACCTACAGTTTTTTTGATGGATTTAGTTTTATTAAGTCCTGCTTTATGGAAATCCAAAATTTCACAATTTTCTTCCAAGTAGTTTTCAAATTATGCTTAAAAAACGCCAAAAGGATGTTTTAAGGGGCTGTCTGTGATAGAAGTGACTAGATATTTTGAAATTTCTTTTGCTGTTGTGTAATCTAGTAGGCTTCATTGACTGCTTGAGTGCTTTTAGGTGCCTTGATCAAGAAGGGGGCTCTCTCGGTTAACAATCCAGTACAGAACTTCAATTTGGATACAGCCCTTAAAATATGCGCGTTTTAAAATAATTAATTTCTCGGAAACTTATGGTACGAATTGCATAAAAATTTGTTTTTAGGCTAATTGAAGGGTGTAGAGTTCATTTATGCTGTCAGAATTGTGTACTGCTATTGAAAAAAACAAAGTTATGGTTTGTTTTAATAAGTAGATGGCCCCCTAAGCAAATTTTATATACATCATTTAAAAGTAGACTTTATCTCCAATCGTTCGGTACCAGTAACTTTCTTCTACGATAATTTGTTGAGGAGTTAGTAGGGGGTGTTTACTTTTTTTTTTTTTCCACGACTGTACCTGAAGGCATTGGCCCACACTGAAAGCAACTTCATTAAAAAGCCCAACATTAGACTTTACGAATCAGTACGCTTCATTAACCCAAAGTGTGAACAACATATATTTTTAGTGCATTCAATCTGTCAAGTTTTGTAACAATAAAACACTATTTACAGGAAATGTTATTTTTTGCTTCTATTTGAAGAAATCTGTAGCTGAAAGTCTTTGTTTGTTGCCTGAAGCCTATGGAAATTACACTCCACTGATTTCAATGTATGAATACAAGTTTAGATGATTCAAAAGTGGAGATTTTAATTCAAAAGCCAAGAAATCCCCGCCTAACTGAAAAAATTTGAAGATGAAGAATCGAAGGCCTTGCTAGATGAAGATCAATTTCAAACTCTTAAAGAATTCGCAGAAGCATTAAATGTAACTGAAATGGCCATCCCTAAAGATTTTAATTAATGGGAATGATTCGAAAGCGAGGAAATTGGGTGCCATACCAATTGAAGCCAAGAGACATTGAAAGGATATTTTCACATGTGAATTCCTGATTCAAAAATAAAGAAGGAAAAGTTTTTTGCATTGTATCATCACTGTGAATGAGAAATGGATACATCACAGCAATTCCAATCACAGAAAATCTGTGACAATAAACATGCAAAAACTTTGCATTAATACAGTGGTGGAAAAAATTATAAAGCCACTTGAAAATATGATATAATTAAAAAACAAAAAATGGAACATTTGTGAAATTTCATAGATATATATTATATGCTACAAGGAAGTAAAGAAAAAAAGAAATTCATTAATAACTACATTAATAAAAGATTAATAGACTTAAGAAAATTATCTGTACAAAGAAAGTTGGAAACAATTATAAAGTCGATACATGTATTTCATCAATAATCGATGTGAGACCCTTTTTTTTCGATGACTTTGACTAGTCTCTTGTTCATTGAATTTAACAGAACACACAAAGTACTTGCATCAATATTGTTCCAGCAGTTTTTAATAGCATTCATCAAATCTAACTTTGAATTGAATTGTCGTCCATTTTTGTAAACATTTCGGGCTAAAATTCCCCAGAGATTTTCTATTATATTCAGATCGGGGCTAAGAGCTGGCCATTGAAGGCATTTCACCTGATTAGCTTCCAACCAAGATTTAGTTGACTTCGAAACATGAACAGAAGCGTTGTCCTGCTGAAATGTCCAGTCTCCGGAAGTTATAAGAGAAGCAATGGGTAATAAATTATCTCCTAACATATCTTGATACATGACTGAATTCATTTTGTTATGCATGAAAACAATTGGAGTGGTTCCACAAGCAGCAAATGCAGCCCAAACCATTACCGAACCACCTCCAAATTGACGCTTTGAAAAAATATGAGGTTCCTGTCGTAAATCATGCCAAAAGAATTTATAGCCGTCGGGTCCATCGAAATTAAATTTCTTTTCATCGGAAAAGACAACATCTCTCCAATTTGTGCCTTCAGTTAAATGTTTTCGTGCAAAGTCTAAGCGAGCATTTTTGCGGTGCTTAGAAAGAGGAGGTTTTCCTTTAAATTTTTTAAATTGAACAATGGGATTGTTACTTAAAACATTTCTTACCGTTCGGCTTGTACATGGTAATTGTAACTGTTCTTGAATTTGGGCTGACGACATTTTTTCTGCGCAAGCTAGCTTCCGGATTTGTCTTGATTGCCTTACAGTTAAGGATTTCGGTCTTCCTGTACGCTTCTTACTGCCATTATCTTCGGGATTTCTGAGAAAACTGTTTACTGCAGCCTTGGACCTTCTTATTTTTCTTGCAATATTAGAACCAGACATTCCAGCTTCATTTAAAGTTAATATTTTAATTTGTTCACCATTGGATAACTTTTTTCCTCTTGGCATTGTATTAAACGCACCAAATACAAAATGAACGCTCGTAACACGTTTACATTTATCTAAACTTCCCTGGCGACCTGCTTTCTCAAGTTTGGCATTATGCCAAATGAGGGTAGAACCATCAGCTTTATAATTTTTTCTAAGTTGTTTTTCATTGGTTGTAAGAAATCAGCATAATTTATGTCCCCCCTTCCGTTTTTCTAAACAAAGTTTATGCGTATTATTGCGATGTTGATCATGCAAATGTAAATAGAATTTGCGATATCAATAATTCCATTACTTTTTGACTTTTGTAAATTTTTCTATCGGCTTTATAATTTTTTCCAGCACTGTATCAACAGCAAAGCTAAATATCCATCGTTCAAAGAGTATCAAAGGGGATAGAATGCTGTGGTCTATGATGAGCTGCTAAAACCTAGTGAAACCATTACTGACAATTAGGCAGATAAATCAAGAATTGAAAGAAAAATGACCAGAATGCACCAAAATGCACAACAAATTGATTTTCCAATGTCAAGGAAACTCTAGAGCTGCTCATATATGATGTTCTACCCTACTTGTAACTTGCAATATTCATCAAACACAATTCTTACTGCTCTCCATTTGTTTTGATTAATGCAGAATCACTGTTTTAATAAGCACTTCATTTTTTTTTTTTTTTTTTTTTTTTTTTTTTTTTTTAAGATATAAAAAATTGGCTTGATTTATGAATAACCTGAAAAGTTGTTCTTCAACTGATGAATTTGCCTTTTACCAGAAAGATGGGGAACAGTTGTAACTCAGTTATGAGTACAATTTTAGATGATTCGAAAGTGGAGATTGTAATTCAAAAGCCAAGAAATCCCCCACCTAACCAAAACCAGAACTTGAAATTCAATTTCTCCTGGGAGAGGAGTCTCCCTCCCAACATCAGTAAATGGAGGGGAATTGAGTTGTTTGGGAGGGAGGGAAAAAATCTTAAAAAACCCAATGTTAATTTACGAGCCATTTAAAGAATTACTATAGGCTAGTTCCATGAGTACTTGTAGTGTAAGTCACATGTTGCAAATTTTGGCTACCAGTATTTTAGAACAGAAAAATGTGACATTTTATCGGAGATATCTGATTAATTGAATAAGGAGAAGCAAACTTTTCGAAAATAACAGTGGCCAAAAGCATAGCAGTTATCAGGTATGTGACTTACACTACAAAAACCCATGGAACTAGCCTATATTAATACAGAAATGACAAAATAACATTGAAACGAACATCCCCTCCCAGTGCTAATTATTTTTGTTGCAGGTCGAATTAACTCTGTTTTTGGTTCATGTCAATTTCAAGCTGAGTGTAGATTCCTGGAAGTTGGGTTCGGGTTACACCCAATTTTTCAAAAGCTAGTTCAGTATATTATTTCAGGTTAAAAACTAACCTATAATAATAAACATAGATATTTGTGTGTGTGTATGCTGTTTTCTAAAGAGACCACGGTGTTTTTCCTGTGACCCTTTGAAAAAATTCGTGTTTTTTCTGTGATCCTTTGACGAAATTCGTGTTTTCCTCGATGATCTTTGACAAAATTCGCATGCTTTTTTTTTTTTTTTTTTTTTTTTTTTTTTGTGATTCTTGGTTGAAATTTGCATCTTATCAGTGCTTCTTTGACTAAATTCACATTTATTCTGTGATAATTTGATTCGCATTTTTTCCGCGATCCTTTGACGAAATTAGTGTTTTATTCGCAATCCTTTAGTCAAATTCGCATTTTATACCCGATCCTTTGACAAGATTCGCGTTTTTTTGTGATGGCAACATCACACTAATTTTATTTTTAATTCATTTCTGAAGGATTCAGTTTGGAGATGGAAAAATTTTCTCAAATGCCTATTTTTAAGACAAACAATTTTGTAAAGAGGCCTGTGTTTTAAGGTGAAAAAATTATGAAGGGTCTTTGAAAGAACTCAAGTTCTTCCTAAGCAGATCCCTGCATACAAATCATATTTTCTATGTTAACCTTTTCATATGGGACACTGAACATGAACAAAATATAAAGAAAATGTATCACAATATAGCCATTATAAAATTTTAAATATATTATTTTGTAAACTTACTGTAAATTATTTTATTCAATGTATCCAATTTGGAAAAATTGAAAATAACCTTATAAAAGAAAAAAGTTTTTTCCTAAAATTTACAGAGGTTTTTCAAGCATTCCATCCCATCTCTAATTACAAACAGAATTGGCCACCTTTGTGAATACTAATGTATAGTTCAAGCTCTGAAAATATTTAATTTTAAGGTGTCAAGTGAAGTTACTATAAGTATGATCAGTACTTTCCTGTCGACCACTTTCTATATATATTTAAAAAAAAAAAAAAAAAAAAAATGGAGCAAAGCAATATGATTCAATGCCAATAATACAAAAGCTGAAGTCACAGTTCATTTGAAACATAGTGCTACCACGTGATGTATAAATTCCATTTTTATTTATTTTTGCGGATAAGACTTTATTCTTTCTAATGAAGGATATAAGTTAACTGCTATTTCTCTTCTTTTTCTCTCTTTTTTTTTGTGATAAAGATCTCGGATCTTCCCTGTACATTGATAGTTTGACGTGATACAAATATTCAAGATTATGGGATTCCGCTTTCAAAACAACTGCCCATTAATAGGCATGATATGAGACTTTCGACGATGTAATATTAACAGTGATAAGCAATGATCTGTTAAAAAGAATCATGGTTCAACAGCTCAAAGTTTTTTTGTCATAATTTCAAGTCTATCTAATTTTTTTGCACATTTTATGTATTATATCCGTTGCTTATGATTGTTCTACATGTTATATCTATTTACATTTTCTGACTAAATAAAGAGCAATTTGTTCCACTAAACTCCCATTATTATTGACATTTATTACAACTTCCAGAAAACTTAACTATGATAAGAATACACAAACTCATAAACAAGGAAATTTTAGGTGAACAGCTTTATCCGGAGACCTTAAGACAGGAGTCATGCTTGGCACTTACAATTTTTTTGGCAGGATACCTTCCAAAAAATCTTCCATAGTCGGAATACATGGACAAGGTTTAGCCACAATTATTGACTAAAAATCATGAATGTGGCATCCTACTTATGCATTTTTGGCATTAAATCCCATTATTTGACAACTTTTTTTTTAAATTAGTCAACAGGGTACCTGATGAACATATTAAAAATAAAAAAAATTGAAAAGATGATAACATTAAAAAGAGCTTTTACTTATGAAGCACATTAAAATAAAAACATAGCAAAAACGAAAAATTTCAATAACAAAAATGCAAAACCCTTACACAAATATGCAAAACTTCATTATTAAATATTTTCACATTTAAAATTATTATGCAGAATAGAATGCATTTTTAATTAAAATAAGCTACATCAAAAGATAAAAATTTTGGTCAAAGCATCAATTTAATACTTTTACTTAAAATACTTCATGTAGCATACTTTGTACGACATGTATTTTAAATCTTAATAAAATTTATAATTGGTAAGTTATACAAGCTTACAAATAAAAAGGAAACAAAGTACACGACAAGCCAAAGAAAATTTCTTTTTATAAAACAGTTTAACAAAATGTGTGGTAAGCAATGTGTAATGTATAGTAGAAGCCGATGAATGTGTAGTTTCTACACCAAGTGTATAATAGTTAGCAACCCCGTACAAGAATCTCAAAATATATTAATCTATTATAATGGTGTGATTGCTGTGCCTCGTGTATGTGTGCTTTGCATCTAGAAAAGAAAAAAAAATTAACCCAGTTTCTGTTGCTACATATTTTCATTTATTGATATACTCACTTTCGAGAATCACCTCAATTCTATTCTAATTTCTTGTTTCAAACTGGAGCATTTGAGAACTGTGATTCTACTGTAACAACATTTTATAACTGTATATATACACAATTACTGATAATAATTATAGCGACTACACTTGACATCTTAAAGTTATACATTTCAGACACATTTGTACTTAATACTACATATATATTTTTTTAAGTTTATATTTAATTACATAGTTAAATGCACACAAATTTATAACTCACCACAATATAATAATAATAATTAATTAATATTCTGTAAAATCTAGTATTAATATGAAATTTTATTTTACTTATTCAAGGTAATTTGATTATTTCCTTAATAAAAAATATTAAAAAATATATTAAAAATTAAATCACTAGATGTTATCATGCCTTTAAATCTAACACTGCTCATAAATTAAAAAAACATAATCCATAGTAACAAAAATAGAAATTTGTCTGCATCTGTGCCTGTGTGCTGTTCTAAAAAGACCACAGTGTGCAGAGCTAAAATATTTAGCAGGTAGGTTGGTGAAGATATGACAATCAAGTATAGCAGAGCTGAATTTTTAACACTAATATCTTCTCTTACCAGCTATTTCTAGAACATAATCATGAAAAGCGAAGCACCAACATAGATTGCAGAAGCAAGATGCAATTGTACAAGACTGCTAGCACCATCTCATAGTGATATTATGTCAACTGCCGGGAAATACAGAAGAGTTAGTATGAGCAAAAGTAAACAGAAGATACCGTGAACAGATTTGGATATGTACATTTGATAAAACAAAGATCTGAAAGTATGGAGTTCAGAAAATAAAAAAACTAGTTGGATGTGCCAATCCCAAAACTTTCTCCTATCTCATACATGATAGCAGACTTGTATAAAACCAAAAACTTTCTGCGCACATAAATATTGGGTCAAAAACTTTCTGCAAATTAATGTTTAATAAAATTACGTGTTATATAAATTTTACGATATGATTTAAAAACAGTAGTTTAAAATAATTACCATTTAAATTAAAAATTAATTAACATTAATTAAAGAATAATTACTTTGGTTAAAAAGTAATAAAGGTAAAAATTCATGATAGGAAGACTGTTGAAATTACAAAAGTAAAGTCTGACACAGGTAGCAGAGCCGCTTTAGCAGCTGGAAACGCAAAGGCTGAAAGAATCCCTAAACCTCATTAAAACAATTATAATAAAGATTCAATTACTATTTAACTTTAAATGAAATCTAAACAGCTGAAATAGAAAAAGCATTTGTGGTGGTTAAAGAAACAAACTAGATTTAAAAGACAATACTAATGTTTATTATTGGATTAAATATACTTTAAAAATAGAATGATAAAACAATTATATATATATTCTAATATCTTACTCTTACAAATGAAACTAATATTATACTCTTGAAACATGACTTCATGACACAATCAAATTACTGTACAAGTGAACCTCTTCATGATCAATCTTACATGCTTACATAGTACAGCTTAATTACTTTCATCGAAGGGTGAAAACCATTTCCACGAACCACCTCCATATTCAAAGAACCGAAGATCAACTGACGCAAAAGAAGAAAGCCATGATAACAAACCATCATCTTCGGGAAAAGACGTGACTAACACTTATTACTTCTTCCAAATTATAAAATTAATTTAACATCTTAAATATCGCCGAGAAACAAACTTGTCTTTCTCTAAATTGAAAAAGCCACTCATAGCACCATCGATGAAGAATAAAGATAGCTCGTAAAAACGTTCTCTTACTTAAAAGTTAAACTCCGAGTTAACAATAAAAACAATCATCTTATCCAGCATTCAAAAGTTATAAGGAGACTCGAGACTAATGAAGAAGAACAGCAACATCTTTTTCAACTAGCCAAAAACTAAACAGGAGGAGACACTTCACTATATAACAGCACGGACTGAAAACACATATATTTCACGTTGAATGAAAGCATATTTATATCATTCAACCACACAAGAAAAACAACTGCTACGCAGCCCGGAAGTTACATTCTCCGATCTCTGAAACGCCAATAGAAGAAAAAATGAAACGTCATATGCAAAACAAATGACCGAATGACTAACGCCATCTCGTGTTCATTCGTAACAACTCCTCAGTTGGATCAGAAGATTTTAGATGTATTGAGTCACGGACGAAAACATGTGCTAAAGGCCGGCTCTTACGATAGTAAAGTGAAACGTAAATAAAGTATATGGAGTAAAGAAAGAAACTTAAAGCCTGGAACTAAAGCTTGGAAATAACATTAGAATAAAGGTAAGTGAAACTAAATAAAGTGTATTTAAATAAAGATAATGAATTAATTATACTTATAAATAAAAGATAAAGTGAACTGTTATGATAGGGATATGTACAGGGATGAGAAAAGGGTCTAATCGCCTAAAAAAGACAGGGGTACTTCTGAGTTTTAAAAAAAAAATCTGAAATTTAAAGAAAATTTTCTGAAAAGTTACAGCAAATGGCGGAGGGGGGGGAGATTTATTATTTCAGATTAAAAACTATACCTATAAATACAATAATAATCAAAGATGTTTGTATGTGTGCTGTTTTCTAAAGAGACCACTGTGTTTTTCCTGCTTACCCCTTGATGAAATTCACGTCTTTACCACGACCTTTTGAAGAAATTTGTGTTTCTTCCATGATGCATTGACGAAATTCACATTTTTTCCAACAATGCTTTGACAAAGTTCGTGTTTTTTTTTCTGACCTTTGACGAAATTAGCATTTTTTCGCTGTCCTTTCATGAAATTCACATTTTTTTCGTGATTCTTTGATGAAATTCGCGTTTTTTTGCGGCACTTTGTCAAAATTTGTGTTTTTTCACAGCCCTTTGATGAAATTTGTGTTTTTGCGCTACCATTTGACGAAATTCGCTTTCCTTTCGCGATCCATTGATGAAATTCGCGTTTTTCCGCGACTTTTTGGCGAAATTCAATTTATTTTTCACGGCCCTTTGAGGAAATTTGTGTTTTTTCTGCGATACTTTGACGAAACTTCCAGTTTTTTTGTGATCCTTTGAAGAAATTTGCGTTCTTTTAGTGGCCCTTTGATAAAATTTGTGGCTTTTTGCAGCCCTTTGAGAAATTTGTGTTTTTTCGCAGTCCTTTGACGAAATTCGCGTTTTTTCAGTGGCCCTTTGACATACTCTGTGTTTTTTTCATGGCCCTTTAATGAAATTTGCATTTTTTCCATGATTATTTAATGAAATTTGCATTTTTCTTCGCAATCCTTTGAAGTAATTCGCATTTTTCAGCAGCCCTTTGACAAAATTGGTGTGTTTTTTGCAACCCTTTAACGAAATTGGTGTTTTTTTCTGCCATCATTTGACAAAATTTGTAGTTTTTTTTTTTTTTTTTTTTGTCGCCCATTGACGAAATTCACATTTTTCGCAGACATTTGACCAAATTCGTGTTTTTCCCGTGATCCTTTGACCAAATCCACATTTTTTCCGCTATCCTTTGACAAAATTGGAGGTTTTTTTCTGCGAACAACCGGTGAAATTGATTTTTACGATGATCATTTGTCAAAATTTGTGATATTTTTGTGTCCGAATTTTCAGACTGATGAATTTTTAAAATTTTGGAATTGAATGCCTTAAATTTTGTGAAAATTCAAAACAGAAATTCCCTCTGCCTTTAATTATGCACAAACAGTAAATAAATCATATATAAAATTGGGGAATATTTTTAATTTCTTGATATATATATATATATAATATATATATATATCTTTTTTTTAAGTTACAAAAACAAAATTTATGTATTTCTTTTCTAAATTTTTTTCTGCAAAGTTCTGAATTTTGTGGAAAATTTTCCGTGCACGGCGTGCGTTTATATTATACTGTTACGCATCAATTACTTTTTAAGCCTAAGCTTTACTAATCATACAGTAAAGTTTAAATAAAACTATAAAGTTTTAAAGTATTTACATTTGATATTGATGCACGTTTATTTTTCACCTTCTCTTGACTTGTTTACATATCTGAAACGACCGGCAGTTTCGTATCATTAGCTCATCATTCATTAGTTTCATCATAGTTTGTAGCCAATGGCATTTTGGATGTGTTCGCATAAGTTTATACTTGCAGATTGGCAACAGTTTTTATGCAAAACAATCGCTGTTTTTGGTGTATAAATGTCTACACAGATTGGATCCATAGCTTCGAGAAATTTCCTGTACGTTATATCATTTATCATTATGTAGCTGCATTAAAATATTACTTTAGTTTTCTTATAATTTAACGGTGAAGTAAAGCTGTTCTAATGTAAATCATAAAGGTCATCTCGCTTCAAATAAAAAGCTGTTTTATGAAACTGGTGTCTTTAAATTAAGTCTTCCACATTAACCACCGTAGCTCTGTTCAGCCAAGTTTTCACAGGCTGACTCACAGGTTATGGACCCAGTGGCCCTTGGTGAAGTGAAGATAATGTTTTTCTTGCTGAGTGCTGATGAATTTAACTTCCTGCTATAAGATGTGCTTTTTGGCTGGATTTTCCGATGTTTTTTGCAGACTTATCCGACACTTTCGTGGACTTTTATTGTGTTTTTCGTCAACTTTTCTGATGCTTTTCGTGGACTTTTTCGACGTTTTTAAAGTTATTTTACGACAGCTTTGACGGAGGCCGTTAAAAGATGGAGTTTGCTAATGTTGCTCTCTTGACCATGTCGAATTGGGAAACCTGGAAAGTCGAGGTAAAAGTCCTGTTAATGCATTTTGGTGCATGGGAATACATCGAGAATCCTGACTCAGATGTCGAGGTGAAGGAAAACAGTGAATCGCCAGAGCAGAAAGATGGAGAGGGAAAAACAGTTCCTGTGACAGACCAGTTGCAGGGAGAGAAAAAAGTGAGATGAATTTACGGAAAGCTAGATCACATACAATCATATACCAGACTTTGTCACCTGAATTCAAGCCATTGATCGCTGGTACCACTAGTGGAGCTGCTGCCTGGAAAATCCTTATTGTGTAGCAATATATTTTGTTTACTTTCCCCAGGCAGTTTAATTAATCTTACTTTTAAACATCTCTTATTTATTTAATCTAACCTTTTCTGTTTTAAATTCACTGGTTTCATTTCCCATTTTCAATTTAAGCACTGTTTTCATTTAATCACGCGATGTTTAGTAACTCGCATTTTGCGATCCTCTTTGCGCCATTTTAGTGAGGTCGTCTCGCTCCTGTTTTTTCTTGGCGTGCTCTCGTTTTTTTACGGCAACCCTTTAGCTGCCGTGCGTGAGTTTAAAAGCTTTCTCTCTCTCTCCTAGCAAGGAGTCATAGTGCAGTTACTGGTACAGTGTTATACGGTTTAGCTCGCCGTGCATTCCGCGGGCCTCGTGCCCTGGATGTGCCGGTAATGTCTGAAGTAAATGCCATGTTTCTTTTTGCTAGAGAATATTTTTATAACGAGGCTAAGTCTCCTCTCCTAGGGACCTCTTCTTAGTATTTTTATTCAACTAGTTTTTAGCGTATATTCACATAAATTATTGAGAAGACCCTTGGTGAAAATCAAGACTGATGTCTAGCCTCACAGATGCTTCATGATCATCGGATGCCGAGCAGTGGACCCCACCTTTCACCTGCATACTTTGACTGAAAGAATAAAAATCTTCCTTGTTCGAAACAAGTATAAGTGTCAGCTTATTTATTGCAAGAGTGGAGGTACTGTACTTTTATTACCTTTTCCTTCTCAGCTTGATCACCCACAGGAATCGGGTTATTCATCTACATTCACAGCGCATAATTAATCGAGGCAACTGGACGATCGCATTTATTCTAATGAATCCATTTCTAGTATGCAAAAGACAGTAGTGAACCTTTTTTTAGAAATATTATAAGCACCCATTAGAACAATTTCTTCTTAATAATCCTGAAAGATCCTTTTGAACCTACTACAAGAGCTTGTGTGACACAGCTGTTGGATGAGTTTTTTGGTGCCTGATATACTCCTTGAAAATCTTGGCCTATTCCTCCGCCGAGTGCCTTTGGGAAGTGGGACACACTCTACAGGTTATTTGTTAGGTTATTTAAAATATACTAAAAATTATAAACTTGAGTTATCCAGAGTCAGCCAGTTAAATCTTTCATGTTATTCAGATTCGTATTTTGTAGCAAACAGAGACAATTGAGTCTCTATGGGAGGGAATATTTTGTTTCTAGATGAAACGCCCATATCTTGGAAGACTTTTAAACAGAAATATATAAGTCTTTCAACCATGGAGGGCGAGTACATCAGTTTAACTGAAGCTGCTAAAGAGTTAATCTGAGTCAAAAATGTTTTGCAAAATGAAGTGCTTAATTTAAACTTGAGGGATTGTACTCTGTTCTGTGATAACCAAGCTGCAATAGCCTTTTCTAATTCCCCTTTTGAAAATCAGAAAACCAAGCGCATTCATATAAAATATCATTTTCTTAGAAACTTAGTATTTGATAAAGTATTTAAACTTAAATATATTGCGAGTAAATTTAATCTTGCAGATAGTTTTACAAAACCACAGATTAAAGAGCAGTTACTGAAATTTTGCAAGAGAATTTTTGATATTTAAAATTGCTTTGGGGGGGAGTTATAATTGTTATTACAATGTTGTTCACTCTCATCAATGCCTTGCCAATAAAGTCTTGTATGACCTGGCATTGATCAGATTGTTGTTTTTGAATTTAAAGTGTAACTTTTTTGTTGTTGAACTTTTGAAGTTTTACATTTTTGAACTTTTTTGAATTTTTCATGTATTTGTAATTTTGTATCTATATAACCTTTTCATATTTTTATAAAGCTCAAGAGATGGTGAAAAAGGAGGCCGATTGTTACGCATCAATTACTTTTTAAGCCTTAACTAAGCATACAGTAAAGTTTAAATAAAACTAAAAAGTTTTAAAGTATTTACGTTTGATATTGATGCACGTTTATTTTTCACCCTCTCTTGACTTGTTTACATATCCGAAACGACTGGCAGTTTCATATCATTACCTCCTGAGGCAAGTGCCGTAACTGAATAACTGCCAGTAACAGTGATTCCTGGATCACGACCTTCGCCGTGAGTGATTGACTTGCAACGTCATAGTTTGTAGCCAATGGCGTTTTAGATGTGTTTGCATAAGTTTATACTTACGAATTGGCAACAGTTTTTATGCAAAACAATTGCTGTTTTTGGTGTATAAATGTCTGGACAAATTGTGGATCCGTAGCTGTGAGAAATTTTCTGTACATTATATCCTCTATCATTATGTAGCTGCATTAAAATATTATTTTAGTTTTCTTATAATTTAACGGCGAAGTAACATTGTTCCAATGTAAATCATAAAGTCATCTCGCTTCAAATAAAAAGCTGTTTTATGCAACTGGTGTCTTTAAATGAAGTCTTCCACATTAACCACCGTAGCTCTGTTCAGCCATGTTTTCACAGGCTGACATATACAACTCTGCATGATAGTACTTCAAAATTCACTACCACAGTATCAAAATTAAATGACAATCTATACCTATCATGAGGATTCTAAAAGTATAGGTTCATTGAATTGTGTGCATTTAAAAAGGTGATATAAGGATGGCATCTTTCAAACAAATCAATGAATTTTGGCACCCACCCTTTTAAATGTCTGCAACCAAAATTCCCAACCCAAAGAGCATAAAAGCAACACATGTCATACTGTATACACCCAAGCCTAATAAGGATCTATTTGCATAAAAATATAACAGAATATGACGTTTGATGAAATTCCGTAAATTAATTCTTGAGATAGGGCTATTGCAGTAATCGTGGCAAATGCAGCATAGCAGTACCACTTCCTTGGCAATTTACACCAAAACATAATCAACACCAACTCATATCAAGGTATATCTGAATTTGAAGTTTGACAAAAATCTGTGCATTAGTTCTGGAAGTAGAGCTATTGCGGTAATCATAAAAAATGCAGCATAGCGGCAGCACCTGCCAATCGCCTGATGGGTGATTTACACTAAAAACTAATCAGCACCAATTTATATCAAAGTATGCATTAGTTCTTGCGATAGAGTGCCCACAAAATTTGTGTCATACAGACATTTTCTAAAAACAGTCAAATCGCGTTCAGGACCATATAAAATGTATAACCATCAAAAACCGGAAGTCGGATTTTTTTCATAAATCCAACACTTTCTTCTTGCAAAGATAGAAGAAAGTAAAAAAGAGGTAAAAACTTGCTTGAAATAAAGGTAAAAATACTTTTTAAAAAATCACTTAATAAAAGTAGTTGCACAATAAGAGTAAAACTATGGAAAATATGCATGCAAAGGGATAAGACATTGGGAATTCAAGAATTTAAAATTTGATTATCAGTAGAAGGATTTTTGATTACAAGGTCAAAACTTTTCAAAAGCATTACATACCTTTTTGAGCCATAACAACTTGGGTATCTCCATTTCTGGTGAAATCTTGCCACCAACATATTTTAATACTTTGTGACCCATAGAATTTATCATATCAGCTTCATCAAAAGCTCTATGGTCCATCCATAATATGATATTTAGATCCTCTTTACCTAAAATAATAAACAAATATATATATATATATATATATATATATATATATATATATATATACATATATATATATATATATATATATATATATATATATATATATATATACATATATATATATATATATATATATATATATAACTATTAATTAAATATTACCGACCATCATCAAAAACCGCAATATTGTGAAATAACAATAAAAATGGATACCACAAACCTATAATACAGAACTGTATGTATAAAATAAAGTGCCTTATACATAATTACAAGAATTAATATGGAAGAAAAAAAGAAGAATATGGATACAGAAAAAAATTGAAAAACTTATATATTGAACTACGTTTTCAAGAGTACAGAATTCAATGATATAAGCAAATCGGTTGTTTTCTGTGAGAAAAAAGCTAAAAGCTGAAAAAAAAATTTCTCCTGTACCCAAACAACCATTATGATCAATAGAATAGTTTCAAATGAAAACAGAACATTATCAAATGGCATGAAATGGAAAAAACAATACAACCCTTTAAATATTTAATTTATAGCATAAAAACATAGAAATATTACACACCATACCAAATAAAAACCCAGTTGATTTTCAAAATATCCACCCGCACATGGTATCCAAGCATGATAAGATTGAGGTGAATAAAACAGTTAAGTTAACACAGAAATTAAAACTATGGATTCAGTTAATTCATTTTGAAATACCGTGATAAAAACAATTAATATAATATAAATAGAAAATAATTACATTATTTAAAATACCTAAAAAACACTTTTAAACTGTTTAATTTCAATTTTACAATATTACCAATATTCAGCGTTTAATACCACCTGGTGTAAAAAATTAAAATTATTACTTTAATAGAAGCTTTAAAAGACAAAATTTTTTAGTGCTGCCATCTATTATATTATTTTAAAAACAATTATTATTATTCAAATGTCACAAGAAGAAAATAATAAAAGCTAATCAAATTAAAATATATCATCTGCATTACCACGTTAATCCTAATATATAAATAATAATCTACTATATATCATTATTCAAAAAAATTAAATTAATTAAATGTTAATAAAATGCTTTCAATATATTCTATTACCAAACCCATTTAATCTACACTGAGAAAGTAAATAATTTTGTAACATTGATAATATATAGAATATAGCTATATGCTATGACATAAAATAAATTATATATAATATAAATATAAAAACTTTAAGAATTACTACTAAATTTAAAAAATAATAAATTAATAAAATGAACAGGGGGGGGAAGATGTTTATAGAAGATTGTCAGATTCTAAAATTCCCAATAGCCTAAAGATTACAAATATAGTGTGTGGATTATCTTCATATTAGCCAAAAAAAGCTAAAAAATATGATTGTGACAATCAAACACATTAAACCGATAATTAATCATGGAATACAAAGTTGAAAATAAAACAATATTAAAAAATATAGAGGAATAATAATAAAAACCAACTGCCCAATTTTAATACATTACAGTATAACATTAGTTATATCATATAAACTTATATGCATATTAATCACTATAAAGATGGTACACTATTAATTAATATGACATTGTCCTGAGTAGACTAAAATTTAAAAACAAGTTAATTTTGAATTTGATTAAATAAGCTAAATTTAATATGAATTGAAATAAAATGTCACCATTTACATATAAAACATCCAATCATCAAATCAACATCCATATAAAATGCGTAATAGAAATGTAGTTATAATACAAAAGACCCATCATTTTTTTTTAAATTTTTTTTTTTTTTAATTAACCATTGCATATTATCCAGACAACTCTACTCTCCTCCGTACTCTAACATCTACCAAGCACAGAGTATTTTTTAGTAAATAAGATTAATTTCAAACAATTAATTGCGAACTAATTTTTAAAAAAGATTAAGCTTATACCCGTAAAAATGGAATCACAACAGAACAGGAAAAATTCAGTTTAAGGCAGGTTTCTATTTAAACAGGTAAAAATGTATCGATTTCTTTCTGTCGGGAAATTTTTCTATTTAAGACAGGATCTGTTAAAACCAGGTTCAATTTTCAGAAATTTTAATATACTAGATTTTAAAAGTGAAATCAAACTTTGAAACTGACAAGGGAACCACTTTTGGTGTTGCTCGCACCTAGCATCGAGACCTGGTGCATTTTGTAGCCCTATACATAAAAGTTAGAGAACTGATAAAATTTCTTCGTTAAAATAATATTTTATATACTTTTTTATACTTTTTATTTTTTATTATTACATTTTTATTTGTTTATTTCACGCCAAAAGTCAGTTAAGTCGCCAAATATGGAACTACAATTTTTCCACCTACTTCATCCTGGGAGTAAGTACAGTACATTTTAGAATTGTATCAGATTGCGATTTGTTTGATAATTGATTGTATAAGAAACATGGATTAGGTTTTTTTTTTGTTTTTTTTTCCCAGCAAACGATAAATATCATATATAAATAGTAAATATATTTCTATAAAAGCTTTCAAGATCATTGAAAACTATTTTTGAATGAAATACGAAATAAACAAACTATTTTCTTTTGAAATCAAATGGAATAAAGTTTCGAATGTTTAAAATGAAATGTTGCTGTATTAAATAGTCCTTTGGTAAAAGTAATCATAAAGTAAATTAATATTTTTATACAATTTAGAAAAATTACTGACATTACAATTTCTAATGAAGCCCAGAAACCACTCTTCACGTAAGACAAATGCTATGACATTTGGCTAGGGTTGCCGGAAAGCTCTACTTTTGAAAAAAAAAACGCCAACTTTACCCCGCCAAAAAATATGAATATAATGTTGCAATTTTTCAAAGTCAAATTCGTGGGTTCTTGAAGGAATTTTCAAACTTTTTTCAATATTTTATGCTTATTATTAACTAATTTTTATTTTTAAATGCTTTTCTTTAAAAAACTTCAATGTTAATAGTCCGATAAGTGGTCTCGAAAATTGCATTTTCAGAAAGTTATGCTGCTGTAAAACCAAAAAAATATTATTTTAACAGAAAAATTTTATGGATTCTCAAACTTCGTAATATAGGGCTTTAAAATGCACCAGGTCTCAATGCTAGGTGCAAGCAACACCAAAAGTGGTTCCCTTGTGAGAGTCGGTGCAGGTATTTTTTTCTTTGGTCCTGATTTGCTTTTATTTTTTTGTTTTTCTAAGGCTATTTTTGTAAAATTTATAATTTTTTTGTGAAAAGTATAATTTAGCAATAAAAAGATTAAATTGTTAAATTAAGCATTTTTAAATGTCTTTCTGGTAAAGTTTTCCTTTCAGATGAACTTGTCTTGCTTCCAAATCATACATTTCAAATCCAAATAAAATAATAATAACAAAATATATATGAAAAATTTTACTTTCAAGGAATGGAATTTTTGTGAAGGGACCATTTTGTAAGGAGGATCTTTTAATTAGAGTTTAGTGAAGAATTGAAAAAGAAGACCCAATTTTTGCCCGAATCAACACCTAGAAAGTATTTCACATGATATGCACACACACACACACACAAAAAAAGATACTTGTAAGTTTTGTAAGTTATTTAGAAGAAAGTTATTTAGTAAAAGATTTGTAAGTTATTAAAAGAATCTAATGATGAAGACATTGTGCTTCAATTAGGCAACAACATCCCATGTAATATAACAAAGAAAGAAAAAAATCATGCATCAAGCATAGATTATGAAACACTTTCCAACACATTCAGAATAATACAAAAAAATTGCACAGTTAAAAAAAATTAAAATATTACGTCTAATTCAACCATATGGAAACAAACGCATAACACATTTTAAAACGCAATTTCAGCTGTTCCCATCTACAATAGGAAAATTATCCGATTTTTTTCAGCGGCCTTGTATAGGATATATAGATTTGTATCTACTAACTGCATGCATACCAAAATTTAATTCAGTTAAGAAATACATATACTTCAGTTGAAAATTCCCCTTCAGCAATATCCTTTAATAAGAAGAATGGTACGCGAATATTTTTGTGCACCCTGCATATGAGGTATAGAATTTATATATAGCGAGTAACATTCAAAAAGTTAATTAAATTTCAAAGCACATACCAAATTTAAAACCGTACACTCGCGCAATTATTACTGAAAGACAGTATTGTCACGGATTTCTTTTAGTATTGTAACAGATTTCTTTTGTGTGTCCCTGTAAATGAATAAAAGATGCCCTGTTCTAACGTGATTGTGGTGAAATTCAGTGATTTATATCAGTTTCAATATATTTGAAACAGCGTAATGTCATTAAAATACTCTACAAACAATTTTTCCCCATATACCATAATGTAATGGAATACTTTTGAGTGACACTGTAAATGAACTATTAATCCTCATACTTCATATACAATACCAAACATGCTTTGGTGAACATAAATAACCTTTATAAATTTCATGAAAATCCGAGCACATTTACGGGAGTTAGAGCGTGGACAGACGGACATACAAACCGAATGCATAAACACTTTTCAACTTTGTTGGAATGGGTTAAAAATACAAAGATGTAAAGAAAGCAATGAATTTCTCTTAATCGAGTTTGGTGACCATGCAAAATTAATGTATTGTAACAGAAAGTTTTGGGAAAAAACATGAATTGCAGTCAAAAAAATAGGTGTGATTTTTCATAAAGAACATTGATTGTTACATGTGTTGTTTATGTTAAAAGAATGTTTTTAAAAAAACTACAGTGAAATACATTTAACACGAAACTGAGGGGACTGAAAAATTTTTCTGTGTTATAAGAATTTTGCATTAAAAGATTCATAAAAAAAGAACAAAACTCCAATATTTTCGACGTTGTCAAATTTTACTTTGATTTCCTGTTAAACTACTAGTAAGTTGCATCCATTAGGATAAAAAGCAAGAAAAAAATATTGTTTTTTGGGGAAAAAGTCAGATATCTTTTTTTTTATTTTAAGTGTATTTTTCAGCATTCTGAGATCTAGCTTGTTTGACCCAAATAAGCAAAGCTGTCTTTAAATCTTTGTGCTTAGCCATTGTCATACGTTTTCTCTCAGGCTTAAATATACTGCACTCAAACATTATGTAATGGGATACCTGTTTTTTATTATTGTTGATAAAGTAGAATTGGCAATGCAAAAAAAACTCTTTGCAGATTTCTGTTTTCGTTCTTCTTTTTCATCAACTGCAAAGTTTCATCTTCATTTGAAATGAAATGGCAGTTTGCTTTTGCACCGATATCTCAACCATTGTGCTCATAAAACATAAGCTAATTTACAAAAAATACGAAATTCACGTATTTTCACAAAAAATTCACCATTTTTAACTCAAACTAACTAGCTCGAAAGTGGTTTTTTTTTGTGTTAAATTATTTTTGTTTCATGTTAAAAGGAAAAAATTTATTAAATTGCATAGTATACTGTCCGGACAGCTATATCATTTTATGTTAACTGATTTTTCATGTTAAGCGTTTTCGTGTTAAACATATTTCACTGTATTTTATACTTGTTACAGTGGAACCTCGAAAATCCAGAACTGGCAGGACCGCAACAATTCCGGATTTTCGAATTTTCCAGATTTTGGTGGTCTTTTAAAAAATTATTTTTAAGACGATATAGTACCATTTAAAATGCATTTTTTCCCCAAGTATAAATAAACAATGATCAAATTGATGAATTAAATAATAAAATAGGAATGATACACTAAAACATAATACTTATGCTGAAATTAAATATACATATTAAAACACAATAAATTAAAATATAGTACACAATAGATAATACAGGAGTGATTCTGTTCTGAATTTTCTGAAAATTTAAGGCATTCGGTTCTGAAAAAAATTCGTTTAAAAAATCAGCCATCAGTCCAAAAAATTGGACAGAAAAAAATCTGGAAAAGAAGACAAACTTCTTACCATAAAATCCTCTTAATTATATTACTTGCATATACATATATCTCGCATTATACAGTGAATCATGTTTCTGCAAATAGCTACATCACACATTCTTTTTCTCAGAAGCATTGGTGCCATTTATAGAGTTTCCTTATGGAGAGAGGAGTTTTCTTTGAAATAACATGTAGTGTTGCGCGAGTCTTCTGCGAATATTTCTTTTTATTTTGTTCTAAATCCGCGATTTTTTTTTTAATCTCACAAAATCATCTTGTGAAACGGCCGCAGAAAAAAAAAAGAATTTCTTTAAATGATCGTGGAAAAATATAGTGAATTTCATCACAGAAATAAAAAACAGTTAAAGATTTTCTTCAATCGATCACTGTAAAAAGTTGCTAATTTCAATAAACAATTGCAGAAAAAAAAAAATCAAATTTGTCCATAGATGGCTGAGAAAAATTGCAAATTTTGTCAATCAGTTTTAAGAGAAAAAAATAGCAAGTTTCGATAAACGATCAAGGAAAAATATCACAAATTTTGTCAAAAGATTGAAAAAATAAATAGTATATTTTGTTAGTCTGTCACCAAAAAATATCATGAATTTTGACAAATGATCGCCGAGAAAAATCGATCGCAGAAAAATTGCCAATCTTGTCAAAAGATTGCGATAAAAAGGGAAATTTTGCAAAAGATTGAAAAAAAAAAAAAAAAAAAAAACACTAGAATTTTGCAAAGGATTTGGAAAAAAAAAAATAATAATGCGAATTTCATCAAAAGGTCTGAAAAAACCCCTCTCATCTTATTTTTTTATTTTTTTACTGCCATCAAAGTGCTTTTGAAAGAAACAGAACTGAAACAAGCAACATATCGGCCAACGTGCACATCAAGGTCATAAGGCAATGGTGCCACTATGTCAATAATTCCGCTGGAGAAGGAGCAGAGGCATGAATATCAAGCGTGTTTATCTTTTAGTTCAATCAAAAGAAAACAAAATTGCATGTTTGTTTCTTTAGTTATAAATATGTACTCAAGTGATTTTATTAGAATTAAATTATATGAAGCTTCAAGTCATCAATGTATCAGGTCAAGTCTTCCTCTTTTTTATGCCATTTTTTAACTTTCCAGTTTTTGTAATAATTAAAGTCTTTAATTAATGGTCAGGCCTTATAAAAATATACCAGAATATATCTTTATTTATTTATTTAGTGTCAGTTAAAAGAATTTAACTGATGATGAGACATATGAACTTTTCAATGAGACATATGAAAGTTACAGCGAAGTCTTACTTTAAAAATGAATAAAACTGAAATCGGAAAAATGTCTGGATTTTAGAGATATCCGAAATTTGGATGTCCGGATTTTTGAGATTCAACTGTATTCATCCTTAGTCTGTCAAAGGAAGAACCTAACACTTGTTGGTATTACAGAAAAAATTACAAGTATGTATTTGTTACATTTTCAAAAAAAGTAAAGCTATAAACAAAACGTTAATGTATGCATGAAACAGCTAATTCATTAATTCACAGAATTAGATAGACATCTGGCAGTTACCCCAGATATATTTTATCGCACTTACGAAGATTGGACTTGGTTGATTTGTACCAGAATTTTTTAATAGAATTTTACTTTTATAAATTTAGTTGTAAAGAAGCTGTAAAATGAATTCAACATTACAGATACAGAAACACAAATATTTAACCCGGAAACAGCTAAATACATACAGTTAATGCAGAATCTAAGTCGATTTGGCTGGTTGCTGCACTTGACAGCCTTTTGTAACATTCTTTGGAGCTTCTTCTATTATCCTGTTGACCACTCTCCATAAAAATAAAAAATAAAAACTATCACCAAACTACAGGATTTAATGCCAAAAATGCATGATTGTGGTGTGATATTCACTTGATGTATGATATACTCGTATTATACATGTTTGTTATGTCATAAAGTGAATTTTAATTTGACATATTAACTTTTAATTTGATGATTTCTAATTATCTGTATTTTTAATGATGTTTTACTGATTTATTAGCTGTTTTGTTAATTAAAATAACAATTACATCCTTAAATGGCAACGCTGTAATATTAGAAGAGAAAAAGCATTGAAAAAATGGTGTGATACACAGTTATGATCAGTTCCAACTGATATCAGAAACATTCACCAGCTGATAATTAAGAAAAATAATGTAAATACAGTCGGACCTCATTATCCCGACACCCGGTTTTCATGTCACTCCGCTTATCACGTCAGTTTTTCAAAGTCTCGATTTTCGGTATATAATTTTAATGTGAATAAACTCCGGATTTTACGTCATTGAATAATTTTTAACTCCGGATTTCCCGACAGTTTAGGAAAATTGTCCATTTTTCCATAATCCATTTCATAAGCATGGAAATTAAGCGGTAAGAAATATCTTAGCCAAACTTTTCACAAAAGTGTCTAATATACCCATTGAGATAAATGAGAAATTTTGCTTCAATCCTTTATTTGAATAAATAAACCCAAATATTATTAATGACCCACTTAAGCTCCTGATAGACGTATCAGTCTACTCGGGATCTTGGTCAGACGGTGCTTTCTTGTGGTTTTTCATCTGACTAAAACCGAAGCATTGCATTGCATTGAAATGATCAGAAATTATCTAACATTAATTTCTGAAACAACGAATATTGATTACAATTCATTGCATAATATTGATAAAAGAATAGTAGGAAGCACATCTAAGGATAAGTAACCCTTAAAATTCAGCAATATTTCATGTAGCAATTAAAAAAAAGTCATCATAAATCTAATTTTTATTATTTTCAATTCTGTTTTTGTGTTTATTTTGGTTAATAATAATGCTTTATTGCTTAAAACTTCAAGAGCAGAAATTGTCTTAAATTAATTAAAAATACAGCTTTTTATAAACATTTTTCTCCAACTCCACTTACCGCAACGCCCCGCTTATGACGACACTTTTTTTCTGGTCGTTAGAGTGTCGGGATAACGAGGTTCGGCTGTACATAAGTATCCAAAAATTTTTTTTTACTGTTTCCATTAATATATTGTGAATTTTATTGTTTATAGTTAGTGATAGATGACACTTTAGTGAGAGGGGTGTTTTGGAATTTCTTGTTTTTTCTTTAGATTCCAGTAGAAACATTCTTCCATTTGTTTACTGGGCATTACAGTTTGGAGAACACTTTGGCAAGTTTCCAAAAGTTTGGTCTTTGGTAAAGTTTTTTTTTCTTTTTTTTTAATGGAAAGTGGTTGATGGGATAATGGAGGCAAACCCATTTTTTAAGTGCCCAGTAGCACTTCTGTTTCTAACTGCTCTGTGAATTTCACAGATAGCTTCACAGCCCTTACCACACAGTTCTTAGTCAATATCCACTATATTTTGTTTCTTCTGTCAGCTTTTGCACAAGCACAAGTGCTACTGACAAAAGGGGTCTCTAAACATTCAGACCTATCTTTGTCTGTCCTTATCTAAATTTGCAGACCTCTAAATGCAACACATTTCTCTAGCCACTGCCAACAGACAAACATCTTTTTTGTATTAATGTAGATATGTCAATATGCTTTTTGTAATGAATGATGTAAGTTTACTGTTATTTATCTGCTTCCTTTCTTGCATTTTGAAAAGAATTTTAAAGATCTGGGATTTCTATTTACGGAACAACATGTGGTGCACGTTTATAGGATTCTACCTACATAAAAAATGCATTGATAGGTACAGTATGGGACTTCATCTAAAAATGGATTAACAATGGTGATGCAACATGAAAAAGTATCATAAAAAAATCTTTTAAAAAAGGGAACATGATTGGACAGCTAAAAAAATTACAATTGTGATTGTACTAGGGTTTATATTTATTGCTGGGCAAAAGTATTGACATTGATTAAATTGGAAAAAGAGCAATATCACATGTTGAGCAAAACAGCACTGAAAACTGGCGATATGAAGCAATTAAAATAATAAAACTTTGTAAAAAATCACCATAAAATAAGAACAAAACATAGGACGCGCTTCGAGCTAAAAATGTTATTCATATTTGCTCACATGTTATTTATTTACATTTTCACATGTTATTTATATTTGCTCATTTACAGACTAAATAAAAAGCAATCTGTTCCAAAGCAAACTTCCATTACTATTTGAATCAACTTGTACAGTTTAGAGACATAATTTGTTTAACATCAACACTTCTATTTCAACATTTTAAAATTAGCTTATCAAAAATTAATCCGTGTTACATAAAAAAAAAAAAAAAAAACAGGGTACCTATGTTTGAAACAGGTGTTTTTATCACGCTTAAAACATTACAATCAGTCACAAAAGTCTACATACACTCATAAAATTACAACAATCTAACATAATACTAATATTTCGGAGAGTAAAACTTTACTTTAGTAAACATTTCAGGCATTAACATATGTCCATTAAAGGAAATTAAAAAAACAATCATTAAAATTTAGCGAAATTGCGCAAAAGTCAATATTACATAGTCACAAAAGTCTAAATACACAAATCTAAATCTCACAAAAGTCTAATGTATACTATTACATTTATGCATAACTAAGGGTTCAAAATTAAAAATTAATACTTTGTAGGACCTCTCTTTGAATCTATAACTTCTTGCATTTTTTTTGGCATTGACAAAACAAGATTTTTCGTCATATCGGGAGTAATGTCCGACCATGCACATTGTATTGTGATTTTCGAGGTTTCTTTACTTGTAATTGTGTGTTGAGGAACTCGACGATCAAGTTCATCCCAAATGTGCTCAATGGGGTTTACGTCTGCTGGCTGTGGTAGGGAATACAGTTGTTTGGGTACTTTATAAAGGAACCATTCCTTTATGATCTTAGCAGCATGCTTCGGGTCATTATTTTGTTGGAAGACCCAGCTATTTCCCAGGCCTAAATTTTGAACGGATGAGTGTAGATTGCTCTGTAGTATTTTTAAATATCCGAATGGGTCCATTGTAACGCCAATAAACACTAAATTACCTACCCCAGCCGCCGCCATTAGACCATAAACCATTCAACTCCCTCCACCGTGTTTAACAGTTGGTGTTGAATTTTCTGATTTCATTTCTGTGGGATTTTTTTTTGCCAAATTTTAACATGCCCATCACAGCCAAAAATATTAAACTTATTCTCATCAGTAAATAACAGTTTTCTAAAAGCCAAAGTCCTTATCAGTATGTTTAGATGCAAAATCTAGCCTTTCTTGTTGGTTTGCAGATGAAATGAGAGGCTTCCTTCTGGGAACTCTACCATTGAAGCCTCCCTATCGAAGAATTCTACGGACAGTTTCTGGATGAACTTTCTTGCCACTTGCCATCTATGGACAGTTTCTGGATGCATTTTCTTGCCACTTGTCATCGCAATGTGCCTGGTTAGTTGTGGGGCACTAATTTTCGGACTTTTATTTTTACTTTTCTTACTATAATTTTTGCATCACGATCCTTATAAGTTTCCTTGGACAACCACATCGAGATTTGTTTAGCACATTTTCACAGAAATTATACTTTCTAAGTATAGTTTGTATAGTTGCACGGCTTTTTCCTATAATTTTAACAATCTTGCCATAAGATTTATTTTGGTTCCTAATTTTACGACCAGATTACGCAGCTCTAAGGATGTTTCTTTTCCCTGACTCATTTTTTACATTATATGCAACCGTTTACATACAATTAAATACTCTGACTATCTTGGGAGATAAAGATCAATGTAACTAAACTTCACATACCTGGTATAATTGAAAAGTGAAAACGAAAGAGGTTCATATGCAAATTTTGTTAACAGCCAATCAAGTGTATGTAGACTTTTCTGACATGCTGATTGCTGTAAATATGCAAATTTTACTAGTTATTATTATTTTTAAGCTTTAACAAAGCATTTGGAATCATTTTTCATGTTAGAATTGTCAGCCTGTGAACAGAGTTGCGGTGGTTAATGTGAAAGACTTCATTTCAAAACACCAGTTATAAAACAACTTATTTATTGAAGCGAGATGACATGATAGACTACACAAAACAGCGTTACTTCGCCGTTAAATCAAAAGAAAAACTAAAATAATATCTTGATGCAGCTACATAATGATAGATGAAACAAACGTACAAAATAATTCTCGAAGCTACTGATCTACAATCTGTCCAGACATTTATACATCAGGAACAGTGATTGTTTTGCATAAAAACCCTTGCCAATCCGTAAATACAAACTTATGCAAACACATCCAAAATGCCGCTTACCAAACACATCTGAAACGTCATTGGCTACAAACTATGACGTTGCAAGTCAATCATTCACGGCGAAAGGCGTGATTCCAAAATCACTGCTACTGGCAGTTACTCAGTAATGGCACTTGCCTCTGAAACTAATGATACAAAACTGCCGGTCATTTCGGATGTGTAAACAAGAACAAGAGAAGGTGAAAAATAAACATGCATCAATAGCAAAAGTAAGTACTTTAAAGCTTTATAGTTTTTAATTTAAACTTTTCTGAATGATTAATTAAGCATTAAGTAATTGATGCATAACAAGAATAATATACTAATGCGCTTTTTTGCTTATAAATTCGAAAAGTTTTGGTGAAAGCTCTATTTTGATGGATGGATGTAGACTTTTGTGACTGACTGTATATTTAAAACGAGTTTAGTAATTCATCGTAAAGATGTGAGGGGAAAATACCAAAAATATCAAGGTGGCATCAAATATCAGGTGAAATTCCATGATGGAGGCAACAGAACCTTATCTGAGCAGCTGACCACCATTTTTAAAGGTTTGTGATGATAATCATGAAAAAATTGACTATGATATCACTGGCTTTTTTTAGATTACCTCCAGTGGCTCAACTCATTACAGTTGCATGTAGCAAAAACAGATAAAACTATAAATGAAAATGTCAAAGTGCTGCCTTAAAACATGCTTTTTTTTGTTTCAAATGTTTCTAAAAAATATATGATATTAAAAAACATAATAATAACAAGCATGTTTTTTTTTCCAACTTTGTATAAAACCAAAGATCTTACGAACATGTTCTGATAGTTAAATCAGACTATTTGGTGACGGAATATCTTTATAGAAAGTTGTTGACAGGAAAGCAGAAAAGTAACCTTTAATTAGCTAAAAGGTAGTAGATAAAATGAACTCCACAGATTGCAATATAACATAAAATATATTTGAACTTTATATTTATCAATTTAAAAGTAAGACTTGAATATAATAAAAACATACCTGATTTGCTAACACTGAGTGGATTGTAATCTTTATCAATTGCAACAAGAGAACAGGTTGCGTCAAATCCAATGCCAAGAATAGCAGCTGGGTCCACATTTTTGGTAATGTTCTAAAATACATTAATGAAAAAAAAATCTTATTTAATGGAATTCAGTAGCCATAGTGTACTATCATCAGTGCAAAATATAATTGCTCAGAAAAGAAAATTCCTGAAATATATTTAGGAGAAGCAGATTCAATGATAAAGTTTATTAGCCAATAAAATTACAGGAAATTTTAGGAAACAGCCAATGAAAGAGAAGTGGATACAACGATAAAGTTTATTAGCCAATAGAATTACGACATTAAATTTTAGGAAACGGGCCATGTGACCGGATTCAGAGATCAAGTTTATTGGCCAACAGAATTTCAGGAAAGTTTAGAGAACAACCAATAAGATATAATAAATGTAACGTGAAAACACACAAATGGAATTTATGGACAAGAGATTTTTATGTAATTTTTCTAGCAATCTGACAACGGAGGAATAGTAAAATCCCAATTAACAATATTTTAAAGATTTTTATAAACATGGAATGCTTCAAAAAATTCAAGTTCATGAACGGAAGTGGGTTTTGAGATAATTTTTGCGGTGCTGAAGTAAAAAATGTGAATCATTTTCCAGCAATGTTTAGCAATGGCAGATTTGTTAATTTCTTCTTTCTAAACATATTGCTTGTGCTCTTTAATTAAAAACTTTAGACTGCGCTTGGTTTGTGCAATGTAAGAAAGGCCACATTGATAACTTATACTATAGATACCCTAGGAATTGGATAACTCAATAGGATGTTTCAGTTTGGAGAGAGTAAGTTTATTAGCAGGGGTGAAAATTATTCTGAAGACAAATTGCCTAAGGATTTTGGTGAAGGAGAATTACGTGAACTTGAGGAACGAGGATGCTGTAATTTAAATAAAATAGTATCGATAATGGAAAGATTGTAAACTCTGTCAATAGCACTGACTTTAAGATACTGAATTTCTGAATTTAGTGAGTGGGAATCAGAACAAAGATGTAACGCACAATTTACAAAGGTATAAAAAGCGGCCATTTTCTGCCCCTCTGTCACCTATTCTTGCAGACATTTATATGCACTATTTTGAGAGCACCCTCTTTGATAAATTCTCTTTCTCTTTCTGGATTGGCTATGTTGATGATACATTTATCTTAATTGACCCAGAAAATAAAATTGCTGAAATATATGCAGGATTATCTTATATCTTATAATATAATAAAAACATACCTGATTTGCTAAATCCATCTACCACAAAAGTTTTGCTGTTTCTCTACCACCCCGTATCACTCGCTCATGTCATCCTGCTTGCCAAAAAATGGCCGCTTTTTATACCTTTATAAATTGTGTGTTACATCTTTGCTCTGATTCCCACTCACTAAATTCAGAAATTCAATATCTCAAAGCCATAGCTATTGACAGAGGTGACAATCCTTCATTATTAATACTACTTTATTTAAATTACAGCATCCTAATTCCTCAAATTTACATAATTCTCCTTCACCAAATAATAGCATTGTTTTACCTTTCTTTCCCAAGTCCAGCTTTTACATTATCAAAATCCTTAGGCAATTTGACTTCAGAATAATTTTCACCCCTGCTATGCTAATAAACTTACTTTCTCCAAACTGAAAGATCCTAGTGAGATATCAAATTCCTGGGCTATCTATAGTATAAGCCAGGGACGGCGAACCTTTTCACATCAATGTGCCAAATTTTTCTAAAAATATATTTTGCGTGATCAGGACGTGCCAACAATAAAAAAAAAAAATAATAATAATAATGGATCAAATAATAATGAATCAAAATTACTTAAAAAAGTTTTTAGCATTAAAAAAAATATGGGTAATATTTGATATTATACTTTAGAAATTTATTTAAAAGTATTATTTCTGTTGTCTTATCTTAGATTCCAAAAAATTTACATCAGCTTTGTACTTAATTATTTTTAAGAGAATGCAAACCGAATTGGACTCATTTGACAAGATGTTTTACAGGAATTTTTCATATTATTTATTCCCGAAAATAATGTCTCGCAGAAATAATTTTCAAAATAGCAAGCGTCAGCATCTAAAGCTTTTAGTAGCTGAAACCGAAGTCCAAGTTGTTTTAATTTTATCATCTATATTGTTTTTTATAATGCCTTTTAATCACTCTTTTACGATAAGCTCCTAATTCTCTTTTCTTCTTAAAATTTTGTGAGCCAGTATTGAGCTAGATTGGGATACATTAGGTTATATTTCAGTACCTTCAACCTGTATGACAACCAAAAGAACTAACCGAATTCTGATAAACAGAGGCAACATCAAGATTAATTATTGCATTTTGTGAAATTCTACTGTTATTTTGGTGTAGAACCTGAATCTGCGCCGTGCCAAAAATAACATGCAGCGTGCCACTTATGGCACGTGTGCCATAGGTTCGCCATCCCTGGTATAAGCTGTCAATGTGGTCTTTCTTATATTGGACAAACCAAGCGCAGTTTAACGTTTCGAATTAAAGAGCACAAGCAATGTGTTCAGAAAGAAGAAATTAACAAATCTGCCATTGCTAAACATTGCTGGAAATGAATCACATTTTTTACTTTGCACCACAAAAATTATCTCAAAACCCACTTCCATTCATGAACTTGACTTTCTTGAAGCATTTCATATTTATAAAAATCTTTAAAATGTTGATAATTGTGATCTTGCTATTCCTCCATCGCCAGACTGCAGGAAAAATTATATAAAAACCTCTTGTTCATAAACTCCACTTGCATGTTTTCACATTTTATTTATTATATCTTATTGGCTGTTTTCTAAACTTTCCTGAAATTCTATTGGCCAATAAACTTGATCTTTAAATCCGCTCATATGGCACATTTCCTAAAATTTTATATCATAATTCTATTTGCTAATAAACTTTATCTTTGAATCCACTTCTCTTTCATTGGCTGTTTCCTAAAATTTCCAGTAATTTTATTGGCTAATAAACTTTATCATTGAATCTGCTTCTCCTGCATATATTTCAGCAATTTTATTTTCTGAGCAATTATATTTTGCACTGATGACGGTACGCCATGGCTACTGAAACTAGTTTGCAACAAGAAATAAAGTGTTTTGTTGCTTTAAACGCTGTTTTTTATTTATATATAAAGATTATTTCAGAAATAAAATATAATTTAGATTAGAAAGTTTTATCTCTAAAAACATTACCAAAATGGTTTATTATAAGTGAAAGTTTACAGTCAGATAAACTAGTAACAAATTTTAAAATAAAAATAATTTTCCATTAATCAATGCTATAAAAGGCATTTAACCCCATAATGGTCACATTAAATTATTGTTTACAAATTCAAATTGCTTATTGGCACCAGTTTTTTTAAAAAGAAATATTCACCTTATTTATTGACAGGTAAAATGATACCATAATAAAACTAATTACACTATTTTATAAAACTGGTGGGAATCAAACAATCTGAATAAAATACACAGACCGTGAATATCACGGGAATGAGAATTAAGGGGTTAAGTCTAAAAGCCATACTCATTTTCCTGAACTATAATGTTTTCTTAACCCTAGAATACTACTTTGATAACACTCCACTTCTCATAGGATAGTTTTATTTATTTACCTTAAATGGTTCTCAAACTGTTAATAGTGATCAATGATTGGCAGAATTTTTTTTTTCTTATACTTTATAGGAGAGTAGGAAATATTGGTAAAATTTGCTTTAATTCACAAATTTATTTAATGGATACATCAGTTCACATCACTTCTCTTAGGATAGTTTTATTTATTTATATACATAGATTACTAAAGTTTTCTTTTGTTACTTTAAAATAAAAATTTTGAAAACATTTTTTAAATCTTATTTTCGTTTTAGTATTCCAGAAAAACAGACATGTTTAACAAAAAACAAAAAAAAAACTGCATTCCACAGTTAATCATGTTCATATGCAAATACTAGCATAAGTAAAAGACAGATATTTCACAAAAAATATAACAATAAACTATTCAATGATTTAGAATTTCCTTAATAAATATAATTTATAACAGATGTTTCCAATATGTATTTGTTCACAGTCTGGAAATAACCATATGGATTAATTAGCAGGCTGCATCATATATGGCATAGCAAAACTTTCGATGTATGATTTCTATGGAATTCTATTCTATGCACACATGAATAAGAAAACTGCATTATTTAAACAAATTATTAAATAAATATAATCAGATTTGATTGTTTTCAGTTAATCACTTATTATTTATCAGAGAAGTTTACTTGGAAAAAGTTAATCCTTGTAGAGATCATTCTGTTTCAGAAATGGACTCTATGGGCCAAACGCCACCAATTGTGCCTTAATTTATAAAATGGGTATCCACCATTTGACTTTTTTGGCTCAGGCTTTAACTTTTCAAGCATTAGTACTATTTTAGGTAAAATGTCTAAAACATATTTTGCTTTTTCTCTGGAGGGGAGAGGACGGCAATTGTATCAATTCTCTTATTCTTATGTACTTTGAGAAATGTTATGAAATTATTGCCTTGAAAACATTTTCATAAAAATTAGAAAATTTTAATTTTTTTTTTCTTTTTTACTTCTTAGTAAAGTCCTGCATGGATTGGGTTGTACCTGGCCCAAACTCGAAAATTCCATTTGAAGTCAATCTGTGACCTGACTGAAGTACTTCAACATTAACCCGAAATGAAAGAAAACTAAATCATGTTTTAATTCAATATGAAATATGATTAATAAAAATCTACATTTTATAACAATAAATAGAGCTATTAATATAATAAAATTCACCCTCAATTAAATGAATATCACAGGTATGATAAATTGTACTCGAACTTTGATACAATGAAAACAAAGAAAGTAGAAACAGATAATGTTTCAATTGATATATAAATATAAATGTATAAAACTAAAAATCTAATATTTAAATATGCTTTAAAATTAGTTGCGGCTTCAAAACCTCCACTTATAATGGTACACCTTGTTTAACACAATTGGCATTGTGCCTTTAGTTTATCATCATTATCAACAGTTATTATTTTGAAAATTTTCCCATGTGTATCATCACAATTAAATTATCCACTTTAACCAGATAAATATTTCACAAAAAATTACTTGTTTCTATGTGGTGATTTAATAGTTTCTTTCATTAAACAAAACTTCTTATTTGATTTGATTAAAAAAAGAAAGGATGCAATTGGCAGGTGTATGTTCTCAAACAATCATAGTACATATCTGACGTTGTGTGACGAAGCATCGACTTTTTGGAAGATTCTAGTCACATAGCAATTAAAAAATTAAAACACACTCTGGCTTTTAAAAAAATGCATTAAATTAGCATTTTTTATTTTTTTAATAGATGTGTTTGATTCTTTGCAGAGCCACATTCATTACAGCAGAGAATCGTGATTTACGGTACTAATTTAAAACACCAAATATGTTATTATTTATTTATTCACAGTGCCTTTGTTTTTTTTTTCCCATCCTTGTTTCTTGAATCATATTATTTCAAGTATTATAAAAATCTAAATGTGATCTTTGCACACTAAATTCTAAATTACCTGAATCAAATTATTTGTTCATACATAAAACAAAAATTTTTGCAAACAAGTGCCGCAAAAATTACAATGCAGACTTTTTAATTCTTAAAATTTTAACAAGCCAGCTGAAAAATAATTTTTTTACAGATGAATTTATAATTCAGTATGCAACAGATAACCTCAAACTTTTTGTATTGAAACATGGCTAATTAAAACACTCCCTTTAAAATTTGAAGCAATTTACATATAATAATATTAATACAAATGTAAGAATTAAGGGTGCTTTTATGTTAGCCGAGTGCAAATCTCACCTATATCATGTTTTTCTCGCCAATGGCAACTTTTATTTTTGAGATGTTCAAATTAGAAACCATACTTTGAAATGAAATATGATTTCGTTTTTGGTCTTATTTCTTATTTTTGTACTTTAAATTAAATGAGTGAAAGCATTTTAAATGTATGTAATTATGTGATTTAAATGTATGTAACACATAATTTAAATGTATGTATTTTAAATTAAATGAATGAAAGGTTTACCTAAATTTTACATGAAATTAATGCAATACAAATAATTAATGGCATTGAAAATAATATTTGGCAGTTTATCACTTGTGCTCAGCTAACATAAAAGTACTGAATTAAGCTGTACCTTCTTTTAAAATACAGTTATATCTAAAAACAGCAATCATTTTGGATAATCATATTACACTACGTATACCAAGAGGTTCAAAACAGAGCTAATGGTGATTATATCGTCAACTAGATGATAGAAACATACTTTCAAATATAAAAATATACAAATCAAATACAGTTCTCACATATGACAGTTGTTTTACAAAAGGTTGTATACATATTAAAATATGAAATTAATTTTTTTATGTGACCCTCTTTCTCTCTCTTTATTTATTTATTTATTTATTTTTTGCCTTGTTTCTAAGAAAGATACTAAAACAAAGTTCAATTATTTCACAACCAAAACTTACTGAGTTATGAAATTTTGAATTTTATAAATTTTCAGTGTTTTTCATCACAAAAAAAGGGTGTTTTGCTGTTTTTAGGGCCAGAAAATACTGAAAATAAGTATTATTTTATTAAATTACAAAGGATCTGTATTTTACAGTTTGTGCTTGATTAAAGACTTTCAAGAAATATGATCGATTTCAGGTAAACAAAAAATACTAAAGAACATGCATGGATTACAACAAATAAAGAATGTATTTAAATCTAAATTAAGCATATATAATTTCATCATTATCACAGCATTATGTTATTTTAAACATTGGATAAATACAGAAAATTAAAAATTTATGGATTCATGAAAAATACCTTAACCACTTTAATGACTGAAGTCCAAATATCTTCTGATGACTGCTCATAAACATTTGACTCATTATTCCAAGTTTTAATTGGATCAGAAGCGGTGGCGACAACTGTACCATAAGGAGTTACAAGACCCGCTCTTACACTTTGCGTGCCTACATCAATTCCGATGAAAAAGCCGCTTTTGCTGGCCATAATTTAGGTCCAGTTAGCATCTAAATAAATCAACAATCATACATTACATTACGGTAAAAATATTTTTATCTAAGCATAAAATGAATCAATACATATAAATGAAATAGCAGTTAAAAGATTTCCCTGTAATTTGAAAAATTTATGCATAGCTTTGCAAAGATGAGAACAAAACTGAAAAAAAGAGAAAAATATTTGAATTTCCCGCCACTCTACATCTAGAAATCAGCCTGTTTTAGGATGGGGGAGGGGAGATGACTAATTTTTTATTGCTGTTAGAAGGAAAGAACAATAAGAATAATATATATTATCAAGCAAAAAAACGTCTGTCAGTAACACTGACATCATATTAGAAGCAGGGTTCGTAAATATCATGATATTTTCGAAAATATAAAAAATATCTGATATTTTCAAAATAGTCAACTTACTGCTGATAAGGAATATTTTCAAGCATAATTAAATTAGAAACTAAAACAAATTGCAATTAACATAAAAACTTAAGGCTTCTGTCCCTGCTGGCGAAAGCACTCACGAGCTAATGCTAATCCCATGGGGAGGGATTTTTCTGTCATCTTGTTTGCATTTCGACATTTTTTTTGCACTGGATAGTCAAGTTCAGTCTCTACATTACATCTTTTTTACTTTTTTGATTTTGGTCGCAGATATTTTTTAGAATGACACTTTGATTTTCAGAAGTGGTTTTGAAAATGAAAGTAACTTTATAAAAAATATCTGCAACCAAAATCGGAAAAGTAAAAAAGGCGCGATGTAGAGACGAGACGGACGCCGGCTATCCAATGCAAAAAAAAATTGTTTAAAAATGTCTGAATGCAAACGAGATATTAGATAAATCCCTCCCCATAGAATTAACATTAGCTCGTGAGTATCTTCATTAGTAGGGACAGGAGCAGGGGTGTAGTGGAGGGTATACGTGGGTATACGCCGTATACCTTCTGGATTTTTTAAAGAAGCACTGTATACCCTTCGTTTCTCAAATAAAGCTATAGCGTATACCCTAAAGCATGATGTTCGTGACTTTAGCGTATACCCTCTGGTTTTTTTACGACTACATCACTGGACAGGAGCCTTAAACAATAGTATTCTAAAAATGCATTTCTCTTTCTTTTACTTAGAACAAAATTGAAGATATACTACTTGACAACAGATACAATTTGCTTTATACACCTATATATGTATATGAACTATAGGATTTGTATCAAGTATCAAGGAAGTTTTATATTTTATAAAATAAAATTTGAAATACAAAATATTTTTTTTAATTGAAGAATTTTAACATAAATGTAAGCTCGTCTTATTTTTTTATTCCCTAATCTTTTGTACACTTTAGACCAGTGATTCCCAATGTGGGGCGTACGCCCCACCTGGGGGCAATTTGATCTTCTAGAGGGGCAATTCCAAATTACTTACTCATTCATTCGCTATCAGTTTCTTTTGTCTTTTGGGGGGGAAAGTAATGTTGTAGGCTAAAAATAAATGGAATACGAGGAAAATTTAAGAAATCTGATTATTTTATTGAATTTTTAAGATGTTCCCTATCGAAATTTTAAAATAGATTTTACACCGGAATGTTTATGCGAATAATCTTTTAAAATATTTTTATACCTAAGAAAGTATTAAAACTCACTATAATTTTTCTGGTGGTGATTTTTGTAACGTTTTCCATTATTTATTGAATGAGTTTTATACTTCTATTCGCGAAGACACTTAACAATATTGGAAAACGAAAAATAGAGAGAAAGTGTTATGCTGAATAATGGCTACTTAAATTTGATAAAGATGATAATCTTGAAATACCTCTTATGTATTGTGTTATCTCTAGAAAGAAAAGTCAGTGCCCAAAGATTTTTTAATAACTCTTAATAAGTTACAAGAATGCATTATAAAATGTATGAATTTAACAGTTTTAACGTTAAATACAAGTGTATTTTTAAGATATTTTGTAAAGATAAAAATGCAGACTGTATAACACTTTTCTTTAACATTGAGTTGGAAACAACAAGTTGGAAAAGTACAACAAATCTCGTTTTGGCATATAGGCAAAGATGTATAATCTCATTGCATTTTTTAAATTATGTTAAAAACACATTTGTGGTAAACGATTCACCTGTTTGACAACTTAAAAAATGTGAAATGTATAGTTTCTGTTAAGGCACTATTACACTCCCACCATGTGAATAGAGTTCACTTTTTAAATAATAAGAGACGTAATTTACAGATTACGGAGGGAGGGGGGGACATAGTGACTTTACAGATGCTTTGGTGGGGCTTGGCCGATAAAAGGTTGGGAACCACTGCTTTAGACTAAAATGAAAATCAGAAGATTCTTTTCTAATAATGCTGTATATAAATGATTATATCTAAATTACAGTTTATCTTTCAATGGCTGTTCTGAATTGTCTCACATAATTATTAGTTTTACATTTAAAAATAAAAGTTTCACACAAAGCTTGGAAAATATATTTGTTTTCTTCTTTGCCTAAAAAAGTCACTGCCAGTGACAAAAGTTCTTTATCTACAGAATGGCACAGTCAATAACAGTTGAAGATTTCATTTACACTTGTTTTTACTGAAATAAATATCAAAATTATCTTGCACATTGATATTTTGAAAATAAATATCAAATATACAAAATATCAAACATCTTGATATTTTAAAAATAAATATTGGATATATATCAAGAATCAAGATATATATCAACGAACCCTGATGGAAGTGCCAATTATTTAAGCAATCCATCTCTCTTTTTTTTTTCTTTTTTCCGCATAATTATTTCTAAATATAGTGCAATTTAAATTTTCACACTATGGAATAGAGAAAAAAATTATCTGAAAATAAATCTATTTGAAAACTGTGCCTCAGCTCACCGACTTTAATGTTTTTTAAAGTAATTTTCAAACACAAAATTTTTTTTTCAAATTTATCTCCATCGTGTGCAGTTTGATTATGGAATTTTAACCTATTTGCAATTAAAATATAAATCGTTTAGCGTTTGTTTCCTGCTAATATTCCATAATTTCATTTACACATTAATTCAAAAATAGAACTATAATTAAGCACAACTTAAAATAAAATGGATTTTCTTTGTTATTTGTATGTATAAAAATTTTAACAGCTTGATGCATTTTTGTAATATTTTTAAACACCTTCAAGATAATAATAAAACATATGACTTACTTAAGCCTATGAGTAAATTACTAATTGCATAATTCAGAGCTGCCAAGTCTACAGCTTTTTGGATATCAGTATTTTAATACAGAAAATGTTGTTTTATTTTATTGCAACAATTGGGCGATTTAAAAGAACAGAATTTTCTCTAAAATAATAATGGTGTGCAAAAAGGAAGAGACTTATCTATAAATACATACATGGGGGAAATACATCATTAGGGTTTCATTCATCTGACGAAACCCTATTCGTCTCGCTCCTCAGTCTGTCTGTCCGTCCGTCACAGAGCCCGTTCTAAGAAACTATACATGTTGGAGACTTGAAATTTTGCATACTTATAGCTGGACACCTCAGATCAAACGACAAATCATAAAATTTTGAAAAAGTCGTACATTTAACCCTTTGGGCTCCCCCATGTGTATTTTAAACAATTCTTTCAAAGTGAGCCCCTAGTTAAGTCGGAGGCATGAAATTTTGCATACTTATAGCCAGAGTCAGATAATATAGACGAACACGCGAACGCCATTCGCAGAAAATTTTCAAAGTTTGCAAACAGTTTTAATGTTTTTTTTTTTTTTTTTTTTTTTTTTTACAAATTTTTCATAAAAAAAAAATTATTAAGACCCCAGGCAGAGAATCTGTGCGAGGCCCGTCGCAGACTTGTGAGAAGGTCTGCAGATAAAAAAGCTATCTAGAAATTATTTGCCATGTACCATAGAAGAAGCGCCGTGGCATATATATTTTTAAAATTTTAAAATATTGGAAGTGCGGGGCTTATGCCGGAACGGCAGGTACAATGCTGCTTTTTTTCTTTTTTTTGCTAGGGCCGGTAGCAGAAACAGTGTAGCACCAAAGTAGGTGCTGCAGATTATTTTAGGCTTTGCAGATTAATTTAACAGATTAAAAATAAATTTTGTGTTGAAAAGTAAATGTTAGAAGTTGATCTCTTTTAAATAAAGTTTATTTGGTTGGAAATTTTAGTGAATGTTTATGCGCATGGTTAGCATTTCTCTGCTATTTGCAGTGACTTCTTTACATTTGAAAGGGAAATTTGGTTTTGATATCTTAGTAAACATTATCCTCTTTTCAATAAAGTCTAATTCAGAAAACTGGAGGGGGGGGGGGGGGGGGGGTTGAGAGCATGTAACGTAATGTGAGGGATTGGAAAGAAGACTTTTTCACTTTTGCTGTTAGCGGCGATATAGGACTTAGGAGGGGTGTGGCGTTTTTCTTCAGAAAATTTTTAAGAAATTATTTAAGTTTGCAGACAGTTTTACATTTTATCTAAGTCTGCTTATAGCTGAACACCTGACATCAAATGACAAACCATAAAATTTTGAAAAAGTTGTACATTTAACCCTTTGGGCTCCCACATGTGTATTTTAAACAATTCTTTCTAAGTGAGCCCTTTAATTAGGTTGGAGGCGTGAAATTTTGCATACTTATACCTGAACACCTCACATCAAAAGACAAATGATAAAATTTTGAAAAAGTTGTAAATTTAACCCTTTGGGGTCTCACTAGTGTATTTTAAACAATCCTTTCTAAGTGAGCACCTAATTAGGTTGGAGGCGTAACATTTTACATACTTATAGCTGAACACCATCATGCGACAAATCATAAAATTTTGAAAAAGTCGTACATTTAACCCTTCGGGCTCCCACATGCGTATTTTAAGCAATTCTTTCTAACTGAGCCCCTTATTAAATTGGAGATTTGAAATTTTGCATACTTATAGCAGAACACCTGAGACCAGGCGACAAATCATAAAATCTTGAAAAAGTCTTACATTTAACCCTTTGATCTACTGCATATGTATTTTAAGCAATTCTTTCTAAGAGAGCCCCTAATTAAGTTGGAGACATGAATTTTTGCATACGTATGGCTGAATACCTCAGACCGCACGACAAATCATAAACTTTTCAAAAAGTCTTATCTTATTTACTCCTCCGGGCTCTAACTTGCGTATTTTAAGCAATTTTTCTGACCTCTGCCTTTTTCACCCGGGGAGCACTTTTCCAACTTTTGCCGACACCCCTTTGAACATTCTTTCATATTATGCACCATAGCCTTACATATTTTAGTTCCACTTTTTACCACCTACTTGTCTCAGATGCTATGGGCCCAATCCCCTCGACTAATATATCTATGGATTGTATGTAAAACGGAGTTTCGTTCGGATGAAGGTTTATTTAGAATATAGTGCGCCCTTGGTTGCGAAATGTGGAACTAACATATTTTTCAAAGGGATAAAGTGTTTTGAAAGGAATATTAAACAAAAGCCTCTGTGCGATCTGTGATCACACTCACCCACTTGTTTTACTTACCATTGGCGAGTGGTTTTTCACACAAGGTGAGTGGAATTTTAGGGGAGTCTTTGAAAAACTGTAGGCTATAGAGATATGCTAAAAACTTTTTTTTTGTTACTACATGTTGCAACTTTCCAAATAACTGCAATGCAACATGGTAGGTTTTTTTTCCATTTCCTACTAAATTCTATCGTATACTAAACTTTCTTATGTTGTATCTATTTCTTAATTTATAGAAAAAAGAATTATGAAAATGCATTGTAGTAATTTTAATTAATTAGTTGTGAAGTTGCGTACGATTATTTCATAACAATTTTCAACAGTAAGTTGCATCTTGCGGGGTAGTAAAATAAATCCTTGCCTGTTAATATTTTCTGAAAATTCCCCACCCCTGTACATGCAATTTATATACATTTTATCTAATATGAGCTCATTACCAGTGTTAAATGTACTTTTTAGGTTTTTGTTATTATTATTTAGTAAGCTTTTCCAATGCCAAAAAAAAAAAAAAAAAAAAGCATTTTTTTGTTTTATACATAATAGATCAAATTGGTTTTCTGTAAGTCAGAATGGTAATTTAATATTTCCATTAAAATATAAAGAAAACTCTTCACTTCTACTATTCAGTAAAACTTTTATCCTTTCTTTAATTCAAAATTAATTAGTCCCTCACAATGCTTACTGGGCAATTCCATTGTAACAGACTTACCGTGATAGAGGAAAAAATGATTTTACCTTATTTAAAAAAGTAATAATTATGTAATTCAAAGATGGTTACAATCAGTGGTGGGATTCAAATAATTTAACAACCGGTTAGCTGCACGAATGATTTTTGATGTACAAAAATGAAAGAAAAATGAAGCATCACACATAGATTATGAAACATTTTCCAATATTATAAGAACATTGTTAAAAAACTTTTATGCTTTGGTACAGTGAATAAAATCCTGAAACATGTTACCCTATAAAAGGACGTTAATAAATATTCGGCAATCATGAAACCCTGATCATAATTTCTATCAGAAACTGCATCAAAACAATAAACAATATAATATAAAAATAGCAGAAATGTAAGTTTAAGAATTAACTCATGTTCATGACCTAAAGTTGTATGCAACATATTTAGAAAAATATCATCCATGCTATAGGTAGTGAGACAAATTTTTGCACGACCAAAACTTCTCGAGTTATGAAATTTAAAAATTTTAGGAATTTTTACCGTCTCTTAGTACAAAAAAAAAAAAGAACAGGCTAGACAACGTTGGAAATTCGTAAAATACAAAGTATCATGATTCGGCAAGTTTAGGTCATACAATGTCATTTCATTTGTTAGAGCTGGAAAAATATTTTTCTAAATACAAATTATAAGACTAGAGGAACTTATCAAAATTTTGGATTTGTTACATTTGCGAAAATAACTACTTTCATTAAAAAAAACTTCTAAGATATGAAGAACAATATTAAAAAAAAATATGTAGTTGGAACTTATATATCTAAATTTGACGATTTTAGTATTAGCTACAGATCAGCGATAACAGGGAACATTCCGTGCCAAAGCAAAGTACCGTTTTTACGAATAATAGTGTTGCCTGGGTCCGTGATAACTAACCCTTAAATTAACCTGAAATTTGTATGATTTTATATCTTTAAATCTATTTTATCTGAATTTATATTTTTAAATGAAAAAAATATTGAATTGGAAGTATATGCTATTTGGTACGTTACTTTCTGCGCAAATTGATTTGTGGAGGCTATGCGCACCGAAAGCGAGCGAAACCGCGAAGAAACACTCAGAAGTTTTCATTGATTTCGTCGAAATTTCACACACTTTATTTTGTAAGAAATATTTCTAACCTTCCGAATTTTCAAAATTTTTGTACATGATGTAAATCTGATCGGTTGAGAATCTCAATACCATCTGAATTTGAGATATTCTTAAAAGATTGTGTTCAAATGCAGTCGTTTAATTACTTTTAGCGTAGAAAAATATCGTCCCCTTGAGGCGTGAAATGACCTGCATTTGCCGGTGTATTTGTAAGGGTTAAAATTTCTATTTTTAAAAACCGATTGTCCCATCGATAAGAAGGTGGTTTCAGATTTACGAACATATTATTGGTTTGTCAGTACCTCTAAAATTTTGCCCTGAAGGAGCGAAACCCCAACAAACACTCAGATATTTGCTTATTTCGTCGAAATTTTCATACATTTTATTTTGTAACAAATATTTCTATCCGTTCGAACGTTTCAAAATTTTTGTAGGCGATGTAAATCTGGTCTATTTATTGAGATTCTCTAAAAAGAATACGGTCGTTTAGTTATTTTTAGCGTAGAAAAAATATCGTCTTCGTGAGGCGCGAAGTGACTTGCGTTTACTGGTGTATTTGAAAGGGTTAAAATTCATATTTGTTTTAAACCAATTACACCACCGATTAGAAGAGGATTTCACTTTAAGAACATATTTTTGGTTTGTCGGTACCTCCAAAATTGCACCCTGGAGGGGCGTTTCAATAAGTGAGAAAAAGTTTTTCGAAAAAACGACTCTTTTTGTAAATGGTTTTTCAAGCGGTTAACTGCGATATTTTTTTTAATTGATTGCAGCATTTGAGACGTAGATCGTTCAGCATATGTCTTTCATTTTTAACTTTACTAAGCAGTTTGACCGATGGAAGTTAATAAATAACGACAAAATACCCCCGAAATTTCTTCTTTTCGTTCTTCATTTTCAACTGATGCGTAAACAAGGCTTCTGTGCGTATGCCAGAGTTTTTTCTTTCTCGCAAAGACCGAGTTGAGTTTTTAATGAGAGTGAGTTGCGATTTTTTAATTAATAACTCAACTAATTATTAGAATTTTTAAATTCTGTGTCTCAGGTGCATCAGGAGACATTTTGAGCTAGCCTCACAAAAATTTTCAGTCTTGTACGTGCCATAGATTTTGCTAGACAACGCACACACACAGACATACAGACAGAGCAAAACTTTCTTTTATTAGTATATATAAGTAGTTAGTGTAATTTTTAATAACCTTACCATATAACTGGGATTAGCCTAGGAATGTCAATTTAGTTACCAAAATTCTTCAAAATTTCGTTTTTTTAAGTTGAATTTTATCTTACAGGATTGATGAAGAAAAAATATATTATTGTTCCAAATGAAATATTATTTTATTAAATGAAATTAATCAGGACTTATCACAGAGTTATGCCTACAAAACAATGTTGTTCAGATAAACATTTAAAGAAAGCAAATTAATGTAAATGCGATTTTCACATTTGAAGTACCATTTTAACAACCAGTTAGCCGAACTCAACACAAATTAACAACCGGTTCTACCGAACCGGCTGAATCCCACCACTGGTTACAATACAATTAACATATGATATTAGAAGATGAATTAATATAATTATTATGAATAAATTATTTAATGTAAATAATTAGGATTAAAAAATGGTAAACACACAAACAAGAATTACCATACTTTTTGACACTTTAATGTTAATCGATATTATTTATAAAATAATATACAATTTATTATAACAAAAATGTATTTTCATTCAGAGGGAGTTCTGAACAGATGTCATACATTCCCGCAGCTGACATCTTGGATTTTTTCTTGCCGTGAAAACCTCTTTTCCGCCAAGTAGTAAATGTCACCAAGCAGCGATTTATGCGAATGTTAGGCTTAACGAAAATAAAATATAAAACATCGCCAAGAAATCTCAAAACATCCAAGATGGCGGCTGCAGGAATATATCGCATCTAAGCCAGGAGTTCAGAAAGATACATCTTTCACAAAATTTGACTGTTGCCAGAATATAGTTATGAAAAATATGTAATCTTACCTGTAACAGACCAACATGAAATATGTAACAGATAAATAAATAAATACAGAAAAAGAAGCTATGTTGATTTATAATGGATTTTATTGATTTTGACTATTCAAAATTTTATAAAATACATTGTAAATATATGTTTTTAATACTATCAGAAAATATACATATACAGTAAACTCTGTCTAAGGCAGAATCAATCGGGACTGAGGAAATTTTTTGTGGTAGTCAATATTCCGGCTTATGCAAAAAAGCTTCCCCCCCCCCCCCAAAAAAAAAAATCCCTCGAATTTGATGATTTTTTATTGATTTTCCTGACTCGAAAATCAGTTGAAAACTGAAATTCTGAAAGATCTTTTGTCTTTATAGATAAATGAGAAACGCTATTAAATTTCTTAGTACTGCTGTAATACATGCGAATTGGAAGTTTACACACACACACACACACAAAAAAAAAAAAAATAACCAATAAACTTCGAGAATGAGACAGAACGCTATAACTTTGAATTTGAGTACATCCTTAACCCGTAACTGGAGACGGGAGTCAAAATGACTCCACGTTTTTCTTTGGCTCTGATTATCATGTGATTTTTCTTCTTGGATAAAATCATCTCCTCAGTACCGTCAAGTATTTCTTTTATCATTACATGATTTGCAAAATAAATTGCAATGCTGTTTACAAAAGGCAAAAAAGAAAAATAACATTAGAGTCTTTTTGATTTCTATGTCTCTGATTGCGTAAGGAAATTCATGTCTCCAGTTACAGGTTAAAGTATAATATATTGCACTTTCGAAAATATATATTTTGATAAATGTTCATTCTACTAGAAATATAAACTTTTAAGTGTAATTTTGCATATGAAAAAAGGGTACAAGCATAAATTCCTTAAAATTTAAATAGTTTCTGTCCTTTTGAATTAACCTTTTCAAAGTGTTACGGAATTTAACTAACATGCACGACATTGAGTATTTGACTTATCAGTTTGAAAATTTAATAAACAAATTGCCTTTCATTTTTAAATTATCCTTTTTTCCGTCTTATGCAAAATTTTGGTTTCGGTGGGACCTTAAAATGCTTTCCGTTTCCACGTTAGACAGATTCCGCCTTATGCAGCATGAATTAATGTAATTTCCTATGGGCTCACCGAGACTTTAAAATTTTTTCGCGGTAGACAGATTTCCGGCTTATACAGAGTCTGCCTTAGACAGAATTTACTGTATTACCTGTAAAAAACAAAATACTAAAAATGGTAATATTGGCTTGGAATTGCCATGCTGTTACTTTATCCCATGTCCCATGATTCCCAATGAGACATTTTCTGAAATATATGAGGTGGTGTTTGTTTATATTGCTATTATTTAATAAATTTGTATAATAATTTGTTGAATAATTATATGTTGATATAAGTATTCAAATTAAAAAAGAAAAAAATACATATTTAACAGAACTTTTAACAGCTGAACCAGCATATACACAACACAAAGTTTTACAACTACTGAGCACATATATCGAAAGTATACACAAAAACCGAGACCAACAGTAATGAATAATCTTGAATTTTCAGCTACATTCTGTATTAAACATATTTAAAACTATTCTTTAAATTACTGTAATTTTTTTCTGACATATTACAAAGTCATCTTTATATGTGCATGAAATTTAAAGACATGAATATCCTAGCACTTTAAAATGGAATAGTGTTTTTCATTTTTCTACAAATGTATTGCATCTTGAGATGCAATTGATTATTCTCCAATGAAGAACCTTCCCATACAGTTCTGTCTATAAAATTGGTTTAAATCTCTAAATTAAACGCAACTTTTTTAAAGTCCCTTAGCCTTTATAGAAAATTCTATTTGATTTTTCAATATCTGAAGCAAAACAGCAGAGAATTTTGTGCATTTAAGAATGGAAATGACTTTATAAATGTGTTAGAAAATACCCATTTTGAGAAAAGCATTCAATGAAAAAAAAAAAAAAAAAAAACAAGACAAAACATGAAAGTATTCAGCTAAATATCAATATTCGGCCAACTACTGTCTAGTATTTAGCCACTCGAATATTTGAAAAAAAAAAAAAATAGTTGAATACTGAACAGTAGCTGAAAATTTGTCACACCCAGTGTTTTATTCTGCAATTCACCTACTTTCAAAATTTCATTTCTAAAACCATCATAGATCCTGAAATATGTTTCTACCATCCTCCCATAATTTCTTAATTTTAATCTAAAACACATTGGTTATGAAATAAAATGAGTAAAAGAGCATATTTTACAATAACCTCTTACTAAAGTAAAATTTCATATTTCTTTTTCTTCTAAATTTTTTCTAGACTGCATGAGATAAAAGCAGTTGAAAACATTCTATTACACAACCCTACTTTCTCTTTTTCAAAAAAATCCAAAGACAACTACTTGATCGCCTCCAGATAATCATCCTCCTAATTCTAGCTAGTAATAAACAATTTAAGTTAACAAACCATTTAAGAATTAACAAGGATAAAAAGGAAATCCTATATTTATTGTACTGGAAATACACTTGGGAAAATAATAGCTATATATATATTTAAAAAAAAAAATTTCATTTAAAAACACTTTTTTGTTAGCATTCAATGTTTATCTTAAGGATCACACTTAATTTCCAAAAAAAACAACTTTACAATACGTTAATTTGGCCTGGGTACTGAACCCGATTATAGAAAATTCTTCACTTTTTATGCATGGTAGAAAGCAGGAGCAAGTGAATTTAATTTTAAAAAATACAATTTTTGATCTGTTGGTTTTTTAAGTTTTCATAACTTAAAAAACACTTTACATTACTTTCCTCTCTCTCAAATATCACATATTCGCCCATTACTAAACAACACAGCTCAGGTTCAAATTCAAAGCTAAAGTCAGTTGAGTTAGAATACGATAAATTGTTCAAAGTTCAATATGATGTTGGTGTGTCAAAGTATTAAAGAGTCAAGGTAAGAGCCAAGATCAAAGTCTGTGCTTAACCCTCAACTCTGTAAGCCCAACACTATGTTGAACTCATCTACTCATCACGACACCCAACTCTATAAGTTCGAGCCCGAATACCAGGGAAAAGTTCTATAACCTACGCCTGAAGATTTGGCAATAAATATTTAAATGTGGTACTTGCAAAAGCAGTTATTTTTGGTATTATTAGTTATTTAGAAATTAGGGTTCAGGAGGGCTCCCCCCTCCCCCTTTGACATTAACAATTATTAACCACAAAAGGCCTCTTGTTTTTGTTAAATATGTTTATGTATTTTCTAGGGATGCACCGAATATCAAACTATTTGGTATACCGAATATTCGGCTTGAATGAATAGCAAACTATTCAGCCTGCCGAATATTCGGTTTGGCTAAATATTGAAATATTCGGTCAACCGAATACTTAAAAAAAAACTTTTAAAACATATTTTTAAAAACCTTATACCACTTATAAGTTTAACAGTCAATTTATAAAGATATTCAGAATAATTAGAAACAGAATCATATATTTAAATAAAAGATAATGTTTTTACATTATTTATTTGCTGTTTGTTAAGTATTATTTAAGAAAATTAACCAATCACGAGGATTTTCATAGGAATTAATTATGTACAAATGCAAGTTCCTGAATATTTTCCAGTAAATAATCTGTTTCTTGCTAAGATTTTAAGAACAACATTTACAGTCTCTGAAAATGATTGCCCACCCCAGACATCTAGGATGTATTTAAAAACTTCCTTGCTTAATAAAAGGGAGTAGAACAGTTATTCTTGCTGAGTTGCCACCATATAAAATTTGAATAGATTGTATTATTTATTTACTTTTACTTTAGTCTCTTCCTGACAAACAAATATTACTTATTTACTTTTACTTTAGTCTCTTCCTGACAAACCAATAATATATGATCCTGTACATTTTTTTTTTTCAATTTTTTCACAATTTCTCTTTGATTTTAAAATGTTTGTTTTAGAATTTAAGAAAATTTTGTTCATTTGTTTTAATTCACAGAAGAAGACATGAAATTTTAAAATTTTATTAATTAAAAAATTTTTATCAAGCAGATTTTTTTCAGCTTGAAGTTTACTTGAAAAAAGCTCTTGATTATCAAAATGAAAGTTTCTGTTTTGAATATTATGTACAACTGTTTTTAAATTTAACATTTTAATGCCTTTCAACTTTGAAATATCAAATTATTCGACAAGCCGAATATTCGGTATTCAGCCGAATAGTTACTATTCGGCTAGCCGAATATTTGGTATTTGGCCAAAATCACTATTCGGTGCATCCCTCGTATTTTCATTAATGATTAAAATGCCCAAAATGTTGTTTAAGCAGCATGTGTAATTTTGACACAGACGTACCAGGATTCCTTTTCGGCACCAATATGGCAACTTTTTGCCTGGCATGGCAATCCAGCAATTTGACTGGTAGATCAAATATTGCATATTACTATAAAGCCCTCTGGTATCAATAGTTGAGTCAGTTGTATTCTTGACAATGTAGTATGTGTTTTATAATCAATTAATAAATGTGCTCTAATTATAGCCTGAACACATTTGTTATATATAAACTGTTAAAAGCTTTTACACACTAATAAAACATTTTTACATATGAAACAGTTTATTTCTTAATAAAACACATACAATTTTATTGTAAAATACAAACACACAATTTTGTTTAATAATAAAAATTGTTTGTGTTTTATAATAAAGTCTGTGTGTGTGTATTTTACAATAAAATTGTATGTATTTTTTTTTTTTTTTTTTATAAAGAAATAAAAATAAACTGTTTCAAATTAAAATGAAATAATTTTGCAAGCATTATCTAATGTGTATTCAAAAACAAGTTTTCTCACCAAAATGGGAAAAAAAAAAGTCTGACATAGCTTTCCTAATTTTTTAAGATGGCGTAAAAGCACAGTTTAATAAATGTGCAAGTTTCTAAATATTTAAAAAGGATATTTTTTCCACCAACTTGAAAAATTTGGTAAGATACTAAAACAGCCATTTGAATTCTTTCGCCAAACATGCCCAGCAACACAGGATATGGAACTCTTTATGAATCCCACACTGGGTTGAAAATTAAAATTCGACTCTTAAAAGTTGAGATAGCTTACTCTAGCAAGGATAAAAGGTCAAGAGTTCTACGTTCTACTCATTTAGAAATAGCCCAGTTTCACTACAGATTCTTCAGCCATTGCTACAAGACTATAGTTGCAATTGTTTTGAAGTTAATGGTGTTGGGAAGGACTTTAGTGGACATGAAATAAATAGAATTGGAGATATTACATATTTATTTATTTCTATAGGTTGTAGTTTTATTTTAAACGAGCTCATAGCTTATTTTTCTATAAAAAATTAGGTTTATGCAAATCTTGCGAAGATTTTAAAGCTTAACATAAATTTTTCCATAATTTTCCACGATAAACGATCAATCTTAATTATAGATGATAAGCTCAAAAAGTGAGAACATTACAAAAGTGTTTAAAAACTGGAAGTTTCGAAGCAAATAATTATGAGCAGTGACCCGGAGCCGAACAATTTTTGATGCTCCAGCTCCAGCTCCGCTCCTAGAGAAAATACCGTGGCTCCAGCTCCAACTCAGCTCCGACTTCGCGCTTTTAAGTTGCAGATTTTAATTTACACGTTTAATTTTTTGCTCACAAATACTCTCTATCTTCATTAAAGATCTGGCAAAATGCATTTTTCTTCTCATCAAACTTGAAATGCTTGTTCAGAAAATATGACATCTTTTAGCTTTTGCTTTTAAAATAGAAAGTTTGGTAGAATTTTAAACACAAAAATCTTAAATTTCTTCTACACTTTTCGAACAGCCAAAATTGTACGACTACACATGTAAACAACAGGCGGCCATATTTGTTTTCAAATAGTGTTGTCACGTAGTTCAAGTAGAAAGTAGAAGTAAAGTAGTGTTGCCATTTTTGAGAAGTTTTCCTTCCCTAATAATAATAATAATAATAACCTAAAAAATGATATAATTAAAATACTGAATAATGATGTAATTAAAATATTTTAAGCCTAGAAATTTAAAAGACTGAAAAAAAAAAAAAAGATTTAAAAGAATATTAAAAACTAAAGGAGCCCTGGAGCTGGGGAAAATTTAGAGCTCCAGCTCCGGCTCCGGCTCCAGGAAAAACACAGCTCCGGAGCGCTCCGGCTCCCTGATTATGAGAGAACAAAAGGTAAGTAGGGGAGAGGGGGGCACATGTGAACAGTGCATATTTCATTCAGTTAATTTGAAATAAAAAATTTAAAAAAAATACCAATTGATGGTAGTACTGGTACCATCTTTTGGCTGAATTTTCAGAACAATAGGCCAGTTTGATTTCTGGTAGTTGTAATTTGTTTGTTTTAGAAGGTGTGAAGTAAAAAAAGTCTAAGTTACTGATGTAAAAATTCATTCAAGACATTTTTTAAAGAACATCAGCATTGCATTCTATAGTCACATTAATTAGGTAAGTCTACAAAAAGTTTTGTTTCCTTATTTCAATTAAAAATATCTTTTTTTTATAAGTTAGGCTGAAGTTGGTAGATGGGACACTTGTGAACAGAATATATGGGGGCAGATGTGAACAGTTCACAAGTGTATTTTCTAAGTCTGTAAATGTAATTTTTTTTCTTAGTTTAAAATTTAATTATTCTTGTCAAACATTGAGCTATATATTCAATGTTTTTAAGATTGCTTCAGTTTTAATTTACTGGAAATTTGATAACAATTAAAAGTGATTTAAAAGGAGTAGGTATATTAGTGTACAATTTTACGAATAATTTCTTGTATCTATGTTGAAACATTTTTTGATTTATTCACACAACTAAAAATAGGGAATCTAATTAGTTTTTATCACAGTTTTTATTCGCAAAAAATTATGGCTGAATCCCAATACAGCCGAGACACTTGGCATCGTTCAATTTGGCGAGGCGATAAATGGATCTTTGTTGTTACCAGTTCGTTTCGTAAATTCTTTCCACGCCTACAGTTGTGTGATCTTGAATTTGGATTGGTTGATTTCTTGTGTATTGGATTGCTACGCCTACCTTTGACAACTCAACTCCGCATGCTTTGTAATTTTTGTAGAACGAGCTGTCAAAGAAAGACGTTTTGTCTCGCGTTTTGTAATTGTAAAATTAAATGACGGTAAGGTAAGAGTTTGTTATTGTTAATATTTTCTGCAGTTTTTAGTTGTAAAATTTGAAAGTTAAAGTATGTGTGTAATTTAGTTTGAAATTGTGAGTATTTGTTCATTTTTTTTTTTGCTGGAAAGTTAAATGAAGTTTATCGACGACTAGAAATGTACTAAATTATGGCAATTCAACATTTTATAGAGTTGGTTTTCAAGAAAGATGTTTGCTAAGGTATGTTAATAATTTTATGTATTTTTTATTATAGTGATTTATATTAGCTGTTTATTGTATATTTCTCATGTATGCTGACCTTACGAGTTTCGTACATTTTGATATTGCTACGCATTGGGAATTGCTGAATTTTGATATTGCTATGCAGCGAGAATTGCTGAATTTTGAGATTGCTAGATGGCGAGAACTGCTGAATTTTCAGATTGCTACACACCAAAAACTGCTGGTGACAGTGATGTTTTTTTCGGTTAATGAACGCGAAGCGTTCATACATGTTCCCTGATTGCCGCTTTAACGAGTTTCCTGCGTTTTTCAGATTGCTGCAGAACTAGGTTGCTGTATTCAGTGATATATATTATTTTATTTTTTTTATGAACACGAAGCGTTCATACTTCTTTAAATTAGAAATGAATTGTTCAATGTTTACTATAATATAGGCACGTACTTACAATACTAAATGACCCTATGATTTTTTCTGAAAGTTGCTGAGAAATGAAAATTTTAATCATTATATCGTTACTCTGATTTGGAAAGGTACTTTAAAAATTTCACATTTTCAATAAACTTATGTTGAAATCGTTTGTTTTATTTTGAATCTCATAAAAATCAGCTTTCCTGTGTTTTCTAATACGTCGTTATTTATAAATATTGTATTTCCCATGATTCCAGGGTGGTGACGTAGTAAAAAACAGTCTGGAAGCATTCAGGAAGGTGGACCAATCACGTTAGTTTTCAGGTTGCCGCATTTTAGATTGGCATATGTGAGATATTTGGCGCTTCTCAGAAAAGTCGCCAAATGGGGTGTCTCGTCTGTTTTGGGAATCTGCCAAAATTATTTTTATCTTATTTATGCATGTGTTCACATGTGCCCCAGCTATGTTCACAACTACCCCTCCACCGGGGCACATGTGAACAAATTTAGACAATTTTTAGAATGATGATATAAGTTAGAAGTTCTTGATAAATGCATCCAAAAGTTTCACCAAACGAACAAACAAATTCTAAATATTCATATAAATAAATTTTTGGTTCAATAGCTCATAACAATTTTGAGAAATAGTCAAAAATGTAAAAAATGTTCACATGTGCACCCCCCCCCCCTCCTCTCCCCTACATTATTCTTTTTAATGTCATTACTTTTTATTTTCATTGAAAAAAATGAAAAACTGAAGGGACCTAGTAATTTTTTTAATCACGATTATAGATCGAATGCGCGACGCCCAACTAAAAAGACTATGACAGTCACATAAAACAAACATATTGATAAGCATTCGAAATCAATGTTTAAGGAACAAACAAACAGAATATAGTAACAGTTTATGAAAAACATTACCTGACATATTTTTAAAAAGAACTTCGCTGAGATAAAGGCACTTCGAAGAAGACGGTGCTTCAGTTTAAAACATAAACAAATGAAATTGGTTCGATTAAAATTCGATTTGAAAACAATCGATAAAATATGTTGGATATTAAAAAAATATGTAAATTAAGAAGTTTTGTCTTTTTTAAACATCCTCTATTTTATTAGTTTTCCTACAATTTTAACTCTAATAAAATCTGAAATATTTTATAGCAATGACGCTCGAAATGCTAAAGTGTCATTGAAATAATACTTTATTGTAAATGCATTTGAAAGTTTTAGACATTCAAATTCGGATAATTTTTACTTTGTCATATAAGACAGATCACAGAACACAAATGTCACAGGAAATCTCAAATTGTGCAAAAGAATAATCATTCTGAACAATTTTAAAATACATGTAATGCAATGTGCTTGCACCGCACTATCCTGAAGCGAGAAGTTACATCTTTTCTCCATCAGATGGCGTATTTGAGAGCTTGAATCGCCAATTGACCAGTCAGAAGTCTGCATTTTTCGGAATTTTTCACTGGTTTAAGTAAGCAAATTTTCTGATTGGCCAATCTTGTTTCGCTATGCATTTCAGGATTTAATAATAAGGATTTCAATGGACTTTAACCCATGCCGCGTCAGCTGCGGGAAAATAGAAGAAAAGTGTCTTTCGAAAGATCGGATGCTAAATGTCCGCAGAGGAATGGTTGTTACCATTCCGGGTAAAGTCCATGGCTACAGCGTCTAGAATACCTAGTGTGGAAATCTGCTATCCAAACAGATCGCAGCAACATCTGCGATATATTTTCAAATTTCAAAGTAAATGTATTATTACAGCTACAGCGCCTAGAATACCTAGTGTGGAAATATGTTATCCAAACAGTGCTAAAAATTTGTATCCCTTAAATGTGCGACGATACTGCTAAAATTTCAAGTGTCGATCGCAGCGACATCTGAGGGATTTTCGTATTACTAGTATTACATTGTATAGACTAGCAATTTCTTGCAGTTGTAGAAAATATCCTGCAGATGTCGCTGCGATCTGCATATTGCAGCAGTATCATCGCACGTTTCAGGGATACAATATTTTAGCGCTTTTTTAAGTATTACAGGGATAGCCGATTCCACACTAAATATTCTAGGCGCTATAATTACAGCGTCTAGACCAAATCGTCTTGGAGTTTTAGAGAATATCCTGCAGATGTCGCTGTGATCGATTCATTGGATTTCAGCATGGTTTGACATTTAAGGGATGCAATATTTTAGCACTTTTTTAAGTATTACCGGGATAGGCGATTTCTACATTATGTATTCTAGACGCTGTATTTGAAGGAATTATGTTTCTTGTATTCGTTGGCATCCACAGAACAGAAATCTTAGAAAGCAACCGGGAAAAAATTATACAATTTCCATTTTCAGTTAAGTAGCAAGTCTTATTTTATATTTAGAATTCCTAATTTTTTTTCTGGTAGCTAATTTAATGTTCTAGGTACTTTTCCTTGTAAGATCTTAATTTTGTTTTCGAAATTTATCAAATAGAAGTTGATACATTTTCTTTCATAACTATACCTTTTTTCCGACTGCTTTGATCGAAGGAACTGAAATAAAATATCAAAAGTGGGTGTTACATTTGAAAAACCAAAGTTGGATATTTTTAATATGTAGGCTATCCCTAACATTTTTTATTAATTTTATGAAAGTAGACACCATTCCAGTCGAACTGTTACCTCTCGGGTCTCAAGAATTTGATAATGAAGCATGGGATGGTGCTTTTTTTTTCCTTTTCCCACATTTAGTGTTATTATTCCATATTCCATGAATTGCGGACATTAACCTGAAAAATAATATAACATATTTTTTTTTACATAAATATGTATGCAATATTATTAAAATACTTTTAGTTGTAAGATAAAATCTAAGAAATATCCGCATGTTTTGTGCTTGATTTCATTGCGTATTGTGCTTGATTTTATCGATTTTTTTACACGGGCGCAGACGAATTAGGTTTTTACACAGGTCGGAAAATTTCGGGCCCTCTTGACCCATAGGTTTTCTGGATTGACTTGAGTATAGTGGGATGATTTAATTTTACAAAAAATACCACACTTGTAGCTTGTTGCATTTTAAATAAGTATATTGTACGCTGCGAAAAGAGCAGAAATGAAATTTCCTTTTCGGTGTAAGTCTAGAAATTGAAACACACAATATTATACGTTGAATAACGGGTAAAAAGCTTATGCGAAATGCAGTGAATCGCTCAATGAATGCTGGTTATTTTAACATTTATGCGAAAGATAAATATTTATTTTTTTTATTAAATTTTTTAAATCTTATTTTCGGGCGCGAGGCATTCCTAGGCGCAAGGACCTGTGCGGCCGCACCTGTCGCATACCTCTAAGGACGGCTCTGCGGTACAGGAGACAGGCCGGGATCCAGATAGATTTTGCGCTGTTAGCGAAACAAGATTGACCAATCTGAAGCGATGATTTTTGCGAACTTTTCGCTGCTTGAAGTAAGCAAATTTTCTGATTGGTCAATCTCGTTTCGCTAACAGCGCAAAATCTATCTGGGTCTCGGCCATTGTTGTTACTTTAGGTATAGCGTCTAGAATATATAGTGTGGAAATCGGCTATCCATGTAATACTTAAAAAAGTGCTAAAATATTGGATCCTTTAAATGTCAAACGATGCTGAAATCCAAAGAGTCGATCGCAGCGACATCTGCAGGAAAGTTTCTAAAACTCCAAAACGATTTGGTCTAGATCTAGACGCTATAATAATACGATATTCACGTTGAAATTTGAAAATATACCACAGATGTCGCTGCGATCGGCTCTTTGAATTTCAGCATCATTGCTCATTTAAGGGATACAAATTTTTAGCACTGTTTGGATAGCAGATTTCTACACTATTTATTCTAGCCGCTGTACTTCAAACCGTGTAAAAGTAAAAATTCGCCATATCTCGGAAACTATTTATAGGAAGGATCTGTAAAAGCAAATAGAAATGATTTCTAAATGATTTCTGGTCCTTTTTATGAAAAACATAATACAAATTATGGTTCATAAACCGTTTAATATGAATCTACTAATAATTTTCATGGTTAAAAATTTGTTTTGTATCGAAAAAATGCCTGGAATATGTCTGGGTCTGCTCATGGTATCTCCCTAAAAGGTGATGCCTTCGAATTAGATGATTTTTTTTTTTTTTTTTGGAAACATATAGACCGGGAGCCGGCAGCATAGACAATCACCTCACCGAGTTCACAAATGAAATTCTAGGATTAGTTAAATCTTGATTCGCATATTAAAACGCAATCTGTCTGCCAAGTCATATCTTGGTGGAAAACACCTGAAAAACCGATTTTAGGGGCTGACTCGTAGGTTTACCACTGTGTTTTCCTGCACCAAAAGGTATGAAAACATGGAGGACTGGGAGCAAGAAAAGGCAATAGACTTTACCCGAGGCTAACGAAAAAGACAGGCTACCGCGGTGGGTCCGATTGTTCTTTTTTTACAGACCGCTGGAGCCACGTGATGCTGGAATGCACCAATGAAGTTGTGCAAAACGAGCATCACGTGACTCCAGCGGTCTGTAAAAAAGGAAGAATCGGACCCACCGCGGTAGCCTGTCTTTCTCGTTAGCCTCGACTTTACCCATGTGACGTCAGCCGCGGGTAAACTGGAGAAAAACACCAATAGGAGTGAAGAACATTTTAACACTGCTTCCCCTTCGTCCAATAAACAGTCTTTTTCGGCGAGTATCTCCCCGCAGAGGCGTGGCTGTTGCCATTCGTGGGTAAAGTCCATGGTAAACCTACGAGTCAACCACTAAAATCGGTCTAATATAAATTACAGTTTTTGACATGCATTTAATATTAGCATCTTCAAAATTTGACCTTTTCTGACTCTAAGAATTAAGAAAAAGTATATAAACTAAACCCTTTAGCAAGCTGCTTTAATCCTAGGAAATCAAATAAAGTATCCAAAATGAATGCTATCATATGAAAGATTAAAGTTTGTACAATTTTTAATATGTATACGATGCCTATTTCAAAAATTGCATACATATTCGAAAAGTAAACGCAATTCCCTATAGGAAGGCTTCGCGTCCGATTTTTTTCTTATTTAATAAAAAAAATAAATATTTAGCTTTTGCATAAGTGTTAAAATAAGCAACATTCATTGAGCAATTCACCGCATTTCGCATAAGATTTTTACCTGTAGACGGCTTGGCTGCCTACGCATAAGATTAGTACCTGTCACATCTCTTCGCAATAATTTGGTTATAAAATATATGCGGTCTGGTGCGGGTTTTTTTCTACGATTGTACAAAAAACCTTATTAATTTAAAAATAATAATAATCTAGTTTAGAATGAAAGAAAAAGATGGTTACAGAAATCGTAATTTTAAAGATCTGTAAGGAAAAAGGGGTAGATTTTTTTAAATATTTCTTAGAAATTTGTTTAAAAAAATAATATTCTAAGGATTTCGTTAAACAGATTGTGTGATTACCATCAGTTTTTTTAAAATAGTGCAATTTGCTTTATTCTCACATCATTTTATCTGACATTAACCCTGTCCGACGCAGTGTGTCTAGGTCGGGATACCTAATTTTAATTCATAACTTACGAACGGCACCAAGAATATTTTAGTAATTTTTTTTCTTTTATAATGAACATTTAAAGTAACATGTTTTTAATTTCTAAAAAAGTCGTTTTTAGATTCCGGTGTCAGTCAATCATTGCATCATTTTACAACAAAAATTACCTGTGCCGGAAAGGGTTAAATAAGTTGTATATTTCTATTTCAAGAAAGTGGCGTCAACCAAACAATTGAATTTTTCAAAAGTGGCCTACACTTATCGGGCGTGACGCTTAAGGTGTTGAACTAAGAGAAAACTGTGGCCCTATCCATTATTTTAAGAATTTCTTATTCACCAAACAAATTTCGGAATAGTAATTATCTCTTCATTTAATCACCAAATCTATGTCATAAGTCAAATAATACCGGATATATTTACATGTTTAATATATATAGTAGTTGGGGAATTGAAAAAAATATTCGCTAACACTTTCCGGCACGGGGAAATTCTGTTTATAAACTGTTGAAATGAAATAATGGACTGATACAAGAATTTATAAACGAAGTTATTAGAAAATACAAACTCGCTTATTTTCACGTACATTATAAAAGGAAATTTTTAATTAAATATTCTTGGTGCCGTTTGTCAGTTTTGGAATTAAAATTAGGTATCCTTTTTTAAGGACACCGCCCTCTAAAAGGTTAAACAGAGCTGTTGGAAAGCCCCGCTCCTCTTTCCCCTAAAATGGGCAAAATTGTAGAAATATTTTTTTCAAATTAGAAGTGTTATAAAATTAATTTTATTGCGAAATATTTTTCTAAAACGTATACGTATATAGAATGATTGCGAGACATGTATTAATTTTTCACTATCTGTGTATGGTGCGTGTGTAAGCTGAAAGTCACACATATATTAATAATTTATAATAATAACAAGCGTCCCCCCTCTTTCGTTGAAGCTATAGATAGAAATGAATTAGTATATGAACATTCGTAATGATTAGACAGGGTTCGTATGCGTCCTTGAATTTATAGACTAAGAAATTCTTCGGTACCAGTATTTTCTTATAGAAAATACGTCCTCAAATAAGGCGAAATTTCGTGTGTTTAACACCTTGAAGGGTGGTAATGCAGTGTATGATGAGAATTTACTTTTACTTGTTTACAAATAAAATATCTTGTTAATACTGGTGTCATTACATTATTTGAACATTTTACGAATACAAGTACCTTGCCCCTGAAAGGGTTAAACAAGATTTATTTTTCTATAAAAAAAATATTGATATTTGGCCTTGAAAATAACGGTCCCCGTACGAACCCTGTTAGGTTACATTTAAAATAAAACTGTTTTGAAAATTTCTTTTCTGTAAAATAAAATACAAAAAAGGATTATTAAACGTATTCATATCATTGAATATTATCTGCTCTCTTATTAAATATTATAAGTGACGCAATTCTATGCACTAGTTATTCACAGAGAATGTTATCCAAAGCAAAATATGGCAATTAGATTAATATCTTTGAGACAAGACAGATAACCCGATTTCCATACCTAACTTCCTAGCCTAGGGATATGAACTGCCAAGGATGTTCTACACAAACGAAGACTATTTGTCTTAATCAGAATGTACGATGGAATATTCATCTTTCGTTCTTCAGTCTCAAAAAATACAGAGATATGCTAGAAAACTACGAATCAATCTCACAACTGACTTAACTCTTTGCGTTACGCCTTATGAGACTTTGCCAAGAAATCAAAATGATTCATTCTTGATTCTTCCATAACAGCGTTAAAAGAAAACTAATCCGATGTACCAATCCCAAAACTTTCTTCCATCTGATACATGTTAATACTTCAAAATTCGTTACCAACGTGCCAAAATTAAAGGACAATCTTTGCCCATCATGTGGTTTCTAAAGATACTAAATTCCGTGCATTAGTTCTTGAGATATCACTATCGCTAAAATCGAGTAAATCTTGAAAAATGCAGCATAGTAGCGCCACCTGTTGTGTTATTTACACCAAAAACTTCATCAATAACACGCTATGTCAACATCTAACAGAATATAAAGTTTGATGAAAATCCGTGCAATAGTTTTTGAGATAGAGCTATTGGGGAAATTGTGAACCATTCTGCATAGCAGCGCCCCCTGTTAGGCGATTTGCATAAAAATTAATCAACACCAATTCATATCAGGGACCAACTTAATCTGAAGGTTTACGAAAATTCCTGCATTATCTCTTAAGATAGATGTATTGCAGGCATCCGGGGGAAAATGCAGCTTAGCAGCGGCAACTGTTGGGAGATTTAAATCAGAAAGTAATCAGCACCAAATATATCAGGGACTAACGGAATCTGAAGCTTGATGAAAATCTGTACATTAGTTCTTCAGATATAGCTATTTCGGAAATCATAAATAATGCAGCATAGCAGTACCACCTGTTGGGTAATTTACGCCAAAAAGTAATCAGCACCAATTTATATCTGGAACTAACTAAATCTAAAGATTTATTAAATTCCTTAGATTAGTTTTTGAGATGGAGCGCCCACAAAATTTATGCCATATATAGACAGAGTCACAGACTCACAGACAGACATTTTCTAAAATGTCTGGACTTTCTAAAATGTATAAATTCGTCTAAAACCGAAGGTAGAAAATTTTCACGAATCCAATACATACTTGCCAACTTCCCGCTTTCTTTAATTCAACAAAACCTACTTCAAACCGGAAATTTTATTTAATAAATGAAACAATGTAGGTTTCAAATAACTACCACATAGAAGCAAGAAACATTTAATTTAATATATTTTCTGGTTGAAAATGCGTTTTTTCATAAAAAAAAAAAAAAGCGGGAGGTTGGCAAGTATGCAATACTTTCTTCTTGTAAAGATAGAAGAAAGTAAAAAACAAAAAAAACATTTACTTACTTGAAATGTAATGTTCCAAATATGTAGTACGTGTCCAAATATGTAGATTATACCATAATATATATTTTGGTGCTGCCATGTGTAATTAATTCAAAGTAATAATTGTTGCTATGGAATTATTAAAACACATGATTGCTGTTTTCCGCGGTCAATTCTTACGAAAGTACCAACAGAAGAGGGGCAGGAGGTGGGTTATATTTCTAATATTACTTTCGCATCGGATATTTAATATACCTTAACGTGCTAAAACATTAGAGCAAAAAGTCTTCGAATCTACATTTCGATCAGACAAAAAAGCCTTAAAACAAACCTTAGTTTGATTAAAACAAATTTTAAATGGTGTGGCCGGCATACATAAAGGTTTTTCTCATAGGTTTTTCTCATAATGATCTCAAATGTAACAATATTTTCATATCGGAAACTGCACAGCTGCTATAGCAGATTTTGGATTTTTAACATTTGCAGATAATCACATCTATAAATATGGGACTCCATTTATATATCGTTGCACCGAAGCTCGTCTCACGGAATCGGGGTTAACGCCATTTGACGGCAAAAAACTGGATGCATGGACTGTGAGAATGCTTGCATTCGAAATGCTCACTAAAATGCCTCTTCTTACAGAACTATCTATTCAAATATTCCTATCTTCGTGGCTTACAAATATGCTATTCCATTTATATATAGTTGTCCCGAAGCTCGTTTCACGGAATCGGGGTTAATTCCAGATGACGGCAAAAAACTGGATACATGGATTGTGGGAATGCTTGCATTCGAAATGCTCACTAAAATGTCTCTTCTTACAGAACTATCTACTCAAATATTCCTTTATCTTCCTGGCTTACAAATATGCTACTCCATTTATATATAGTTGTCCCGAAGTTCGTCTCACGGAATCTGGGTTAACGCCAGTTGATGACAAAAAACTGGATACATGGACTGTGGGAATGCTTGCATTCGAAATGTTCACTAAAATGTCTCTTCTTACAGAAATGTCTAATAAACCAAATATTCCTTTATTTTCCTGTTTTACTAATATGCGACTCCATTTATACATCGTTGTCCTGAAGCTTGTCTCACGGAATCGGGGTTAACCCATTAACGCCCAAATTATTATCTACGTTAAAATGTAAATTTTGGATTTCCAACCACTTTTAAAAGTAGAGAAATTTTTATCCTATTTTACCAAGGAATTTGTCTCGTGAAAGAAAGTATATATTTATCTTCATATTTACTGGTGTGAAAAGCGCTTTCTTGCCAAATACGTGTGATCCCCAAATGGGGATCATGGCAGGGAATGGGTTAACGCCAGTTGACGGTAAAAAATTGAATACATGGACTGTGGGAATGCTTGCATTCGAAATGTTCACTAAAATGTCTCTTCTTACAGAAATGTCTAAATCAAATGTTCGTTTGTCTTGCTGGTTTACGGATGTTTATCCTGTGTTACAGAAGTATCTACAAAAAGAAAGTTTTATAAAATTGATGAAAGAAGCCTTTCCGACTTCTGAAAATGTCAATGAAATAGCAGATGACATTATTAGTTTTATAACTGCGTGTTTGAATATAGTACCCGGAAAACGCACTTTTATTCATCATTCAAAAACACAAACTCCTAGGAGGTTCATCGAAAAATCCGGAAACTGAAAATCATGTCCATATATGGAAAAAGAAAGTGAATGTTCGAGAATTCAATGCAATCTTGCCACAAAACAAGTTGCAAATAATCCCAGAGAGTATAACAGTAGAATCTTACAATATCCAGAACAGTGAATGCAGCATTCTATGTTGCAAAGAAAAACCATCTGATGCTGATCCCAATATCATTCCGCCGTATATATTTGAAGAACTTTTTTCAAGTCATCAATATAAACATTAATTAGGAGATATTATTGATCAAAAGAGTTTAAAGGATTTCCATGCTATAAATAATAAGTCATAAAAATAGATGAAAATTCCAGTTGTGAAGTTACGCAGCATCCATCTAAAATAAACGGATATTTATCTGCATTATCCACTCACCGTAATACATTAAATATGCCGGATCCACAAACAGATCAAAATTTAAAGTATGATTTCGAGTTTGATCACTTTGAAAGCAATGAAATTCCGATTCCACCAGCTTCATTTATTCTCGCATCACATTTTAGAAATCTTGAAAAGACAAATAAGATAATCCCTCATGGCCGCAGATTTAGAAAATGGTGGCGAAATAAGAAAGATTCCGTGTCTAAAATTTTTGCAGTCTGTTTTTCTTATGTAAAAACAGAATCACTCTACTGAGGAATAAGTTATTGACAACGTGATCATAATAATCGGTGATTTAAATACGAATCTGACAAATGCTTCCTGATATCTTGTCTTCATTCAACTGATCTAATGTGATTAAATAAGATCTAATTGAAATGACTTGATCGTCTCTCGGATTTTCTCCTGAGCATTCCTCTAACATCTTGTATAAGTGTTTTCTAAACATCATATTTTGTAACAACTTGCAGCAGTCTTTCTTTAACATTGTATACTCTATTATCTTTTAACAATTCTTTATCAGTGTTGTAGTTGTAAAAAAAGCAGAGAGTATACGGTATAGGCAAAGGGTATACGCTGGCGTCATGAACGTTCATAGCTATGTATACACTAATGCTTTATTTGTAAAACAGAGGGTATACGGAGCTTCTTAAAAAATCCAGATGGTATACGGCATATATTCCCGTATACCCTCCACTACATCCCTGTTTTTTATCCAAAATCCTGTCCTGTACCATCTTATAGCAACATCGTGTCCTATAACATCTTTTAGCAGCCTTCCTATAACACCTTAGCTTTAATATCATTAACATCTCTGCTTATAACACCAGTAATTTCTTGAGTACAGCAGCAGGGAAAAAAGTCCACCGACCCATGCCTTAACAGACAGCCAACCGAGGTGCAAGATTGGGCGGTGGTGAAGATGGAGGGAAAGGCAGCCTACCTCCACATTGGTTCCCTCTGGTGACGTACAGATCGGGTTTTTTCGACTGTACGGCGAAACGGCTGCCAACTTGAGAATTTCTCTAAAAATATGAAATGCAGACTCGATACTTAATGAAAGTGCCAAACAAGAAGTTTTATGTGAAAGATAATTATTGAAAGATGACCTAAGTGTTTCATACTGTTATCTAGAATTTTCGAACAGATGACTTTGAGACATTTATGATTTTGTTCTACATTGAATGAATACAATTTAAAAAAAGAAAGAATATACTAGTTAAATAAAATATTTATAGACGATTTATATGTTTTATTTCACTTATAACATACTAGATCTAACCTGCCTTTTGTCATGTAATTTTGTGCTGTTCACTCTCAGATATTGTCAAAACAGCGTTAACAACTTTTTGTTATATACGTCCTTTTTCGTAACGTTTCGGACCTGCATTAGGAGTTAAAGGTAGCTTCCCTATCTTTTTCTGTTTTAAGAATTTTGCTAATTTTACCTAAAAACACGACAGCTAAAACCCACGGAACCCGATTATCCCCTTAACGCTCGAATTAAATTAATGTTAAAAAATTCAAATTGCTTATTGGCACCACTTTTATGAAAAAGAAATATTCACCTTATTTAATGACAGGTAAAACGATACTAAAATATAGCCAATTTCACTATTTTATAAAACTGGTGGGAATCAAACAATTTGAGTAAAAGACACAGCCAGTGAATATGACGGGAGCGAAAATTAAGGGGTTAACCAACGTTCAGGGCCTGATTAGCAACGGGGCACACTTACACCAGTAAATTTTAAAAGAAATGTTCGCCTTATCTAAACGCCGTAAACATGTAAGATTTCTGTCATGAATGAGGTAAAATTTTCTGTTTCTTTTTACTGGTGGGAATGTGTCCAGTCGGTAATCAGGCGCTGACAACGTTACCAATTTTTGTCAATACATAATTGGAATAGAAATATAAAGAAATTAGTCAAGTATTGTCAAGTTGTTTTCATTTATGGCGACTTAATTTTAGCGCCTGTTTTGGCGACAATTTGCTGTTTTTCAATTTCCATTTCAGAAATGAATACACAAGATGTCGAATTGAGTTGCCTTAAACTTTACTTCTGAAACTAAAATCAATTCATTTATATTTGAATGACGTCAAAGGTCTTTTCTAATTTAATCCTCCGCAAGTGATCAAAGTGCGCATTGTTCACCATGGTTTTAAGAAAGTATAAAATGCACGATTGATTAATTTTTTAAAGCGGTTTCTTTACATTAAGAATAAGTTTTTAATGTCTATAACTCAATATATATATACATTTTAGAAGGTACCTTAACTTTCAAGAATAAATTTTTAACGATCGCTCTAAAAATGTAACTGTTATACAAGTTTATTAAAAAATAATAATTTTGAGAAAAAATACCAGATTTGCATATGAAACGCGATGCTGTCAGACCCTGAGAGTCACATAATTTGCGCTGTTATAATATAGATTATACTTGTTATCATTTGGAGTCATTTTAGATTTTCTATAACAATATTGTATAAAGACATTGTTTCTTATACATATAAGTCCTTTTATAAAATTTATCTTTTCTATTAGATAAAATAATGATTCTTACATACTTTTTGAAACCATGCAGTACTTTTTAAAAGTAAAACGTTTTCGGCCTTTTCCCCCAGAAATTAATTTACTAACCGATTACGGTAAGTGAAAATGCTGCTTGCACAAGAGAATAGGAAACAAGCTTAATGTTTTGATATTAAAGATTTATTTTCTATTCATTTTTGCATTGTAGCCTCTAAGGATATCATTTTGGAATATAATTTTAGCTTTAATAATATTGCACTTTGCGAAGATTTCTCCAAAGGAAAAACTTAAAAGATATTTACGGGAAGATTTACTTCTTTACTTAGATATTGCTGATTTTCTGCCTTTCATCTCCTTTTATAAACTTAAACAAAAAAAATGACAGATTCGCAGCCATTATTTACGAAATTTTCGCTTTGAAAAATCAAAAACGTCTGTCTTTAATTGATGATACACTTACTAAATGATGTAATTGACGATATTGAAAATACTGCGTTCAATTTGATTCATCTTTTGATTTTATATCACCTATTTTTAGATTAACATTTTTATTTTTAGATAGATTTTTAGATTATTAGATTATTATAACAATATTGTAGAAAGTCATTACATATCTTCCGGTTTTCTTCTTCTTCTTTTTTTTAAATCAACTACTTCTTTTTTTAAATCAATTATCCTTTAAGGTGCTTTAACGTGCCATGTTTGACGCGTCTATTCTCATTTCTATTAACGATTGACTGTCATATAAATGAAATATGATTCACACTATATGTGATTCACTTCATATGAAGATATTAGGGTGGTCAATTTGTTAAATTCAAATAAAACATTTCAAACTCTACTATGTTTTGTGAACAATCAATGCACATGTAATGAACTGCAAATGTAATAGAAAAGATAATAGTTCAATACTTCAAAATGTAGAACTAGACAGTAACGCACGGTGTGTTTTCACAGAATGCATGGGAGTTTTGAATAACAAAAAAATTTCCAGCAGAATCAATACCTTTATCACCGACAGTTAGCGCTGTTGTGGTTTTTAAGCTGCGGCATGTCACTATTTAACCCTTTCCGGCACGAAGTAATTATGTTCGTAAAATGATGAAATGATGGACTGACACCGGAATTTACAAACGAATTTATTAGAAAATAAAACTGGCTTATTTTCCCGTTCTTTATAAAAGGAAATTTTTAATTAAATATTCTTGGTGCAAGTACTCTTAAAATTAGGCGTCCTTTTCTGTGGGCACTGCCCGCTAAAGGGTTAAGCTATTATATGGTAGGAATAAAAAGTCCTTTTAGATCCTATATAAGCATTGTACCACTTTTGACGTCAATTCTCATTACTATTAACTTCAAATTTTAAAATGTTCTGAACAATTGATGCATAGTCCATCAAAATTGCTCCAAAAATATCGAAACGACTTCTATAGATTTCACAGTTTTGGGTCGCAGCGAAAGTTTTCTGCATAATTGAACAATATACATTGATGTGTTGAACTTAATACAAAACTTTAATTATGGAAATGGTATTACACCGCAAAATAACTTATATAGTTTGTAGGTTCAGGAAAAATGCAGTTAAACTTGAATAGTTCGAAGTTGAAGTGACCAGAGAAAAATTCGAAGTAACCAAAAATCCGAATTACATACATTCCCTCCAAAAAGAAGCGGTAGATAAAAGATTAACTCCACGATGAAAGATTTAACACATAAACTTTATCTAAGAATACTGCTACATTTTTTTTTCATTAAATCAAACATTTTTTACTGGTTGAATCATTCATCACTTTTAAGAAAAAAAAATGAGGTATTTTTGATAGGTTTCTTTAAATGAAATTTTGAAAGCAATCTTCTCGCATAGTGTCATTCCCGCCCCTTGAATACTAGGCCTGAGCACTGACACAAAAATGGCGACTGCCGAAGCGGATTCTTTTCATCGTGTGTGCGGTCCCTTGAATATTGGTACCAATAATTTAAAAAAAGTTTTTTCCGCTTTATTTTTCTGAGATCTTTCTAAACATCCCACAATATTACTTTTTATATCGTCGTATAGAGAAAAAAATGTACTTTTAAATGCAATTTGTTTGAAAGCTGTATCTCAATTTGTTTCTGAGTTATTAAATTTTTTTTTGTAGTTTTTATTACTTTTTAGGTGCGTTCGTAATTATATAAATACGTAGCACCTATACTCGTCGTTCAGTCCGTCTGTCCGTCCGTTTGCCACACGAGTAACAAACGTCTGTGTCACAAGAGTAACGCATAATATTTTTGTCCATAGTTTGACATAAAACTGCGTTACAACAAAAACAAACAAAATATTTAAAGTTTAGTTGTTTTCTCCGTTATTAGAACAGTTCTTGAAATAGTTTTAGCCATAATTAAGGTTATTTCGTAAATTTTAAGGAAGATAAATTAACTTTATTGGTGTTTTTTTAATGGATGGATTTATTTTTATTAATTTTTTGTTATTACTTAAGACTATAAAATATTAATGACAAGTAATTAAAGATTGATTAAAGCAACTCAACTCGTGTCATTTTTGTGTTCTTTCTTTTGGTTTGAAGCACATGGTCTTTGATCAGATATTTTATAGGCTTTGTAAAGCTTCGTTTACTAAATTCTGCTGTATGACCTACAGAGATTCTTATAGTAACTCTTACGTAAATGATTCTGATAGTATATTTTAAAGAAAAGATTTTAATATTGCTTCTTATGTATAACATTATTTTAAAGAGCAAGAAAAATTCTGCTAAACGCCAAAAATTGTAGAGAAAAAATAAGAATCAAATTGAATATGTTGATGTGAGAAAGAAACAAAACAACATGTATTATGATAAAATAAGTCTTAGAGTCAGCAAAAGCTTCAGCAAGAGAATGAAAATATTAAAAAAAGTAAAAAGTAGAGAGCCAGCTAACCTCAGATTCTGAAACGAAAAAAAAAATCCAACTCCACAGCTTTGGGGAATTTTATGTCGATGAAGATTTAAGAAGATGTCATTCTTCAGCTAAATCTGCATTAGTTAAGTGTGAAAAAAGTCACATAATTTCATCACTCCTAGGTGACGTTTACTAAGAGAATAAGTTTTTTGTTTAAAGAAGCTTTCCTAAATTGAAAAATTGGAATTTCTTTTGCACCTTTAAAGCCTAGTTTCATAAAACAATGCATTTGTGGTTGTCATGAAAACATTCAAGCAATTCATAATGTAGTGACTCGTGTATTTTCTGCATTAAACATTCCTGTGAAAAATGTCATGACTTTGTTTGCAGAGATACATCATAATTAGAATGTATGAATTCAGAATGTCTAATTTGCGAAGATAACATCGAATAATTAAACTATTATTTTAACACAGTCAAACTGACTGGTAAAGTTATCATACGAGTCATTTATCTGAGCGAAATATGCTGGCTGGTTGTCGGCCCAGTCAGCTTAAATGGAAAAGCATTGGCCTTGTAAGCCAAGGATCTGGGTTCGATTCCCGGCCTGGGCATTTTTTCGCTCAGTTGGAAATATTCATTTCATATCGAATAATTATTTGAAAAGGAAGTCCATAGTACAGAACTTCTTATAAATTATTGTGAATAGCAAAACGATGACAAAACGTTTCGCTATTTACAAAAATTTATTAACATTTTGTCAAAACTGTTACTTTCTCAAAGCGTTTTGAAAAAATAACAGTTGAAGAAACCATTTCTGATTGTTTGCAAAATTTCCCAAAGCAACTAAATCCATTTCTGTGGCACACATTCCTTCAAATTTGTACACAGGATTATTTTGATAATGCCAAAAGAATAACCATTTCTCAAAGAATCGTTATGCCAGTGAATTTTCTGAAAATTGTACATTTTTATGCCAAGACGAAATTTTGGTACGAAATACTGCATTCTGGTCAAATGCACAAGCGACTGTAGCCATTATTTCCAGCCATTATTTAGTAAGATCCCAAAATAGTAAAATCTTATGCTATTATTTCAGACAATGTAACTCATAATCAATTTTCTGTAAATTCTCTTGTATGTAAAATTTCAACATAGCATCTTTAAGGGAATGCATTTTTCTAAAGTGTATCTGCTTTGCTTTTTTATATGATGGTTGTGCTTTCTAATTTAAACAAAAATATAACTATGCAAATATGCCTGCAATGAATCAGGCTTCTTTCACAATTAACTTAATTGGGCATATTTATTTTCAAATACTCCTGGTATACATGCTGTAGATTTAGTTTGTGCGTGCCGTTGTATGATGATATATGTGGAATGAATTGCGTGCTAAAAAAGCAATTTTAGGGAATACTGCTTATTTTGTCAAAATTGTTCATGAAAGAACAAAAGAAAGCATACTCCATATATCAGATGAAGAAATGAAACTAATGTTTCATTACTTTGCGAGAAAATACCAACAGCGAAGAGCATTCAACAAATACAATTTGTTAAAACCATGAAAAAGGACACTATCTACTACAAACAATAACTAACATCATTCGTACAAAGAATTTGTGTTTCATTAAGTAAATAACAACGATACCTGAGAAGTTGCAAGTGATATTATTGATAAAGAAGACAATGATTTATTCTGTTCAGTAGCAGAAACTGAGAGGATGCTATGTGGTTACACTGAATGATTTTAAAATATTATGATTTAAAGATTCGTGGTTTTATTATTGAAGTGGTAAACGAAAATTATCAAATAAATTGCTAAGAGCTACTTAAAGCATAAGGAATTCTCAAGTTTGAACCTGATGACCACAATATGTGGCAAAAATAATCAAATTGGGGCTGACATTAATGCTCTTAGTTTGATAAACTCTCGAGGATTTTACAAACTCTAATTAATTTTAGAACTTTTACATTTTTTTTTTGTTGTTATTTTAAAATGTAACCATCATTAAAAGTTTTTTTCTACGGAAAAGTAATTTTTTAAAACTTATTTTAATTATTTTGTTTTGTATTTAAACTGAATTTTTGGGAAAATTCCTTTATGGACAAAATGTCACAAGAGTAAAATCGCAATTTGTCAAATGTAACTAATTCATGTGTTTTCAGATGAGTTCAATGATTAATATTTTTTAAAAAGATATAATTACTCTGCTATATTCTATAAATTTTATTTCCATAGTCTCGTATAATTCACGGAATTTCTGCGTCAAGCACAATTTTTGAAAATTGCATTTTTTTTGTGGTCACAAGAGTAACAAAATTTCCATTCATTATCTAGGCAAGTAAAATGCTTTTTGTTACAAATTGCGTATGGTTTATAAGAATAGATGTTTTATTAAATGGATTTTTGTGAAGGGGCTCTAAATAGACACCAATTCTTGCCTCTATCAAATGCTGAAAAATTGCAAAGAATACTTATAAAAATCCGGAAGAAATTTGCCACTGTGGTAATTCTCGTTCTGTTCAAGACTGTGTGATCTTGCTTCCCCCCCCCCACACACACACATACAGTCAACTGGGGTGATTTGCCTCCTTTTTCGACTCTTGTTGTCTTTAAAGATCCAAAAATTATTGAAATTTTCATTTAAATAATTTTTAATTCTTTTTTCTAGTTTCAAAATATTATTTGAAAATTTTAAAATTACATTTAGTATTTTTAAAGAATAGTTAAAAAAAATATAGTATTTAAAAAGTTGGACATAAGTCACCTCTGACTTGGGATGCTTTTGTCTCGTAAATAAAAAATCACAAAAAAGCGTTAAAAACTTTGAAGACAATGCAAACCCACTATTGTGCTAGAATAATAAAACATAATAAAAAAGCTACATCATTTCGAGATGAAAAAAAATATATATGGGTTAGTTCAATGGGTTTTTGTAATGTAAGTTACATAGCTGATCACTGCTATGCTTGCTGGCCACCGTTATTTTCATAAGGTTTGCTTGCCCTTATTCAATTAATGCGATATCTCCCATCAAATAAGTCACATTTTTACATTCTAAAATACTGGTAGCCAAAAATCGTAGCATGTGACTTACGCTACAAGTACTTATGGAAATAGCCTATGAAAATAAAAATGAAATTTTATTCAAAAACGAGTTATGCAGGACATGTAAAAACAATTAACAAAGTAAGATTAATATTTTCCAATATAAATTAAAAATTTCGATATATTCAATTATCTCAGGTACTAAAAAAATCATTTAATTGAGAAGAAATAAGTTTTTATTTCTTTGGTGGTGGTGGGGAGGAGGATAATTTTTTAGGACTTTATAGCTTATTCTTTAAAGTAATGATAATAATTGAATATTTTTCATACGCTTTTCTTTGACTAAATACATGTTGTACAACAAATTCTGGCACTTTCTGAAGTATTTCGACAATACATTTTTTATAATGTACTATCTACTGGATAACCTACTGGAAATTTATATGCAGATGCATTATTGAACAAATACCTGTACAAAAGAATAATACATATACATACTACTCCCCATATACATCTCACCCCAACCTGAAATTTAAAAGGCCGGTTTATGAATAAAGTCAATGTTGTAAAATCTAAAATTCACATATTGAACTTATTATAGACAAAAAAAAAACAAAACAAAAAAAAAACTAGTATGTTGTGGCCATCACAAAACTTTCTTCTATATAAATCACGTCAATTAAATCATTTAAATAGTATAAGGAATTACATCAATTTAGAACCAATTCGTATCAAAGTATACCTGAATTCGAAGTTTGATGAAAATTCGTGCATTAGTTATTGAGATAGAGCTGTAGGGGAAATTCTGAAAAATTCAGCATAGCAGCGCCACCTATTGAGCGATTTGCACCAAAACACAAACAGCACTAATTCATATTAAGGTATACCGGAATCTGAAGTTTGATGAAAATCGGTGCATTAGTTCTGGAGCTAGAGCTATTGTGGAAATCATAAAAAAATGCAGCATAGCAGCGCCACCTGTTGAGCGATTTACACCACAAGGAGCAAAACGTCAATTCATGTCAAGCACTAACTGAATCTGAAGTTTGATGAAAATCCGTGCATTATTTCTTGAGATTGAGCTAATACGAAAATCGTGTAAATGCTTCAAAATGCAGCATAGCAGCGCCATCTGTTGGGCGATTTGCATCAAAACGTTACCAGCACCAAGTCATATCAAGGATTAACGGAATCTGAAATTTTATAAAAATCCGTGCATTAGTTCTTGAGATAGAGCTTTTGCGGAAATCCTAAAAAATGCTACATAGCAGCGCCACCTGCAGGGCGATTTACACCAAAAACTAATCAGCACCAATCTATATCAGGGACTACCTGAATATGAATTTTTATTAAATTCCGTGCATTAGTTCTTGAGATAGAGCGCCCACAAAATTTGTGTCACATACAGACAGACGGACGGACAGACAGACAGACTCACAACAGACATTTTGTAAAAACATGTTTTTTGGAATCTGTGACTCATAAAACGTATAAATCCGTCGAAAACTGGAACTCGAAAATTTTCATGAAACCAATACTTTCTTCTTGTCAAGATAGAAGAAAGTAAAAAAAAAAAAAGCATACTTAGTAATCTGAAATCATTCATAAATAAAATAAGAATGTTACATTAAATAACAATTTCATTTTTATGCAAGTCAACTTTTGTCGTTTGCAAATAATTTGAATAATTAAAAAAACATGTACTTAGAAAAATGGAAATAGTGTATAGACATAACATTCAAAATAAGATTTCCCATTTAACCTGGATGAATGTTAATACTTCGCTTTAATAAGGAATTTTGTTACTATGCTCTAAAAGCGCCTAAAATTGGTCTGTACTGAAACTTTTTTTATATTTAACTTATTAACCCTCTCGCTGCGTAAGTAATTCGTGATGAGCGTCTTTTACAGAATTTTTAATCGTTTATCACCGGTTCTTTAAAGCAGAAATTGTTGACTATCATAATCGAGGATAACGTCCTGATTAAATCAGACAAACTTTTCGCTAAAAAATAACTGGTGAGAATAACCAAATAGTATTAATTTGACGGAAAAATGTATGCCCGAGCCTATTTCGGGCTGCTCAGCAAGAGGGTTAAGGACAAATAACTAAATAAATAAATAAAAGCATATTTAAAGATCTTAAATCATTCAAAAATAAAATAAGTGTTACATTAAATAAAAATTTCATTTTTCTGCAAGTCAACTTTTGTCGTTTGCTAATAATTTGTATAATCATGGTTCGTACGCCTCCTTGAATTTTGCAGATCAGAAAATTTTCCGGCACCAGTATTATCTTATAGAAAATCTCTTGTTAAAAGAAGACGGAATTTTCGCGCGTTTAACCTAGATTTTTTTTCTATAAAAAGATACTGGTAGATTTCCTGGAGAAATAACGGTATCCGCACGAACCATGATAATATAAACTAGTATGTTGTGGCCATCACAAAACTTTCTTCTATATAAATCACGTCAATTAAATCATTTAAATAGTATAAGAAATTACATCAATTTAGAACCAATTCGTATCAAAGTATACCTGAATTCGAAGTTTGATGAAAATTCCTGCATTAGTTATTGACATAGAGCTGTAGGGGAAATTCTGAGAAATTCAGCATAGCAGCACCACCTGTTGAGCGATTTGCACCAAAACACAAACAGCACTCATTCATATTAAGGTATACCGGAATCTGAAGTTTGATGAAAATCGGTGCATTAGTTCTGGAGCTAGAGCTATTGTGGAAATCACAAAAAATGAAGCACAGCAGCGCCACCTGTTGAGCGATTTACACGAAAAGGTACAAAACATCATTTCATGTCAAGGACTAACTGAATCTGAAGTTTGATGAAAATCCGTGCATTAGTTCAGGACATTGAGCTGTTGTGGAAATCGTGAAAAATGCTGCATAGCAGCGCCACCTGTTGAGCGATTTACACCAAAACATAAACAGCACTAATTCATATCCAGGTATACCTGATTCTGAAGTTTGTTGAAAACCCAAGTATTAGTTCTTGAGATAGAGCTATTGCGGAAATCTCAAAAAATGCAGCATAGCAGCGCCACCTGTTGAGCGATTTACATCACAAGAGGCAAAACGTCAATTCATGTCAAGCACTAACTGAATCTGAAGTTTGATGAAAATCCGTGCATTATTTCTTGAGATTGAGCTATTACGAAAATCGTGTAAATTCTACAAAATGCAGCATAGCAGCGCCATCTGTTGGGCTATTTGCACCAAAACGTTACCAGCACCAATTCATATCAAGGATTAACGGAATCTGGAGTTTTATAAAAATCCGTGCATTAGTTCTTGAGATAGTGCTTTTGCGGAAATCCTGAAAAATGCTACATAGCAGCGCCACCTGCAGGGCGATTTACACCAAAAACTAATCAGCACTAATCTATATCAGGGACTACCTGAATATAAATTTTTATTAAATTCCGTGCATTAGTTCTTGAGATAGAGCGCCCACAAAATTTGTGTCACATACACACAGACAGACGGACAGACAGACAGACATTTTGTAAAAACATGTTTTTTGGAATCTTTGACCCATAAAACGTATAAATCCGTCGAAAACTGGAATTCGAAAATTTTCATGAAACCAATACTTTCTTCTTGTCAAGATAGAAGAAAGTAAAAACCTGCACTGGAGACTGGAAACAATGTATAGACGTAATATTTAAAATAACATTTCACGTATAACCTGGATTAATGTTAAAACTTTACTTCTACTTCTTTTACAACAAATATTGTTGCTATGCACTAAATGTGCCAAACATTGCTCGATATTACAAACTTTGTTCATATTGAACTTATTAAAGGGGAAAAAAAGGCATATTTAGAGATTCTTAAACATTGGTAAATGAAATATTGGTAAATGAATGAAGTTATATTAAATAAAAATTTCATTTTTCTGTAAGTCAACGTTTGCCGTTTGCTAGTAATTTGATTAATTAAAAAAAAAACCTGTACTTAAAAAAATGGAAACAGTTAATAGATATAATATTCAACATAAAATTTTACATATAACCTGGATTAATATTAAAACTTCACTTCTACTTCTTTTACTACAAATTTTTTGTTGCTATGCACTAAATGTGCCAAACATTCGTCTATATTACAAACTTTGTTTATATTGAATTTATTTAAGGGGGAAAAAAGCATATTTAGATATCCTTAATCAATCGTAAATGAAATGAAAGTTACATTAAATAAAAATTTCATTTTTCTGTAAGTGCACTTTTGTTGCTGGCTAATAACCCGTAAGGCATGGTGACGTTACGGCGACGTCGATGTGAAGTCACGCTGTGACTTTGTGACCGTCGATGTGACGTCACGTGACGTCGATGTGAAGTCATAGTGACTAGAATGTGAAGTCGTTATGGCCGTTTTAGAACTCATTTGTGACGTCACATTGTGACCAATTTGTGAAGTCACGGTGAGACCAATTTGTGAAATATGTGTCATTTGTGACGAAATTATCATTAACACTGTGATGATTCTGTGACGACAGTGACAATATTGTGAAGTCACATTGTGACAGTTTTGTGAAAATTGTGTGATTTGTGACGATTTTGTCATTAACTTTGTGACGAATATGTGACTACAATGACAATGTTGTGACAGCGTTAAGATGCAAGACATTTATTGAAAAATGAAATCGCTATTCGAGTCCAATCAATGAACCTCGAAAATGGAGGCAGGAGTAATTATGAGTAAAAGAAAATTCTGAAGTTCACAGAAAAATTTCAGAATGTTTTTTTCACGATCCTTTGTCTAAATTTGCATTTTTTTCGTGATCCTTCGGCGAAATTCGTCTTATTTGCTCGATTTATTGACAAAATTTCACGTTTTTTCGCTATCCTTTGACGAAACTAGCTTTTTTCGCTATGTTTTGATGAAATTCGCTTTTTTTCGCTATGCTTTGACGAAATTCGCTTTTTTCGCGATCCTTTGACGAAATTCACGTCTTTTCTTCAATCTTTTGATGAAATTGCGATTCTTAGATGAAAGTCACGTTTTTTTTCACGACCTTTTGAAGAAATGAAAATTGTTTTCGCGATCTTTGACAAAATTCGCCTTATTCGCGATTTATTTACAAAATTTCGCCTTTGTTGCGGTCCATTGACGAAATTCGCATTTTTTCAACAATCTTTTGACAAAATTTGCTATTTTTAGATAAAATTCGCTTTTTTTCCCACGATCTTTTGACGAAATTTGCATTTTTTCGCGATCCTTTGACGAAATTCACCTTAAATGCGAGATTTATTAAGTTTTGCGTTTGTCTCGGTCCTTTGACGAAATTCACGTTTTTTCTGCGATTCTTTAATCGAAATTCATCGTATTTGCACGATTTTATTGACACAATTTCACGTTTCTTTCGCTATCCTTTGACAAAATTCGCGTGTTATTCGCGACCTTTTGACAAAATTCGCTTTTTTTCTGCAATCTTTTGACAAAATTTGCGATTCTTATATGAAATTCGCGTTTTCCCCATGATCTCTTGACGAAATTCACTTTTTTCCCGCGATTATTAGATGACATTCTTTTTTTTTCCGTGATTTTTTGACGAAATTTAAGGGTTTTTTTTTCGCGATTCTTTATCGAAATTCACGTTTATTCCGGGATTTTTTGAAGAAATTCGCGTTTTTTTTCGAGGTCTTCTGGCAAAATTCGCGATCCCTTGAAGAAATTAGTCCCCCCCCCCCCGTGATCCTTAGACGAAATCCGAGTGTTTTTTTAGATTCTTTGTCGAAATTCGCTTTTTCCCCAGTGAAAGGGACGCTTTTTCCCCTTAGACGAAATTTGAGTTTTTTCCCCAATTCTTTGTGGAAATTCGCTTTATTCCGTGATCTTTTGACTAAATTCGTGTTTATATCACGATCGTTTGACGAAATTCGTGTTTTTTTAGCGACCTTTTGACGAAATACGCGTCTTTTTCGGTTACTATTTGCCAAAATTCACGATGTTTTTCGGTCAAATTTTGGCGATCTCGAAATACTTTGCGATTTACGGAGTTAACGATCTAATGTATATTTTTAGGAACAAAAAGAAAATTTGAGGAGATTTTTGGGAATTTTATGGAGTAAAATAACAGTTAGGAAATTTAGGAATTTTAGGGGAAATGCGAGCCCTGAACAGTTGACGTACAATATATATCATATACACACGTTTTATTATGCCATATACAGGGATATACATATATGCTTATTTGTGGCACTAACTAAATGATGCTTATTTGCAGTTTTTATTAATTCTGCAATTACTTACTGCTCCCTCTAGGCCATTTTTTAAAGTTGCAGCCCCCTGCTCTTTTTAACATAGGCGAAATACACCCTTTTTAAAAAAAAAAAAAAATAGTGAAATTCACCTTTAGTTGCAATCAGAGATTTCTTGTAAAAAACTTCCCCATATCACAATATTTTTAAACCGGTGTTCCCAAGGCCTTGCTAAAATTATAGAACTTTATTTCTTTAGAAAATACAAGCTATTGTTAAATCATGTCGCTATTTAATTGTATTTTTCAATTTGTAATTTATAAAATCCTTAAAAATTAATGTCACTTTATTCATCATATTAACAAATTATATACTTTTTTTCTTATATTATTACTAAACACATTACTAATACATTTACTCGTGATGTAATGTTTTAACTGAACTAGCATCCCTTTTTTTCTATAATGAATATTAAATTATCATTTTAGGAATTAAAGCATAAAAATAATTTTTTTTCCTAATTAGAAAGTTAATTGTTGAAAAAATGATTAATTTCAAACGTTGTCAACAATTTGATATTAAGTGCAGAGATTAATAGTTTTAATAACTGTAAATATGAATAGTATTTAATACAGTTTTAGATAATTGTTACAATATATCAATGTATGTAACATTATTGCATACTACTAATGAAAATTAATGGTGTTTTATAATCACTCTAATTACACTAACTAATAATTATAATTAAAGCTTAACACTAGAACGGCGGGAAATTTTACTCAAGTTTTATAAAAAATATTTCACATCAGAATTTTTACTTAAAACTATTTAACTTATTTATTTAAGTTATTTTTGTGCAGCATACATTAAACTTAAATTATAAAAAGCCTTCTGGTTCGAATCGACATGTATTCATTTGTCAGGGGTCAAAATGACCCGTCGCCGCCGTTCTAGTGTTAAAACGTAGATTATCTTAGCAATTAGAGGTTTAATTGTTTTAGAAACCCCAAAGTATTGAAAGCTAGTCCGTGTTTTAATGCAGGAAAAAAATCATAAAAATCCGATTTAAATTTTAAAAAATCTAAATCTGATTTAAATTTTAAAAAATCCATTTTTTTTTTAAATTATGATTTTTTTTTTTTTTTTTTTACACTATATGTATAATTCACCTTGACTTTAGGGTATGTTGCAAATATGCAGCACGGTGAGGGGATACAAAAGGTTAATTCATTTTATATCAAAGTCTGCTTGCAGTAAAACACATATTTAAAAACATCTTTTGGTTATTAAAAAATAACTTTAAAAATTGATTTCCAAAATTGCATTTTTATTTATGAAATTATATAGTAACAATAATAACAACTCTTACTGTCTAAGGTTTTTAGGAAACAACAATCATTAAATGTTTATGCACTGCACAGGGCTCGCACCGTTCCTAAAATTTTCACACTTTGCTACCAGTATTTTATATAAAAATTCTTCGTGGTAGATTCCTTTAACATCCAAAATAGGATTATACAACTAAGATTATCGTTTTAATTTAGTGGTAGCAAAGTGCGAAAATTTTAGGAACGCTGCGAGCCCTGACTGCAGCTACTCTATTCGGAATCTAATGTGAATTTTTTTATACAATTCGTTTAGGATCTATCTGGCTAGATGTCCGTTGCCAAGACCACTATAGCTCTGATATTATCAAGAACAGTACAACTTCCCGTATTATAGAATACAGGAGAAAAACGTTTATTTTATTATTGAAATCTCTATTATATATTTACAATTAACACACTTGAGTAATAACACCAAAAAGCATTTTTATATGAAAAATATCAATTATGTATTCAAATAAAGTTTTGAAATTCAATAGCAATACTTTCATATTAGCAACATTCCAAGACTTAATAGTCGAAGAAATCGCCAAAGATTTTACTACCCACAGCAGTTTTTTTTTTAAAATTCTAATAATTTTAGTAGTTTAAGCGAGCAGTTCAATTACATGTTTATAAAATTCGTGTTTAATTTATGTACATTTTTTGATGAAGTTTTAAATTTACTATAAAGGTTTTAGAATAACGTGTGGTGAAAATTTTATATATACAGTCTGTTACAAATGCAGGTAATCCTATTTACTTTTATATGACACAGTAAAATAAAAAATAATGAAAATAATATAAAATAGTTAGCCATTTTCATGTGAATAAATTATAAAAATTCAAACCATAAGCACAAAATAGAAACACACGTTGGATCATTATTATTATTATTATTTTATTTACAGGATTAAATGATAATTATAAATAACAAGCCCCCTTTAATCATGTTTTCTAATAGAGTGTATAGTATAGATATTTTGAAGTTTATGCGTATAAAACCATTCAGGAAATAAAATATTAAAAGTATCCAGAATAAAAAAAATAAATAATGAAATATATTTTACATTTTAGCTTCATTCATTCAAGTACATGGATATGTTTTTTAATAATTAAAATCTTTCAATAAAAACCATATTTAAATTCCCACTGGGTAGCATAATTTCTATATTTGTCAACAAATTGAAACACCGGTTTACTTTGAAAACTTTTCGTTCATAATGTTTAACTGAAAAGTTCTTAGCAGCTAAGGATATATCTTTATAAATTTTTATAACTTTTCTCACATCGAATAATATTTATTGACACTGATTTTTCGCCCCTTAATACTACAAGTGCATGATATCCTTTAAATTGTACTTCTCCATTATGTAAAAAAATTCTTATTTCTTCTAAATATATTTTTTGAACAGATATTAATTTTTAAATAAAAATGTGCAACGCAAATTGTTTCAGACCGTTAAAAATTTTTATTCTGTAAAAAGGCCTTTTTATTTAGTACGTTAAAGACATTTATATATTTGCTAATTATGTTAAACTTTGATTATAATATTTTTCTACGTCATTTTAAAGTTTGAGAAAAGATATGATTTTAACCTATAATATATTAAAGGAAAACAAATCTGAGTAAAATAAATTTATATAATTGATTTTAATCATCTGATTAAAATTGTTGATAGACAGTTATTTATATCAATAAATTAAATAATAAATCTACTAAACTTTATTAGATTAATGAAATGTTTATAAGAAAATACTAAAATCGTTATAATTTAAAGAAAAGCAAACTCTGAAATAAAATATTTTTTCATACCTTTTTCTTTCCTTGACGCCGTTCTTTAAATTCCGATGTAATCCATGTTTTAGAAAGAACGAATTTTGGAAGTTGAAAATATCTCCAATAATAAATACAAAAGCAATGATGGGAATCATTTTAAACCACACCAAAGCTAGTGTACTTATCTCGAACAGATATTTTTGTCTAAAGTTCTTGGATTGATTATTCCTAGGAATTTTTTAAGTTAAATGTTTATATCTGACAGACTGCACGTTCACAACACTAACTATTGTCCAGCAAAAAAACTTCCTCCGTCTATTCCAAAGATTAAACGCAATATGTTGTCTTTAATTGTTTTTATCGTCTGCGGTTTAGCGCTCTTTTTTTTTTTATCAAAGCAAAAAACAGATGTCTTTTCCGTTCTTATACATTTATATGACGTAATATTTTTATAAGCATAGTTCCAATTCAAATTTCTTGTTTCAAGAATTTTTTGATGCATTTAACTTTTTTTCGGTATGTTTCAAAATAGTTCATGTTTTAAGTTTTGTAAAGCTACTTTTTTGCCAAATATGGCAATAATTATAGTAATACGGAAGTATAACAAAGTAAACAATGTTTACATTTTTAAAGTAGTTAAAATTCATTTTAATATGCAATAATGCAAGATCTTTTGAAAATAGAAAAGTAAAGTTTATATTATACGTAGTAAACGTAAATATGTGCATAAAAAAGAAATAAAATAAGTGGCGAAATAATGTTTTTAGTGGGGGAGGGGGGAGAATCAGGCTCTCATTACTCTTTTTTCTATTTTAATTTCCTCTAGAGTAAAACAGCTTGTAAAATAACAGTATTTTTTGAAATGAATTTCTAGAAACAAAAAATTATATAAATATGAATAATTAATTATGCCATGCGTTTTGCATACATTTTGTATATTTTATTTTATATTCGGAAAAAGTTAAATTTATTTCAAAAGTGTGACACAAGGAGCAAAAAAAAATTTTTTTAAGAATTACTTAAAATAATTAAACACTAGCAGAAAAATTTATTACTGAAAATATGCAAGTGTTTTTATTTATTATAATAAAGCATTGCTTTATTAAAAAACTCCGTCCCTTCCCATACCTACACACAAACGAATCTTTGCATTCTTCACCTGTGTGTTAATTTCTGCCATTTCCGCTGATAAGAATAATTTATAACTAACAAACCAACTTCCCGGATGATAGAATACAGGAGGAAAACATTTTCTTATTATTGAAATATCTAATATGTATTTAGAGTTAATACATTTTTTAGATTGACCACTAATAACACCAAAAAACATTTTTATATGAAATATATCAATTATGTATTCAAATAAAGTTTTAAAATTCAATAGCGATGCTTTCATATTAGCAACATTCCAAGAGTTAATAGTCGAAAGAATCGCCAAATATTTTACTACCTACAGCAGTTTTTTAAATTCAAATAGTTTTAGTAGTCTAAGCGAGCAGTTTGATTACATGTCTATTAAATTTGTGTTTTATTTATGTGCATTTTTGCTGAAGTTTTTAATTTCGTTGTGAAATATTAGCCGGAAACAAACACTGAATTATTTTTATTGTTTGAAATGAAAACGTTTTAATCTTAACATATGTTTTGTCACACTGTGTGTTTACAATATGGTAGGTTTTTTTTTTTTTTTTTTTTTTTTTTTTTTTATATATATATATAATGAGACGTACGTTACATGTAGTGAGATAACACTGACGTCACAATTTTTTTTTTTAATTGCCAGAAAAATATTTTTTATAGTAAATAACATGTTTTAAAGAATTTTTGTAATTTTTTAAAGTTTTCTAAGAAGTTCACATATCAGTCACAATGTGACATCACTGAGTGGTGGCATTTTGGTCACAGTTGTGACGTGACCACAGTGACCTACAGTGACGTCACAATGACCATGCATGCTATGAGGGAATTTGATTAATTTAAAAAACCTATACTTAAAAAAAACAAAAACGAAACAGTGTCTAGACATAATATTTAAAATAAAATTTTACATATAACCGGGATGAATATTAAAACTTCACTTCTACTTCTAACTACAAATTTTGTTGCTATGCACTAAATGTGCTAAACATTGCTAAAGAAGAAAAAAAAGCTTTAGAGATCCTTAATCATTCGTAAATGAAATGAGTTGATACCTCATTTATTTTATATATTATATATATTATTATACCTCATACATTAAATAAAAGTTTCATTTTTCTGTAAGTCAACTTTTTTCGTTTGGTAATAATTTGATTAATTTAAAAAACCTGTACTTAAAAAAATGGAAACAGTATATACACATAATGTTCAAAATAAAATTTCACATATAACCTGGATGAATGTTAAAACTTCACTTCTACTTCTTATACAACAAATTTTGTTGCTGTGCACTAAATGTACCAAAAATTGCCCTATATTACAAACTTTGTTTATATTGAAGATATTAAAGAAAAAAAGCTTTAGAGATCCTTAATTATTCCTAAATGAAATGAGAATTGCATTAAATAAAAATTTCATTTTTCTGTAAATCAACTTTTGTTGTTGGCTAATAATTGGATTAATTAAAGAAACCTGCACTTAAAAAAATTATAACAGTGTATAGACATAATACCCAAAATAAAATTTCACATATAACCTGGATGAATGTTAAAACTTCACTTCAACTTCTTTTACAACAAATTTTGTTGCTATGCACTAAATGTGCCAAACATATCTCTATATTACAAACTTTGTTTATATTGAACTTATAAAAAGTTCAAAAAAAGTTTTAGAGATCCTTAATCATTCATAAATGAAATGAGTTACATTAAATAAAAATTTCATTTTTCTGTTAGTCAACTTTTGTCTTTTGCTAATAATTTGATTAATTTAAAAAACCTGTTAAAAAAATGGAAACAGTGTATAGACATGACATTAGAAATAAGATTTCACATATAACCTATGAATGTGAATACTTCACTTTAATAAGAAATTTTGTTGCTATGCACTAAAATTTCTCTATACTGCAAACTTTGTTTACATTGAAGTTATTAGGGACAAAAAAAAAAAAAAAAAAAAAAAAGGAAAAAGGAAAAGGAAAAGAAAAGCATATTCAGAGATCTTGAATCATTTATAAATAAAGTAATACTGTAACATGAAATAAAAATGTAATTTTTGTGCAAGCCAACTTTTGTTGTTTGCTATTAATTTGCATAATTTAAAAACATGAACTTTTTTACAAAAGGAGAACTGATAAAAAATACAATTGCTAATTAGTATAAAAAAATCTATAAACACTAAATTAAAAGTGAAATAACACAATAAATAATTGAAAAAATTTACATTTGAAGGTAACGAAACATGAACTTCTTTACAAAGGGTTAAAAACATGAATTTCTTTACAAAACATAAACTGAAAAAAAAATACAACAATTACTAGTGCAAAAAAAATCTATAAACACTCAAATTAAAAGTAAAATAATACAATAAATAATTGAAAAAACTTACTTTTGAAGGGATATGATGTCTTCTGTTACGAAGCAAATAGCCAGAAGATTTCCTGCTTTGATCTCGCCTCGCCCTCCCCAAATCATCCCAGGGTGGTTTAAGGCTGCGGTAGCCGGAGCTGCAATCTAGGGATGGGTAGAGAAACGTGGAACAGGTTCCTAGGAACAGTTCCAAGAGAAAAAACGAAGGAACTGTTTCTCTTCGCCAAAAAGAACCGTTCCTTTCGAACTAAAATTCCATCTGTCGCCAAAGCAAACGTTGTCACATTTTTCTCTCACTTGCGATTGGTTGATGATGTCAAAAGGTTTCCAAACAATAAGAAACGTCATTAAAGTATCAAATGCTAGATGCCAGAAAAGGGGAAAATCGCCTGATTAACGATGCCAAATCCGAGGAGCAGTTTAAAAGGAACATATCTGGAAAAAAACTTCCCGTTTCTGTTTCTCATCACTGCGCAGCCGCGGAAAAACGCAAGGAACAGATAGTGGAATGTGGAATGGAGCAGGAACAGGAGCAGATCGAGAAACGTACTTCAGGAACATGTTTTTTTTTTTTTTGCTGTTTCTTCTTTGTTCGTATCATTTTTTAGAGGTATTTTGCTTGGATTAGTGTGTGTGAGGGACGGGAGAGGGGGGGGGGTGATAAGAAGCACTGGTAAGAAAGGAACTTTGTTGGTGCCAGGTTGAAAATTCAGTTTTCACTTTGACATGAGGACATGACGGATAGAATTTGTTGGTCGCTGATAAATTAGACAAATAAAGGAAAGGGGAGAAGGTCTCTTAACCCTTTTTCTTACTGAAGATACGTCAGATTAAAGGTCTTTTGCATTTTCATGAATTTAGTATTATAATTTAATACGGATTATTAATGTAAAAAATAATTACTATTTTTTAACCATAAGATATTTATTTTGTATTTAATACATAAAAAATTTCAATTTACACATTTAATACACAAAAATGTCAATTTCTTTTTTATTGTGAGTATCGAATTACGATAATAATATTTCTTTTCGTTCTTAATATTTGTTCAACAAATGTATGAATGGGAATAGGCACATAAAAATCAATACTAGTATTAACAATAGTAATAATAAACGTTTTCGTTTACATCTGAATGAAGGTTTCCAGTCCGCCCCCAACTCTAAATTTGTGACTATAACTAAAGATTATTTTTTAACTATTTTATAAACACGATTTTTGCGCAGCTGAATAATAAGGATATGTTAAAATAGCAAAAGGAATGAGGTTAAATTAATGTTAATACAATAATAATAATAAAACAGCACTAGTAAGGTTATTTGTAAGATAAAAGTTAAATGCTATTTCTAGAAAATGAACAAAACTCTAACAAACGAATCAATAAAAACTTTTAATTTATGAAGAAATCCAAAAAGAATGTTTAAAAGTTTTAAAAATGTAATTTTAATTAAATAAGCAGCTCAATAAATGTTATTATTTAAATTCAGTCTTTAAATTTGTATTACAAAATATTACAGCAAAAAATTTAATTTTAAATCTTGAAATTAAAAGAATTAAGGAATATTGCTGTAGATTCTTATAAAAAGAGTATTTAAAAAAAAAGTTATCGAACGGTTTTTCAATTTTCGATAAATGGACTACATCTTGAGCTATTAGCTATTGTTGTATCATGATGGTAGTTTTTCCTCTTCTCCGCACTGTCGCGTCCGGAAATTCAGTTAAAGATATCAAATTCGCAGAATTTTCTGAAACACCTACCTTTTTATTGAAAATGGAGGAAAACCCATTCGATTAGCTAATTTTTGAGCAAAAGTACCTAGTAATTTTATGCGTTTGCGAATAAAAATGAAATGAAGAATGTGTCAGAAAGAACACAGTTTAGATTCGAGAACAGACTTAATAAAATCAAGAAAGTATACATGAGGTCAGATATTTTTTAAATTCATATAGCTTAAAAAAAAAAAAAAAAAAAAAAAAAAAAAAAGCTAGACCAATTAAACAAATTGTTCGGGAAAAATTCATTATGCATTATGCGTTTTTTCCGCTTGTGATAGACATCAGGTAGAAAAATATAGTTTATTGTATTCATAGAATTTTAATTATGATGACCAATGAAACCAAAAGGAAGTTTTCCTTAAATGTTTTTTTTTTTTTTTTTTTTTTTTTTTTGGCTTTTCTTGAAAAATAAAGATATTTTATCATGAGTTGTTTTATGGATCAAAGTTAATTGGATAAACAATCCTTTAGAAGATTTCGCAACAATAAATAAATAAATAAATAAAAAATAAAATAAAATAAAATAAATAAAAATAATGTAAGAAAGAAACTGCATCCAACTTGAAGTTACAAATCTTTGTTCATGTATTCATTTGAAATATTTCTGGTGTCAGCTTAATAATATATGCTAAAAAAACTTTGAAGCAGTGCCAGATATGTTCTTAATTAATTGATATCGGAATTAAGGTTTACAAAAGCAGCTACTAAACACTGAGAATATTTGCATTTAAAGAGTTCCTTAGGTTCGATTAGAAACAAAATTGAGAAGTTTTTAAACGATTTTTTTACGCAATTTTGAAATACACAACCAACACACACACACACACACACAAAAATCACGGTGGCACTAGATTTTGATGTTATTGGTGTTGGTGACGGCCGATTATCTGCACGAGGGATATGGACCCGAGAGGGAGTGCCATCCGTGGTGGTCTTCCTAAGGGAACCTAACCCGTATTTACGTATGGAAACCCAAGGTTAGAAGAAAACCCCGAAAAACTCCGAACGATTAGGCCGACGGGCGCGATTGAATTCGAGCACAGCCCCACCCGCCTATCACTTTCGAGAGCAGAGCCTCTCGGCCACTGGTGGGGCCGCACTAGATTTTGGAACGAATATGACTGTCATCAATTGCTTAGTCTGCTTTGTCTTTAAATCGGGTATATACACATGAAATAGAACTTTGAAGAATTAAATCATTTTATTATCTTTTTTTTTTTTTTTTTTTTTGAGGATCCCTCCCCCCATCTGCCGTTTAAGATAATTTTAAACTCATGAACTTAACAGAAACAGAATTAAATATTGTCCTCAACGACAGATTTAGTGAGAGAAAGCTTACCCCTTCACCAAAAAAATCCTTAATTTACTTTTCTCTTACTGTATAATTATTTTAAGTTACTTGAAAAATAAATAAATAATATTCTTTTTTTAAAATCTGATAAAAAGAAAATTTAGTTAATTGAACTTGGAACCCTCACTCCCCCCCCCCCCCCTCGCCTTCCTAGAGCCATATCTCAATTCTTGGCCTTATTTTCAATTTTTAGCTTGCTAATTTTAATAAGAAGTCTCAAAAATTTTAGTTTATCTAATCCTATTAGTTTAAGTTTAGAACTAATAAGTTTGAAAAAAGGTATTTCACGGAATTTATTTATCTTAAAACCAGTTTCGAGTCAAATGCTAACAGTATTTATCGCAGTTGTTTTAAATATTATCCATGGTGTCCATTTTTACATTACTGAAAATGTTATTAAATGTTTTTTATTATTATTATTATTATTTAATTTCTTTTTCAAGCAACATCCTCTTCATTTTTTGTATAATCAAAATTTCCACTTGAAAACTCAAAAGTAAAAAAAAAAAAAGAGAGAGAAAAGAAAAAGAAAAAAATAATAACATGATGTATCCAGTTTTTTTTGTATCAGAAACCCTCAATGCTTTAAACTACCTTCCTCAGTGTTATGTATTCAGTAAAGAAAAGAGAAAAGACGGCTTTTTTTAATCCCTGAAACCGAACAATCAATCAGTGCTCTGTCTGTTACTGCAACAGTCCCAGGAACAGGTCTTGGTGTCTTCGTTCCTCTTCTCGTTCGTTCGTTACGAGATCACGTGACCTGTTCCTCTGGAACGGGTAAAAGGAACAGTTCCAGGTTCTGAAGGAACGGTTTGTTTTCGTTTTTCAAAAGGAGCAGGAGCGCCCATCCCTACTGCAATCACAGTCCGAGAGTGTTTGTCCGGCGACTGTGAATTGTTTCTATTTGTCTGTGTTTATCGGTTTCTTCAGAACCGATTGCATGAAAGAACAATTCTTTAAATACAGCCTTAAAGTTTTGAACAGGTTTATTTAACTTTGCTATTAAACCAAATATATTTTCTGGTGTGAGTTAAGCATATTTTGTAAATCCTTTGAAGGGAGGTGAAATATGTTATACCATTTAATTTTCATATAGATTTATACCGCAGTTTTTGGATAAAATTTTACCGTTAAAACTTAGTTAAAGAAAAGGTGTAAAATTGCGTTTGTTTATCTTCAACTAAATTTTTTCGAAAATTCTGCTGCAAATTCAACATTACAGAAACGCAATTACTTTCCTTTGAAAGGGTTAGGTAAATCATATGTATTTTCACACTAAACATTTAAAGCCTTGGAAGATTATAAAAAATAGAAATTTTAATATGAAAATATATTATAGTTTCAATTCTAAGATTAATTTATTAACGGGTTATTATTATTCGATTATAATTAGATAATGATTAATCATATATTAATCATTCATTAAATTGCATAGCTGGATAAGCATGGACAACATGCCTTTCAATCAATTATCATAAACTTTTTAACCTAATGTTCCTACATATCTAATAAATAATTTCTGCTATTATCACCTAATCAGTGTTGATATTTTATTCATTAAAAACCAATTTTCTCAAAAGCTACAACACCAAATTTTATGCAATTAACATAGGATATACAGGAACTAAAGGCGCATAATTGGAAATTTTTGAATAATTTGCTGTTAATAAAAAGTGTGTGAAATAAAGATAGCAAAATTTTCAAAGATACAGTTCATATATTATATTTTTAGGAAAATCACTATTTTTTAATAAAAACATCCTCAAGTGGACCCGTATAATATATATAAATTCCGGAATTGTGTGATATGTATAAAACATAAAATTTTACAAATGTACGTGCAAAAATGCATAACAATCATATGAAGGTGGTAATTGGGGCGGAGCTACTCAAATTCAACATTCGGAGTATTTTTCGATTAAAGTCAGCCGACAATGTATTAATTGGTGTATTGAGATTTAAAGAAATTTATAGGGCTTAGTTCTCAACGCTGTCGATATTGAATTCCGCTTTGATGTCATAGATTAAAGTATATGTAAGAACATTTTTGCTATTCAAGCCAATAGCATTTTGCTATATCAAATGTAATGACAGTTATCATAATCAGTTTTGTTGAAACAGTTCTGCTACCACGTTTAATTAACAGAAATTTTAATTATAAAAATAATTTAATGTTTTCGTCATTTTTAAATGAGAACGAATGTAATAAAAAAATGATGTTATGCAATAAGCGTTTGGGTGTTTATTTGTTTCTGAGATGTTGACAGGTTTGGATAATTCTGACAAAATATCTTTACACAAGACAAGAACTGACAACGAATGACCGCCCCGGGACCTCAGTTTTCGCTTTAGACTTTAGAGTATAAATGCAATCCCGGAGGAGGGGGGGGGGAACTGTATACAAGACATAAAACATACAGCTACAACTCGTAATTTTTGTTTTATTTAATCGCCGACTTTTGTGGTTAATTATTGAGAAGATAATTTTAGGATAAAATTGATAGCTATTTTCAATATAAAAAATTTCCCAAACTGACAACACGATGATGCTTTGTAATTAACAATACATGTCCTCAATTTTGAGCAAAAAAGAATACTAGAACAAATTCCACAAAATTAATATATATTGTCAAGATACTGCTAATTTTTTAGAAATATATTTATAAACGCATATACATATAAACATAGTCGGGTCAGGGCGAAGTGGAGCTACTCAGTTTCAGGATGTAAAGATTTTAAACAAAGTGGCTTAAAAAAAAAAAAGTATTAAAATACTACTTTATTTTATACATAAAATTTAGAGTGAAACAATAAAGTGCAGTAAATACACAATAAATAAACATGACTTAATTTTTATCACATTTATCTTCAATGATTACGGAACATATGCATGCATTAATTTTTGAATAGTGAAGAAGAATTTCTATCGGTCTTACAATTTTTGATAAATATTTTCTGTAAAAAAGACTATATTTTTGCTACCAAGTGGGAACAACAGCCTGTTGTTTTCCTCCTGTTAGCGCAATCGGAATAATGCTTTTAAGATTTCAGAAACACCAGTACAGTATTAACCCCTTAACGCTCGAATTAAATTACGGTTTTAAAATTCATATTGCTTATTGGCACCACTTTTATAATAAAGAAATATTCAAATTATTTAATGACAGGTTTAACGATAATACAATATAGCCAATTTCACTATTTTATAAAACTGGTGGCAATCAAACAATCTGAGAAAAAGACACAGCGCGTGAATATGACGGAAGCGAGAATTAAGGGGTTAAATTCCATGAAGCAATGGTTTGCTTTTAGACTATGCTGTGACTGGACTTGTATTTTTAAGATACTGGATGCATGTTTAACGAATTATATAGTATTTATAAAATCATCTTTTCTCATGATTCGCGTAAAATACGATTTTGCCTAACAACATTTCTATAAAAACTGCCTTTTATAATAAAAGGGGGGGAAATGTCATCTGGCAATGAGTTAACGTATCACTTTATTATATATAAAGTAGAATAAATACGCAAACAAGTAATAAATATATATATAAAAATAATTAAAGTCAATTCCTACTTAGGTCAACAAATTTGAATAGAATTAATTAACACTAGAACGGCGGCGACGGGTCATTTTGACCCCTGCCAAATGAATACATGTCGATTCGAACCAGAAAACTTTTATAATTTAAGATTAATATATGCTGCACAAAAATAACTTAAATAAATAAGTTAAATAGTTTTAAGTAAAAATTCTGATGTGAAATATTTTTTATAAAACTTGAGTAAAATTTCCCGCCGTTCTAGTGTTAATGAATTAATATTTGAAAAAACTGTATTAACATCAAATTTCATCCACTACAAGTTTAAAAAATGTATTTGAACTTGAGTGGATGAATAATAAGTATTTTATTAACGATTGAAAATTTGAATAAGAGAAATTTTTTTTTCTCCTATATAAAACTAAAATTATTTAATTAAATTTAATTAATGAATTAATATTTGAAAAAACTGTATAATCATCAAGTGTCATCCTCTACAAGTTTTTAAAAAAATGTTTTTGAACTTGAGTGGATGAATAATAAGTATTTTTTAACGATTAAAAATTTGAATACGAGAAATTTTTTTCTCCCATATAAAACTAAAATTAATTAATTAAATTTAATTAATGAATTAATATTTGATAAAACTGTATGAACATGAAGTGTCATCTACTACAAGTTAAAAAAATGTATTTGAACTTGAGTTGATGAATAATAAGTATTTTTTTAACGATTGAAAATTTGAACGAGATATATAAATATATATAGGGACAGTGTGAACTAATAGTAGGAATTAAAAAATAAATCAGTTGTTGCTGTTTATGAATAAACAAAAAGAAGAATAAGTTATCAATGCACACACACACACACACACCAACACACACACACACACACACACACAAAAAAAAAAACCATATTGTTAAAGCTGTCATTTTTCAAAAATGTGCGAAAAAGTGCCCAGGCCAGGGTTCGAGTTAGGGACCTTTTGGTTGAAGCCGTCAATGCTCTATGAACTGAGCTATCCCGGACGAACCTGGCAGACACATAATTCACCCAGAAACCTAATGCCTACGACATCTGGTCTGATATGTGAATCAGCTACGCAGAATACATCTTTGAAAAGAGAAGCTCCAAGAAACGATGGACATGTAATTATATTCACAAAACGCAGGTGAAGTTATATCACCTGGACACTTTTCGCCCAGTTTGTAAAACTTACAACTTTAATTATTCATGTGTGAATAAGTATCCACACTGGCGCCAACTTATATGGACCCGTGGGGCGCGAACCCACCCAATAATTTGATCTCTCAGCCCGCCCAATTTTTTTCATTTATTTATTTCGTTACTTATTTATTTAATCACTGAAATAAAATTTGGTTTCATTGACGTTCTCAAAATAAATGTGCTTGAAAAATAGTAAGGACATCAATTAGATTTACAGAAGCACTGAAAACCCCTTCAACGGATGTATAATTTACTTGTTCCCCAAAACAGATTTCCTGTATATTTTGTCATCTGTTTAAATCCTTTAGTACGCAGCTTTGCATATATGCAAAGAACAGTGTTTTGAATTTAATAGATTTTTTTAAATTCGTATATACCTAATTCACAGCAGAAAATTAAAATAGCAATATTTGCTTTAATAAATAACAGGCATTCCGTATTTAATTAAAGGGAAATTAACCACTGAAACCGTCTGGCGTAAAGTCATATTCTCTAAACTGCGTAATTTTTTGAACGTATTCTATCAACTAGCGTCTAAATCGCGCCCCTCACAACGGCTCATATCATAAATGCACACGCGAAATTCCCTAGCACGACGCGCTGGCTCACAGGATTTTCTTTCAGCGGAGTGTTGCATATCCTGTCTTCATAGTTTTTAGAAATAAAAAAATAATAATAAAACAGCTAACAAATATTACACATGTACAAGTAAAATGAGCTTTTTTTTAAACCGGATTTAAATTGATTGATATAATCATTTATTTGTATTATTATTTTTTTTAATCCGAATAAAATCAGTTTATTTTTACTTTCTTCTATCTTTACAAAAAGAAAGTATCGGATTTATGAAAATTTTCGAATTCCGGTTTTCGACGGATTTACTCGTTTTAGGGGTCAGAGAACCCAAAAAACATGTTTTTACAAAATGTCTGTCTGTGAGCCTGTGACTCTGTCTGTCTGTCTGTATGTATGTGACACAAATTTTGTGGGCGCTCTATCTCAAGAACTAATGAACGGGATTTAATAAAAATTTATATTCAGTTAGTGCATGATATAAATTGTTGCTGATTAATTTTTGGTGTAAATCGCTCAACAGGTGGCGCTGCTATGCAGCATTTTTTGCGATTTCCACAGTAGCTCAATCTCCAGAACTAATGCACGGATTTTCATCAAACTTCCGATTCAATTCTAGTCCTTGACATGAATTGACGTTTTATACATTTTGGTGTAAATCGCTCAACAGGTGGCACTGCTATGCTGCATTTTTTGAGATTTCTGAAATAGCTTTATCTCAAGAAGTAATGCTATTGAAGTTTGATTTTCAACAAACTTCAGACTCAGGTATACCTGGATATGAATTAGTGCTGTTTAGTTTTTGGTGCAAATCGCTCAACAGGTGGCGCTGCTATGCGGCATTTTTTCACGATTTCCACAATAGCCTAGTCTCTAGAACTAATGCACGGATTTTCATCAAACTTCAAATTCAGTTAGTCCTTGACATGCATTGATGTTTTATACATTTTGGTGTAAATCGCTCAACAGATGGCGCTGCTATGCTACATTTTTGTGATTTCCGCAATAGCTCTATCTCAAGAAGTAATTCTTGGATTTTCAACAAACTTCAGATTCAGATATACCTTGACAGGAATTAGTGTTTTTTATGCTATGGTGGAAATCGCTCAACAGGTGGCGCTGCTATGCTGTATTTTTCAGAATTTCCGCTATAGCTCTATCTCAAGAACTATCGCACGAATTTTCATCAAACTTCAAATTCAGATATACTTTGATATGAATTGATGCTAAATTGATGTAATTTCTTGTCCTATTTAAATGATTTAATTGATGTGATTTATATAGAAGAAAGTTTTGTGATGGCCACAACATACTAGTTTCTTTTGGATTGATTTTTACTGGAGACGGAATTTTATATTTATTAATGTTCAATAAAGATAAATTAAAACAATATTACAGACAACTTAAACGTAATGAAAGAGGTATCATTTTGTAAAATTTCTGTCTTTCAGAGAAGAAAAAAACTCGCTATATTTAGTGAAAGTAAATACTAGAATACATTTAAAAAAAAAAATCTGCTTTTTAAGTATTGATGAGAGATACAATATCCAAAAAATAAAAGTATGGATAAACCTTCTTTTTTAAAAACGGCTTCATTTCCCAGTTAGATGATCACTTTCGTTTTGTAAGAATATAACTAGACTGATATGCCAATTTCAAAACTTTATTCTATCTCATACATGTTAATAATTTAAAATTATCACAGTGCTAAAATTAAATGGCAATCTATGTCCATCATGAGGAATGTAATGGTATATAGGTTCGTTGAATTGGATGTATTTAATAAGAAGATATAAGTATCGCATTGTTTCAAACAAATCATTGAATTTCGGAACCCGATCTCTTAGATGTCCGCAACCAAAATTCTAACCCATAGTATGAAAATCAACACCTGTTGTTCAATATACACCCAAGTCTAATAAGGACCTATTTACGTGAAAATGTAACAGAATACTAGGCTTGATAAAATTGCGTGCATTAGTTTTTGAGATATAGCTTTTGCGAAAATTGTGAAAAATTCAGCATAGCAGCGCACCTGTTGTTCGATTTACACCGAAAGCTAATCAGTAACAGCTTACATCAACGTCCAACTGAATATGAAGTTTGATGAAAATCCGTGCATTGATTCTTGAGATATAGCTATTAATTACTCAGAAAGCAGCATAGCGCCATCTGTTGGGAGATATACACCAAAAACTAATCAAGCTAGTTTATATCAATGTCCAACTGAATCTAAAGTTTTATGAAATTCCGTACATCAATTCGTGATAGATTTATTGCTGAAATCGTAAAAAAAAATCAGCATAGCAACGCTACCTGTTGGGCGATATACACCAAACACTAATTAGCACCAGTTTATATCAAGGTCTAACTGAATCTATAGGTTTGTGAAATTTCGTGTATTAGTTATTGAGATAGAGCGCCCACAAAATTTTTGTCACATACAGACAGACTCACAGACAGAGTGACAGACAGACATTTTCTAAAAACCATTAAATCGTGTTCAAGATTTTCTATAACGTATAAATCCATCGAAACCCGGAAGTCGAAAATTTTCCCGAATCCAACTAATTTCCTCTTGAAAAGAGCGAAGAACCCAAAAATGGGAAACATGGATTTTTCATTTACAATTTTTATTAGTAATTAAAATCAGTACAAAACCCCTCAACGGATTAAACGTTTGTGACTTACCTTATGGCTCTAAAAATTTTAAATATAGGTATTAAAAATAATGGAATAAAAATTTGGGTAACGCTATGCTATTAATTAAAAGAAAAATATATCATCATTTTCTTTTTTCTATTTATATTCACAAATGCAAACAGTATTTTCAACATCAATTGATATATATACAATTTATTCACTAATGCTTTTTCATTAATGCTTTTCCACAAAAGAGCACAATGGTGACTTCACAGTAGTTACTCTATCACATGAAAGTCATCATGTGACTTTAATGTGACATTATTTGGTAACTTATCACAATGCAGCGTTCACGATGACTTTGAAATTAAGTCTGCAGATGACAGTCACATGAGAGTCACAATGTAACTACATTGTAAAGTCACATGGTGACTCATCACAAAGCAGCAGTCACAGTGACTTCTCAGTGGAGTCACATGTAGTGATCATTTGAGACTCATAATGAGATGTATGGAATTTCCTATTTTTTTGCTTCACCGTAGTGACTGTGACCCTTGTGACCATGTGTGACATGAATGAGATGTTATATGGACTAGCTGTGCTGTAGAGATTGTAATTATTCGAATTATATTATTTCCTTTTGAGTATTCGCGTACTTGAAAATTAGCATTTTGTGATTGGTCCTTAATTTTGGACACCGGTGTACATTACGTCTATGGAAGTTTCCCTCTTTCACGCTTCATTTTCTTTGGAACAGCAGATGAAGATCCTGATTTCCAGGGGTAGCATTTTTTTTAACTTTCGACATCGAACGCATAAATATGTTTTATATATTTATAAGCATTATCTTATGTTACTCCTGGTTTGAGTTGAAATTTTTTCATCAATACCTCTTGAGGTATTGATGAAAAATTTCAACTTAATAATTAATAACTCAATAATTATGTAATTATTGCAAATTTTTAAAAATGAAGAAACACATTTTATCACAAACATCACCAAAATTCCCTTATTCCAAAGATATTGTTTTATCGTCTGCTGCCATAGTACCATGATAAATTTCATTAAAAAAAAAGGCACAGTAGTAGAAATATATTTTACTAAATCGAGTAGTTATTTGTAATTTTGGTTTTAGAATTAAATTCATGAACTCTCGTTCATAGAAAGGGGTTAAACAGCTAGTGAGTAATAAAATGAAAACCATATCGTGGACTCTGCTATCATTCTAATGCTTTTTTAAAAATATTGACTGGTGTTTGGAAATCGTTCAAAAGTGGGCTACAGACTTTGTAGAAGAAAAAAAATCAGAATCTAAGCGTAATTATTTTATTAATGCGTTTTAGAAAAAAACAGTGAGTAATTAACAGATCTATTATTCATTTTTTTTTCATTACACTTCAAGTTTTTTGTCAGTAAAAGCTTCAAAACCATGTGGTTAAGAAATGCTTATTACAAATATGCAAATTAAACCTAAATTGGATAATTTTGCGATTAGGTATGATTATTTTTATTATTATTATTATTTTAAAAGCTTTTGCGCCCGTCTCGAAAATAGAATAAAATTCGCTAACCAGTGGCAACTTCAAGTCGATTTTCTTCAAAAATTTATACAAACCTTGCGTTATTTCATTATATAATTCGTAATATATTCGTAAATTCCCTACTTAAACTGTAAAAAATCGACAAATTCGCTATCACAGCGTCCCTTTATTACGGAATATCGATAATATCAACTCGGACTTGCTGGTCATAGCCATACAGATGTATATCAAATGCTTAACATCGTACACTTTCCCATGGTACAAAGAGAACAAACGCACTGACAGACAGACATTTTGTAAAAACTTTTCTGTTTTCGGGATCTCTGATCCTTAAAATGCGTAAATGAGTCGAAAGAATTTCGATTTCAATATTCTCTTACACCATATATATAAAAATTATAGCAACTATAATAATTTACAGAAACAAAAATAAAGAACTCACACAAGAGTTTTTTTTAGAAGAACTGTTTAATGATAAAAATGGTTTACTGTTTATGAAAACTGTAAAAAATCATGACAATCGATTAACCCCTTAACCTACAATGACGGGTATAGCCGGCGTACGATGATCGAGCCAAATGTAAATTATTCTACCACTAAAATTTTACAGTGAATATAGCTTAATTTAATCTTCGAAATTCCATGATTAAACAAGGCGAAAATCTCTATTAAATTTTAGTGATAGCTATGGATTTGCCAAACTGTAGGTTAAGGGGTTAAAAGTTACAGCAGCTGACGTTGTTGTAGTTACAGACAAGTAGAAACTTCCTGACTAAACACTTGGCGTCGTACCTATAGCGCCATTTATAGGAGAATTGTAAAATACGCGCTACCCCAGACGATTTGGTCAGTTCAAGGCAGGAAATTTCCTGGCTATTTGCGTTGTAACGGAAGAAATCATTTGCCGGCACGTGTTGTTTATCTTGTCGTCAAATCGGTTCAAAGGTAAGTTTTTTCTCTTATTTATTGTATTATTTATCTTTTAATTTGAGTGTTTATAGTTTTTTGTGTGTGTGTGCTAGTAAAAAAAAAAAAAAAATATCTAACCAGCCAGAAACCTACTGAAAACCTAAGTCCGCCGAAAAATTCAACCGTGTCTAAATCATCATATCGATTTTCACAATGGAAATATCAACGGTCCTTATTTAAGTTTATATCGGGGGGAGATGAAAAGTATTTATTTAACAAAATATTTTATTATTTATATTAATTATTTAAGTAAAGATTTTTATGTATTTTTAACAAAAGTTGAGAGTGAAAAGAAAAAATACTGTATACATGTGGAATATTACAAAGCAATGTTTATTTCAGCATGTTTTTAAAAGGTTATTTAATATGAAATTTGCTCATCGTTCTGTGTTAATAGCTTTAGTGTAACTACTGATTGCAATAAACAACAATGTTGTCATTTAGAGGTTAATATTGAAAGTTAGATATAGCAATTTCGTGTTTAAAAATTAAAACTACAAAATATCTTGTAAAGGAAGTATAAGTGAAGTATTTAAATTCATCTAGGTTACACATGAAATCTTATTTTGCAATATTTTTTGACTATAGGATTTTTACATTTTTCTAAGTATTGTTTTCCCTAATTTTTCAAATTATTAGCAAACAGCGAAAATTGACTTACGAAAAATAAATTCTTATTTAACCCTAGATCTACCGGGAATTTTATTCAAGTTTTAATAAAACGTTCTACACCAGAATTTTTATTTAAAACTATTTAACTTATTTATTTACCTTATTTTTGTCTGGTTTATATACTTAGTTTATTTTAAAGAAATTTCTGGTTTGAATGAATATTTTGTATGTACCTGTCGGGTCCAATGGACCCGTCTGGTAGACGGAGGGTTAATGTAAAACACACATTTCATTTATGAATGATGCAAAATTCTCTAAATATGCTTTTTTTTTCGCCTTTAATAACTGATAATAACATGATTTAATAACACATATTGAAAGTTAGATACAGCAATTTTGAGTTTAAAAAATGAAAACAACTACATTTTTTGTTAAAGAAGTATTAGAGAAGTATTACTATTCATTTTAGGACCTAGTGAAAGGAGACTTAATCACTGTAATACCACATATAGTGGCCATTCTATGAACTCTTTGATGGGAAATATTATAATAATAATTCTAAAAGAAATAATAAAGAGTATGTATTGTTACAGAAATTTTTCTCTTGGTTTTTGAGATTAGAAATTTTTTATTTTGTCGGTTTTGAATTGATGTCAAATGGCCTTTACGTTATTTAAACTACCTATATTTTTATAATTTTGAAGTTGTGTTATCTTCTTAATCTCAAATATTTTTGAATCTGTTACTGTCACCGATGTATTACCTAAGGCTATTTCCATAGTACCTGTAGTGTAAGTCACAAGCTACGAATTTTGGATACCTGTATTTTAGAACGAAAAAATGCAACTTATTTTATGGGAGATATTTCATTAATTGAATAAGGCCAAGCAAACTTTAACAAAATAACGGTGGCCAACAAGCATAGCAATTATCAACTATGTGACTTACACTACAAAAACCCATTGAATTAGTCCTAAAAAAGTCTAACCTGGAGTGATCGCTTATTCACAAATATCTTAATAAGAAAACCTAAATTCATAAGTTATTTTAATTTCAGTGTAACTAATATACAATATATGGCCAAAGGTGACCGGTCACTTGCGATTTTAGACGCTTGGTTAAATATCTAGAAAAATACACGAGGAATTAACCTGAAACTGCAGGTGTGTAAACAGTATACTATAGGTCATATACTTCCGCAAAGATTTTTTTTCCTGAAACCTCATAGGGGACCGTCAACAAATTAAAAAAGAACGAATATCTTTTGGATAACCCTGTAAAAGGTATAGTAGCAAAAGCGTTCAAACTCAAGATTATTAATAAGTGGCTTATTATAATATACTGTGTTCGTTTTCATGAGGATAGCATGTATACTCGTAGAGAAATTAAGGTTTTTATAAAAATAGTCTCAAATTTCGCCAAGTTTTTTTGCTTATAATTTTCAGAGTTCTTAATATAAAAAAAAGTTCTTTTCAGAAAATATGACGAACAACTTTGTACACAATACTCTGCAATCAGAATTAAAAAGTAATAAAAATTGGATGAAAAATGAGCAGGTTTACTAACAAATGTTTCACTGCGCATGCGTGAATGCAATCAACATATAATGTGCATAATGTGTTAGCTAAATGTATAGAGCAACTTTTGTAAAAGTCTCAAAAACATTGTTTGAAAAGTCGGATAATAATCGTTTATAGAATAAGCTCAAAATCCGTTGTTCACAAAATGAAGCAAAAAGATGAGAGCTTGTATGCATATATCCATTGATTAGTGCCAATTTAGCATACAAAATATCGCACGTACTACTGTATTTGGATACAGATCCTCATCTTTTTGCTTCCTTTTAAGAATAACGGATTTTGAGCTTATTCTATAAACGATTATTATCAGACTTTTCAAACTATGTTTTTGGGACTTTCACAAAAGTTGCTCTATACGTTTAGCTAACATATTATGCAAATTACATTTTGATTACGTTCGAGCATGCACAGTGAATCATTATTTAGTAAACTTGCTCATTTTTCATACAATTTTTATTATTTTTTCATTCTGATTGCAGGGTATTGTGTACAATGTTGCTTGTTATATTTTCTGAAAAGAGCTTTTTTTTATATTAAGAACTCTGCAAATTATAAGTAAAAAACTTGGCGAAATTTGGGACCAATTTTTATAAAAACCTTAATGTCTCTAAGAGTATACATTCTATCCTCATAAAAATGAACACAGTATATTACAATAAGCCACTTATTAATAATCTCGAGTTTGAACGCTTTTGCTACATTAGTTTTTACAGGGTTATACAAGAGATAGTCATTCTTTTTCAATATGTTGACGGTCCTCTATGGAATTTCGGGAAAAAATCTTCACCGAAATATATGACTTATACTATACTGTTTACACACCTGCAGTTTCAGGTTAATTCCTCATGTATTTTTCTAAATATTTGACAAAACGTCTAAAATTGCAAGTGACCGGTTACCTTTGGCCCTATAGTGTTATGCTTCCCTATCACTATTTAAATATCGTAATTATATAATAAGCAGTTAGTTTTAGATATGGTAATCAGGAAAGGTTTCTTGAAAAGCGAGAAAAATAAATAATTTACTTTGAAGATATGTTGAAATCTACAATGAAGGTCATTGTTTTGAAATAATGTTAAACAAAATAATCATAATAATAATAAATAATAATCGCAAGTACAGTAGGCGCTCGTTTTTACAAACCTCTTTTTAGCGAACACTTAAGATTTTATGGACTAGAGAGTGGTCCCGAATACATTCCCATTGATGCTATGTAATTTTTCGCTCCAATTTACGAACTACAGATCATGAAAATCTCTTTTTTTGCGAACTCAGTTTTCATAGATTTTCATTTTTTTTAAATATCGGAACGAAGTGCTAACGTCAATTAAAATCTCAACTGGTGCAAAAGACAGCAAGTGCATTCCAAGAATGTGGTGTTTTCGCTCACCATCTTTTGGAGGGTGGCGGCATGGCAACAAGTTCATGTAGCGTCACGTGGTTGCTTATCAGTGATTTTAAAGTCACGTGGGTGGAAGGCCTCTGATTCGCGAGTGAAGCTCGGATGTCTTTCTCGGCTCGCCTATCCTCATTCAACAAGAAGGTGCCATAGCCATTGTTGAATGGGAAAATGAAATAATTTAAAAGTTTGTATTCTGTAATCGACTATTTTCACCTATCACCTGAACTACTCAATCTGTGAAGTGTCGTAAGTCGAGAGGGAGATTGGGCCAGAGACGTTTGATAATTTCAGTATGTCGCAGTTGAAGAAACGCACGTGTTGAGGTACAAAAGAAAATTTTAAAAGAAGTAGACGAGAAAATTTTAAGCAAGACAGAAAATTCGAAAAAGTATGGAATTCCAAAGAATAGCCTCTCGACAATTCTAAAATCTCGAGAAAAAATCGTTGGGAAAAAACACCGGTAAAAACCCCTCTCGTAAATATTTCAGAGAAGCAAAGCACACCCAATTGGAGAAAGCTTTGATTTCTTGGATGAGGAAAATGAAAGGAATGAACATTCCTATAGATAGCAATCTCCTTTAAGGACAGTCGAACTTTTTTGCTTTAGAGCTGAACATCAAAGACTTCAAGACCTCAGGTGGTAGGTTACAAACATTTATGTCCAGGCACAGTTTGTGCTTCAAAATGTTGTGCGGTGAAAGTGAAACAGCGAATACGACATTGGCAAATGAATGGAAAGAACGCGATTTAAAAGTCTTACTAACTAAGTATGCTCCAGAGGATGTATTTAACGCCAATGAAACAGGTCTGTTTTTTAAGATGCTGCGTGAAAAAACACTTACCTTCAAAGGTGAAAAGTGTAGCGGAGGCAAAAAGGGTAAGTAGAGAATCTCAATCTTTCTCGCAACCAACATGAATGGAACACAAAAACTTCCCCTGCTTTTCATGGGAAAAATTTGAAGCCTAGATGCTTAAAAAATGTTAACAAACTACCAGATGCATACCATGCTAATAAAAATGTGTGGATGACTTGGCACATTTATGAAAAATGGTTAAGAGACTTGGACCGTCGCTTTGTATTGGAAAAACGTAAAATTCTGATAATTGTTGATAACTGTTCAGCTCACGTTGCAGTCTCAGATCTTAAAGCCGTCCGTGTGGAGTATCTTCCACCGAATGTAACATCAATTTTGCAGCCTATGGATCAGGGTGTGATTAACAGTTTCAAACAGATATATCGAAGGGTGTTTTTGCAAAGAGTATTCGTGGGCTTGGAATTGGAGCAGCCTTACGAAATTGATGTTCTAGGCGCGATGCATTCGTCAATACGTGCTTGGAATGATGTTCAAGGGACTACAATATCTAAAGCATTTCATCACGCAGGCTTTACTACCGTACTTGAAGAAAACCAAGGAAATGTACCCAACGACATGAGTGAAGGTGAGTTACTCATAAATGAACTCCGCAAAAGAAAAACACAGTTGCCTGAAAATTTATTCCAAGACTTCTTGAATGTGGATTCAGATGTGATTTGTACGGAAGAAATATCAGATGAACAAATTATAGCTGACATAATGAATGAAAAGGGAGAAGAACTTTCATATTTTAAATAAGAAGAAAATAAAATATCATAACGACCGTCTGTCAAACAAGTAGCTGAATGGCTATCAAGACTAAGGCACTTTTTTGAAGAGAATAATAACTGTGAGAACTAAGGCACTTTTTTGAAGAGAATAATAACTGTGAGAACTAAGGCACTTTTTTGAAGAGAATAATAACTGTGAAATGATTTCAAGCATAGATAAAATGGAAACGTGTATTTTCCAAAATGTGATTTTAAAATAAAAAAAAGATAAGTGGTTATTTCCGTTCTTAATTTTTTATCGATGTTTTTATCTAGTTATTTTCATCTACTAAGTACTAATACAGCCCATGTATATGTAATGTTTTCAAGCATGGTAACATATTTTTGTGCATACATTTGCATTTATTTCTTGTATATTTAAAAAATAGTAACTTTATTTCAGAATAAATGATCTTGAAATACTGCTTTATTTATGAAGAGGGGGCAATTAAAAAAAATAATAGCCATAAATAATGAATGTATTCATATCAGTTTTGGTGTTTTTCTATTTTACGATCGATTTGAGTGATCCCTACGAATTCGTAAAAACGAGCGTCGACTGTGATAGCTTTGCAAATACTCATTTTCATCAACGTTCATACGCATCTCGGGAGTTCAATACTAAATTTTTCGTAAAGTAATATTAGCTTTATTTAATGAAGGAATTGTTTGTTTAAATATAGCGATATATGTATGAAAATTCAAGTATTCAAATACCCTGAATCATCTGCGGCGTTCAAACACTGTTTATGGCAATATTTAACAGGAAATACGGAAGAAAGATCCGCCCATTTTATATTGCTAAATTTGCTGCTATGATGTTTTTTACTATAAGGGTGAGAAAAAAAAATATGTCCTTTTCCCAATATATATAGTATATATATTTTAAGTATGCAGTTTTCACCAAATATAATTTTTTCTGTATTTATATGTATACAACCTATATAAAATCAGTTCCAGCATAGAAAAATTCATAGTTAGAATAAAAATACAGTCACCTGAAAATGTCTTAAAGGTAAAAATTGTAACCTCTGTTACTGGACAACATCCACTCAATTTGCATTTATATTCTATAAATATATTATTTCTAGTGTACCATCATTAGTGTACTAGACTTCAATATGTAATTTTATATAAAAAAAAATAATGGGGATTAATTTATGTAGCAATATGTAACCTTTGTTACTTGCATTGAACATTGCAGCCAAAATTTTCAGTTCCTTCTACTAAAACATTTTTAAATGGTCAAATAGTTTTAGTATATTGAAAGAAAAGATGCCTTTTGACGTTTTGGAAAAAATTTTTAAGAGCTACTCATATACACCGAGAAGAATATAGAGAAAAATTGCGAGTAACAGAAATTATATATAGTAACAGAAGCTACATTTTTGTAACAGAATCAACACATTGAGAAGCATTCATCAACACAAATTAGACAGTAGAAGTGCATTTACATTAATCTAAAAACAATGACACCACTAAATCACTTTGGTGGATTTTTATTATGCATATGAATTTTAAACTAGATTTTTGATAATTTATCTACATCTGTTACAAGTATGCAGTAACAGAAGTTACAGATAACAGAAGTTACAGATAACAGATGTTACATTTAACAAAGAAAAAAATTGTATTTTCTGTAGTTTTATAAAAGTATGTAAATATTGCATTTATTTAAATTAAATTAACTTAATTTCATATAGTAAAAATAAAACTTTAATTAAAATGACAATATTTAAATTTAAAATTTATGTAACAGGGTTTACAAACAGAAAACACACTAACCTGGAATTCAGATGTTTCAGCTCATTGACCACATGCGCGCAGAACAAATTTAAAATGGCTGTAGCATAGCTTTTCTAATATTTTTACATACAACTAAGCTCAGTAGTACTCTCTGTTTGGGACGATGGAAGTCATTTCTTTGGTAAGAAAAGTTACAGTAACAGATGTTACAATTTCAGTATACAAAATTTAATATTATAATAAAATAATAAAAATATATATATTTCATTGTCTCGGGTCTAACAGTTAAAATACGAGATTTTGTGATTACTTAAAAACAGTTAAAAATGTGATTTTAAATATTATTAGCTAAAACCTTAAATTGAAAACTATGCCTAGAGTTATCTGGACATAATCTTTTGTTAGCCAAGATGAATAAAAATGGATCATTTAAATTAAAGAAAAATTTTCTTTTTAAGTTTTTATCCAGTTTTGTATACTAATACTTTTTGCAGTCCTTTCACAGAACCTGCATTTCTCAAATCCCGGTATATTTCATCTATAACTCCGGAATGAATTCTGCCGTTATATATTTTACTGATCATGTTTCTGTTTTTTTTTTTAAACAAGAGAAGTAGTCATTTTGTTCTTAGTAATGTCAGAAGTATTTTAATACTTTTTATGCTGGTACTTAACGAGAACATTAGAAAAATATCCGCTCTAATTATGTTACCGATTTTTCTCTGTTGATATTCTTTTTTAAAAAGCTAATCATATTGGTAATGGGCGGAGTACAGAAGAAAAAAAAGACGGGGTTTTCTTCATTTTCATTTTTTAGAGTGTTTTCCGGAAAACAAGAGATAGTCGGAAAATAAGCTCTAGTATGTTTTTTAGTATGCTCCTAATATAAGCCCTGCCCAAGAAAAAAACGCTTCACTTTCTTAAATAGCCAATTTCTATTACATCTTTCTGACTTTCAAAATGCGTCCACGCATGATAGTGATAAAGAATTTAATGGATGTGTACCTACTTTAAAGTAATAATTTTTAAGGCAATAATTTAATTTTTTCTATAGAAAATATTACGGATAAAAAAGCCAAAAATTCTCTTTTCCATTTATTTTTTGTTTGCATTTTAAATCAAAATGAGCTTTAGCATTTCATTCCCTTTAAAAATGACGCAGTTCTACATGCAAAAAAATTTCTTTTTTTGTTGGTTTAGTTCTTAATTTTGAGGCCAATGAAATAAACTTTATGAAAAATACAATTTTGATGCAATTATGAAAAAATATTTCACTTTCAAGATTTGAAATTTACGCTTTATGTTTAATTCATGACATTTTCACTCTCAAAAGTACACTTTCTTTTCAGGAACTTTGAAAAAAAAGTCTCATTTCCAGACGATGGCATGACTGCTTTGAATATGTACAAAACTTGGCTATGTAGAAAGAAAATAAGTTGTTACAAATAAAAAAGTGTAAAGCGTTGCCGTGAGAAAAATATACCTGATCTAAAAATACACCCTAAACAGTCCGCTGGGGAAAAAATGGTTTAAGATCAAGTCTTGTTTTCGTTGAAACACAGTAACAATCTATCGGCGCACGGTGGGTGATTTACCTATTCTAGCTGGCTAAAAGTTTATCCTAGCGTAATTTGCCTGTTATAACTCAATAGTTAGGGCATTGTACCCTGCTATTACAGGGTTCGCACGCTATTAAGCCACGCCCCATTTTGTAAGGACTGTACCATTAGTAATCGCATAAACCTATCTTCTACCTAATGAATCGTGAAGAAAATGATCTTTATAATAATACTGGTGGCCGAGTCCTTACAAAATGGGGTATGGTTTAATAGCGTGCGAACCATGTATTGGTTTTGATATAAATATAATTGTATGATCCATACACTAGCGCAAAGTTGGTGCTTCGTAGTTGGAAATGAATAAATCAATTTGAGTATAGTTCTTTAATCTGTTACTTGAAGCGGAATAAAATATACTGGCCGATTATGGACGCTTCCAAATAAAATATGGACTTTATTTTATCGGATTTATGTGCATAAAGTTTGCACATATCAGCTGTTATTTCATATTTAATGTCTCAAAAAACTCTGTAATTTTTTTTACAATTTTTTAGTTTTAATGTAGAAAAAGTTCTATGATAAAACACGATTAAGCTCAATTTTTCATATGATTAAATAGTTTAGATTATTACCTTTTCGTTCCAATTTAATTTGTCTGGCTCTAGGTGCCCTCCCAGTTTTTAGAATTATTTTTAGCTTATTAAGTCTAAATATATATATTTTTAAATTTTAGTTCAAGTACCAAATTTTTTTTACCAAAGACAGCAGAATTTAAGTTGAAGAACATAAAATCAAGCGTTAATCAGATTACGAAACATTTTTCAATGCATTAGGACTATACTATAATAAGACTTCATAGATTAATTACGTGAAAAACGAAGCCTAAGAAATGATTTGTAAAACATATAACACGTTTGAAAACACAATTTCACCTAAAGTCGAAAAAATAGCTAAAAATTTTGTACATCCCTGTATATGAACTATAGATTTATCATATAATTCAAAATATGCTAAAATTCATAACAGTTAGTGAACGCATAGCACAATGGAAAATTTGTCGTCAGCAATTTCCGTCAATAAACGGAAATGTATTTCAGATGTTTTGTGCAGCTCTGTATATAATTTATATGCACTAAATAGTATTCAATTTTTATAATTTAAAAAAGCGTTCTACAACTGAAAACGCACTTCCATCAATTATTGTTCATACAGAGAAAAATATAACTGATTTATTTTGTGTATATGAAAGATGAATGGCACATCATATTCAATAGTAAGCATCTTATAGAGCAACTCGGAGATATATATCAATTTAAATACTTTTGAAGTAGTGCAACATGAACAAAATACACCACAAAGAATTTTTCAGAATGTAACATAACTATATATACAACAATAACAATAATGTAACATAATTCTTTTTAGTGCCCTTGTAAATGATGGATAAATGCTATCCATACCATATTCTATAGCAAGCATCTGGTAGTGCACTTTAAAGATATGCATATAAATTTCCAAGTGTTTGAAATTATGAAAAATTATTAAAAACCACCGCAAAAGATTCCCCCTCCCCCCATAGGCCGTATTGTAATGAAATATTTTTAAATGTCCCTGTAAGGAAATTATGACTGCTACGCGCTGAATTTTGCAATACCTAACATTCAGTAGAGAATATCAATAACATTTTTCAATTTCATGGCGATGCGATTATACTGACGCCAAGAATAATTTTGGCCAGCTAGAATCGGCAAATCACCCACCGTGGGGCGTACTTTTACAGTGTAATAACGTTGAATGAAAAAATTGCTGAATTAGAAAAAGCAGATGTCCGAAATACTGGATCTGATTACACGTAGACAAATTTTTACATTTAAAAAAAAAAAAGAAATTTTAGTCTTTCTTAATATACAGAATTCTACTTTTAATTAAGACGTAAGTCTTTTTTTACGAAAAATGTGTAGGAAGTTTGCCTAGCCGTTAATCAGAACCCCCTGTAGTTACCACATAGAGTATTTTTAAGCAAAATAAATAAATAAGACAAAAATTTAAAATAAAATAATGTTTTATTATATAAAGTAAAAAAAAAAAAAAAAAAAAAGGTTGGTAGATGTCCTATATAATGAAATAGATTCTGCTTTTAAATTTAATTTTTAACGAATTTAATTTACCTTTTTTTTTTACTTCATTAATCAAAATAAGATAAAACAGATATATTTTTTATGAATTTATGCAAGAATTTACTATTTAAAATTAACATTTGGTTTGGCTGATTATAATGATCAGTAATGTTAAAATTGTGATGTAAGAAATTCATAATTATACAGTTAAAAGAATAATTCTGACAAAAATGATAATGATGTTAAACAACAATTATTAAATAAAACAGATTACATTTACACCTGTTCCAAAATCTTATCCCCCCCCCCTCCCTGTATCTTGTTCTATGCGTGCCCATGAGTACATCTATCAAAATCTTTGCAATGTAGCTCGTTTTATCCTTTTTCTTCACAAAATATGTAGTAAAATTGTATTTACAAAATATTTTTAGAATAAAAAGAAATGTGCCCAGTTAAACTGATGGTATTTACCTCACAGGCTGGTTACACTAATTGTATATTATATTCTTATTTCAAAGAATAATGCCGCTCAAAAAATAAATGAAGGGGGATTAGCCCCCATTTCTCCCCTTTACACTTAACCAATGAATCTCATAATCTAATCAGGGAAGATCCTTAACATAATATACCGTTATACCAAATTGAAGCAAATCAGATAATTCTGCATGAAAAAAACCTTATCGCTAAATTAAGTCGGGGGCTAACCCTTCTTTCCCCCTTTATACTTAACTAATGAACCTCCAAATCTAATTAAGAACAGAATGCACATAGAAAAAAAATTAAAGTAAATTGGATAATTCTGCATGAAAATCCATTTATCTAAATTAAGGGGAGAAGACTTGCCCCCCCCTTTCCCTCTTTTTTACTTAACCAATGAACCTCCAAATTTAATGAAGGAAACGCCATATCGGAATAAAACGGTATATCAAATTTGAAGCAATTCGAATAATTCTGTGTGAAAAACCTATCTATCTAAATTAAGGAGGGACTGCCCACCCTTTATACTTAACCAATAAGCTTCCAAATTTAATCAAGGCAGCTCCTTAACATAATAAACCGGTATACCAAATTTGGAGCAAATCGAATAACTGCATGAAAAACCCATTTATCTAAATTAAGGGGGGGGGGGGTCTAGTCCCCCTTTTCCCCTTTATAATTAACTAATGAAACTCCAAATCTAATCAAGGCAGTTTCTTAACATAAGAAACCGGAATACCAAATTTGGAGCAAATTAAATAATTTTGAATGAAAAACCCGTTTATCTAAATTAAGGGGGGGAGCCCCCCTTTTCCTCCCTTTATACTTAACTAATTAACCATCAAATTTAATAAGGGAAGCACCTTAACATAATAAACCGGTATACCAAATTTGGAGCAAATCGAATAATTCTGCAGAAAATACCCATTTATCTAAATAAAGGGAGGGAGCGGGGTTTGCGCCCCCCCCCCCCCTTATACTTAACCAATGAACTCCCAAAACTAATCAGGGAAGCGCCTTATCAGAATGAAACTAGAAAAAAAAAATTGAAGCAAATCGGATGTTTCTATCAAGAGTTACCGCGTTACGTACATACATATGTACGTACATACATACATACAGAACCGGCGGGCACATTAGCTCTCTGGTTTTGATAGCTTGTGAGCTAAAAATTTAAAAAATTTAAATTTCTTAGATATTAATACAAATGCAGGCTTCTATCGTTTTATGGGTTTTCAATTTTTGAAGCAACTTACTATATGATAAATTCTCTAATGCGTACCTGAAATTGCATTAAATCAAATTGAAAGATTTTCCTCCTCATAAAAGTGTAATATCCATCGAGAAAAAGACATGTTAAAGAAGATCATTTCAAAATTAATCTCACACCAGAAGTATCTTAAAGTAAATTGTTAATAATAATATACATAAATTTTATGCTAACCTTTAGTATATTCATTAAGATTTATAAAACAGCAGTCTCTACTGTTGCCATCTATGTAATATATATTAGTATTCTATAGTTTAGGGCACGGAATATATTGCAGCTTTTTATCATAAGCCACTAACAAACAGATTTCCTTTATGACCACGAACATAGAATGGGGAAAAGAAGTTCTTGAATTTAGGTGATCATTAAGCCGTTAGAGACGCAGTGATTAGTGGAGATTTCAAATTTTTATTAAAAGCATAGAAGTTACTAATTTTATTAATTTTAATTACTTTAAAACGATCATAATAGGAATATGACTAGTATTTTTCTTTTCTATATGTAATTGCTTGTGACACTGGCTGTCATACAGCTAGCAGATACTAGCTTTGGAAAAGAATCCAAGTTAACTCATATTCCCAAATTCGTATTTTATACCAAAATAAAATTTTATTTCATTTCATTTTCTAATCGCATAAGGTTTTTTATTTCAATCAATCAATCATCTATCTATTCACGGCCAAACTTGATCGCTTGCCTTATACGGCCTTCACAATATCCCGTAGTTTCGGAATCGTTAAAGACTACAGTTGCCGCCAGATGGCGCGAATACCTAGTCTAAATTATCCTATATTAGAGAGAAATTGGACATTGACGAAATGTCCGCCATTTCCGTTACAAAGTAGGTGGAACGCCGTATAACGTAATGCATTTTCATCAGCGTCTAACACTTTTTATTCTATTAAAATTATGAAAATTTCATTTTATATGTCTCCAGAGAGTTTTTCGGAACATAAATGTAAGCACATATTCATTTTAATAAGTAAGAATTCTCAGAAAATGCATTTTTTACTCTATTTTTTTTACTAATAAAATAGTGGGCAGAGGAAGATTGGGCATGTAAGAATTTTATTTTAATTTCGCAATATTTGAGAAAATAATTTTTAACGAATATCAGATATAAAAATAACAATAGAATTCAACTTTTTAAAACTATCTCTAATTTACTATGCATTTTAAAACAACAGTCATTGTTATCATTTTCACCATCTTCGCATTGATAATATCAGAAACAATAAAATTTGAACATATCATATACCACTCCTATTTAAGTATGTATGTGATTCAAAATTAATTTAATATGTGCATTGAAGATATTTTATGATAAGTTTCTATGTACTACTACTTTATTTATTTATTTTTTTTTTTTATGGAAGATTTACCGTCCTAACTACATTACCGATTTTTCTCTATTGATATCCTTTTTTCGAATGCAATTCACATTAGCTATGGGTGGAGTACAAAAGAAAAAAAGGGGTGGGGCATACCCCATTTTCATTAATTAATCATGAACTACAGTGTTTTCCCGAAAATAAGAACTAATCGGAAAATAAGCTCCAGCATGTTTAATAATAATAACCCTTAATAATAACAAATAATAATAACCCTTAATAAAGGATTTTTATAAATAAATCTTAGAATTTAGAATATGATATAATTTTATATTAAAATCTCTATATTCTTGAATCCTCCTAGACTTTAAATATTTAGTATTTCAATACGTATTATTTACCTAACCCTTTCAGAGGAAAATAATTGTGTTTCACTAATGTTGAATCCACAATAGAATTTTCGATAAAACGTAGTTGAATATAAACAAATGGGATTTTACACCTGTTCTTCAACAAAGTTTTAACGGTGAAATTTTATTTAAAAACTGTGGCATAAACTATATTAAAATTAAGAAGTATACAATATACCATTGTCCCTCCCCCCCCCCCAGAGGAATTTACAAAGTACACATAAAGGGGTATTATTATTCGATTATAATTGGATAATTAATTAATCAGAAATTAATCATTTATCCAATCATTTATTAAATAGCTGGATAAGCATGGACAACATGCCTTTCTATGAGTTCTCATGATCTTTTCTGCGAAATGTGTCGACATATCTGAGAAATAATTTCTGTTATTAGGACCTAATCAATATTGATATTTTATGAAATAAATGTGCTAATTTTTATTTCATTTAAACAATATTCTCAAAAGCTACAACACCAAATTTTATGCAATTAACATAGGATATTCATGAACTAGAGACGCATAACTGGGACTTTTGTATAATTTGCTGTTAATAAAAAGTGTGCGAAATAAAGTTAGAAAGAAAAAATTCATATCTAATATTTTTAGGAAAATCGGCATTTTTTTTTTTTTTAAAGGAAACTTTCTCATGTGTGCCCGTGTAATATATATAAATTCAGTAATTGTGTGACGAGTATAAAACATAAAAATTTACAAATGTACAGTCGTGGAAAAAAAATTAAACACCGCTTACTAACTCTGCAAAAAATTATCGTACAAGAAAGTTACTGGTATCATACGATTTGTAACAAAGTCTACTTTTAAATGATGTATATAGAATTTGCTTAGCGGACCATCCACATATTAAAACGAACTATAACTTTATTTTTTGCCATAGCAGTACACAAATCTAACAGAATAAATGAACTCTACACCCTTCAATTAGTTTAGAAACAAATTTTTATGCAATTCGTACGATAAGTTTCCGAGAAATTAATTATTTTAAAACGAACGTGTTTTAGGGGCTGTATCCAAATTGAAGTTCAAAACTCGATTGTTGACCGAGAGAGACTCCTTCTTAATCTAGGCACTCAAGCATTCATTGAAGTCCGCTAGATTAGAGGATAGCATAAGAAATTTCACAATATCTAGTCACTTCTATCATAGACGACCCCTTAAAACATCATTTTTGCCGTTTTTTGAGCGTAATTTGATAACTACTTGGAAGAAAAATCTGAAATTTTGGATTTCCTTAAAGCAGGACTTAATAAATCTAAATCCATCCAAAAAATTGTAGGTTACAATTCATAATTTTTTCGAATATTAATTTCATGATTCATATCATAAAATTATAAAAAATTGCAAGTTCAACATATTTATGTTTGGGTATTTTACCATTATTGCTACACAAAAAATTAGCCCATTAGGTGTATAATTTCAGGAGATATTAATAAAAATATGAAAATGTAATTTAACATGAGAAGCACTAAATTTTGAATATTTATAATTCAAAACTTATCATTCAAATGATTTGAAATTTGGTGTCTAGGCATAGTTTGAACCGGAGATTTGAAATATCTTGTTAAAGTTGGGTATTGTCACTGAAAAAATTGAAGTTTGGGTTTGCTTTAATATGTAGATGGCCCTTATGCAAATTTTATGTACATCATTTAAAATTAGGCTTTATTTCTAATCTTTCGGTACCAGTAACTGTCTTCTACGATAATTTGTTGAGGAGTCAGTAGGGGGTGTTTAATTTTTCCACAACTGTATGTACAAAAATGCATGCCAATCAAATTAAGGTGGTATTTGGGGCGGTGCAACTCAAGTTCAATATTTGGAGTATTTTTCAATTAAAGTCAGCTGACAATAAATTAACTGCAGTATTTAGATTGAAATAAATATATAGGGCATAGCTCTCAACGCTGTCGATACTGCTTTGATATTGAAAATTGGCTTTGGCGTCGTAGACTAGAGTATGTAAGAATATTTTTGCTATTCAATCCATCAGCATTTTTTTTTTTACGAATGTAACAACAGTTATTATAATAAATTTTGTTGCAACAATTCTGTTACCACGTTTAATGAAGAGGTATCAGAGAAAATAATTCAATGTTTTCATTATTTTTAAGCGAGAGCGATCGTAATCAAAACAGAAGGTTATACATCAAGGGTTCGGGTGTTTATTTGTTTCTGAAATGTTCACAGGCTTGGATAATTCTGGCCAAAAATTCTTTATACATCTGGAACTCGTAATTTTTTTGTTATTTAATCGCCGAATTTTTTATTAATTAAGGCGAAATAACTTTAGGGTAAAATTACTAACTATTTCGAACAACAAAAGTTCTTCAAACTTGCAACACTTCATGATGATTTGCGGTTAACACCTTCGGAACGAGCGTCTTTTGCAGAATTTTTTAATCTTTTGTCACCGGTTTTTTAAAACAGAAATTTTTGCCTCATTAAATCGGGAAAATGCTTGGATTAAGTAAGGCAAAATTCACAATAAAAATTTACTGGTGAGAGTAATCACTGATTCTGAGCGCCTTACGCGGCACGAATACTGGTCGCTCGTCTCCAAGGGGTTAACAACACATGTCCTCAATCTTGAGCTTTTATTTATTTCAGTATAAAATTGTTTATAAATTTAAAATTAATTTTCTCAAAACACTGCTAGAAGAAATACACCAAAATTAAAATGTATAGCCAAGATACTGCTAAATTTTTACAAGTATATTTATTTATAAATGCAAATAAAAAAACATAGTCGGGTCGGGGCGGAGCTATTCAGTGATGTGAAGATTCTAAACGAAGAGATTTAAAATATGTATATACAGTAGAACCTCGATTATCTGAAGTAAATGGGACCGACCATCATTCGGATAATCGTGAATGTTTCAATTTTAAGACTAAGGAGAAATACATGCAATATTTCTTATTATGGTAACAAGTGCATAATAAAAATAAAGCAATAGCAAAATAGAAACAAGAATAAATTACATGGATTTTAATTTTGAAATTAAGACCTTACACATATCAGAAGGGTTAGAAAATATTTTATGTGTGTCGCAGTTTCGATTGTTTTTGCTTTGAAACTCTATCACGGAGTTTTTTAATATTATTAATTCACCAGTATCACAGTCTTTCTGCTGCTCCAGCAATGCCAAACATTTTACAAAACATTCAAAAGCTTCAGAATTGCTAATTTGTTCGTTTTCTTCGTTCCACTCCGTAGGTTACGGGAGCTCTAATTAAATTCAAAAGAACTCTAGGAAATGTTAGTATTTAAATCCCAATGAAAAAAGGCGTGAGTAAGTTAGATAAAATTGGGACTTACCCGTTCTTCAGGATACTTTTTATTTCGGTGTAAATCCACATTTTGTGTAATCCAATATAGTGGTTTCCCAATGTAATGTGTTAGTTGTCATAATTTTAATCAACCACTTTTTATAACCTCCTTTGAGAAAAAATTGTAGACTATTATAATCAAATGAATAAGCAGTGGTAACACTTTAAGCTATTTAATTCACTTTCTTTTAAATTGCGAAAAAGAGAGAGCATTTTTCAACTCTCTTCTCTTGAACAACTACATTTTCAGAATGAAAAAATATTTACATTATAAGATAATAAATCAGTAATAATAATTGTAATAGCAATATCATAATAATAATAATAAATCAGTTTAATGTCTATGAGTCACTCAACAAGTCATTATCTTTATCAAGGTTTTCAAGGTTAAATACATATTTCACATTTGAAAAGATTTATGGCTGAGTTGAATCGACACATTATTTATGTAACTGAGGAAATTACTTTTATCACAGCTAATTAGCTTGATTTATATCCATCAACTCCTCCTTAATTTCTGAAGTTTCATTCTCAAACAAATTTAAGTTCCTTCTATGGGTTTGAAAAACAGGTTTGGGAACTGGTTTCGTAAACAGGTCTGCTATCATCAATTTGGTTGGGCAGTACTTTAGGTTGATAGTCCCTTCTTGCTTTAGTTGTTTTATCAGGTGGAACCTAATTTCAATATGTTTAGTCTTGCTTGAGTGCTTTTCTAATTCTATCATCTTGATCGTGGACTGGTTGTCTTCATATAGGTCTATAGGTAAGATTTGCTTTAGGTTTAATTCTTCCAGTAGGTTGACTAGCCACTTTATTTCAATTGCTGCATTTGCTGCTGACACATACTCGGCCTCTGCCGATGATAATGCAATGCAGGATTGTTTCTTGGTCGACCATTGTATGGGGTTTCTTCCTAACATGTATAGGTTCCCACTCGTTGATTTTCGTGAATCTACATCTCCTCCCCAATCTGCATCCGCATAAACTTCAAGTATCGGTTTCCTTTCTCCGCTCAGAACTAGACTATAATTTTTTGTAGTCTTTAAATATCTTATCACTCTTTTTACTGCATTCCAGTCTTTCATTCTTGGTGATTCATTTCTTCTGCTAAGAATGTTTACTGCTGCACAGATGTCAGGTCTGCTTATAGTTGCTAGATATAGAAGTGCTCCTATGGCTTGTCTGTAATATGTGTTGTTTGGTAAAATGTTATCCTCATCATTAAAGCGTGTGTAATTTGTTTCCATGGGTGTGCTACACGGTTTTGCGTCTTGCAAATTAAATTTATTGATTAATTCTTCTATTTTATGAGTTTGATTTATCGTGTAGCTTTTATTTACTTTTTTAATGTTCATAGATAGGTAGTTACTGATGTCACCTAAATCTTTTAGCTCGTATTCTTTATTTAAGCTCGCGATTACTTCCTCTATTATTTCGTCTTTTCCAGCAATTAAAATGTCGTCTACGTATGTTATTATGTATGTTGTGTTATCGCCCTTTTTTCGCGTAAAAAGGCATGAGTCAAATTTGCTCTGACTGAAATTCATCTTTTTTAGTGTTTCTGTGATTTTATTATGCCACGCTCTCACGGCTTGTTTAAGTCCGTATATGGCTTTGTTTAGCCTACATACTTTATTTTCCTCATTTTGTTTAGCGAAACCTTCTGGTTGTGACAAATATATCTCCTCCTCAAGCTCTCCATGTAAGAACGCGGTGTTAATATCGATATGTTTTACATTTAAATGTTGATGCAGTGCTGTTATTAATAATGCTCTTATTGTTGTATATGACACGACTGGTGCATAAGTTTCATCATAATCCTCGAATTTTTGTGAATATCCTTTTGCAACTAAACGTGCTTTATATTTTTGGATTTTTCCTGTGTTGTCGCGTTTTAGTTTGTAGGTCCATTTGCAACCTATTATTCTCCCATTTGGTGGAGGTTCTACAATTGACCAAGTTTTGTTTTTCATGAGGGAGTTCATTTCGCTTTTCATTGCATCTATCCAATTTTGTTTATCCTTAAAATTTTCCATGTTTTCGATTTCCTCATAATTTTTTGGTTCAGTAGCGTTTTCGTTCTTAACCATGTATATTAACCTATCAGGAGGTACACCTTTATTAATTCTTTCTGATCGTCTAAGTTCTGCTACTGGTTGATTGGACGTGGATGGTGTCTCATTGCTATTTGAAATTTCTATTTCTACAAAATTTTCGTTAACCCGATTTTCATCTTGTTTTGGTTTGTTTTCTACTTTCTCGTTTCTATATTTAAATTTGTTTTCGAGAAATTTAACGGTTCTCGCGATCTTTATTTCATTTCCTCCTACATATATTCTATATCCTTTGGATTCATTATCATATCCGACGAAAATTCCCTCTATAGCTTTATCGTCTAAGTTTTGTCTTCTGGCTTTACTGATATATGCGAAGGCTTTGCAGCCAAATACCCTAACGTAACTTAAGTTTGGCTGTCTGTTTGTCCATAACTCGTATGGCGTCTTTTCATTTGCTTTTGTCGGTAGTCTGTTTTGCAAATGATTTGCTGTGCATATTGCTTCCCCCCAGAACTTTAATGGTAAATTTGATTCACTTAACATTGTCGTTGCCATTTCAACTAACGATCTGTTTTCCCTCTCTGCCACACCGTTCTGGCTTGCGCAATATGGAACTGTGTGTTGATGTTTTATCCCATTAGCCCTGAGGTAATTTTCTATTTCATCTGATGTGAATTCCCCTCCGTTATCTGTTCTAATTGCTTTCGGTTTTTCTCCAAATTTGTTGTTAATTAACGCGATGAATTCTTTAAGTTTTTCATAAACTTCACTTTTTCTAGACAATAGGTATATAATCGTAAATCGTGAGTAGTCATCAATAAAAGTCAAAAAGTATGATTTCCCCCCTATTGTCGGTGTTTGAAAAGATCCGCACACGTCGGAGTGAATGAGCTGGAGCCTTTTAGTTGCTCTATACTCTGTAATTTTTGGATAGGGTTCATCAGTTAATTTTGCCTTAATGCACGGTTCGCAATCTATGTTATGCTTACAGTTGTTTATTTGGATTCCTGTAGCTAATTCCTTTTGCGTAATTTCTTTAATTGATGTTAGATTTCTATGTCCTAACCTACGATGCCATAATTCTAGGCAATTTTTGTTGTTGCAGCTTTGTGCTATGTTTGCATAGCTTTGGAATGCCAACTGAACTTCGTATAGGTTATTTACTTTTCGCGCTTCTAAGCATATTTCTCCGTTAAGTTTGAACATACATCTATCATTTCTGAATATAATTTCACATCCATTTTGCGTCGCTTTGCTAACCGATAATAAATTTGTTTCGATTTCAGGTACTAGTAATACATTTTTAAGTGTTATTTCATGAACTTTGTTGTCTGATGTTCGCGTGTTTATATTTACGTCACCTGACCGGTAACTGATAAGTTTTTTTCCGTTTGCGATGGTTACATTTGTTTTTTCGCGTGATTTTATTTCTGTAAACATTGATTCTGAACACACAATATGGCTTGAGCTGCCACTGTCTACTATAAATGTTTTGTTTTCTATTCCTTGTGTTATAAAGGCGTAATTTTTATTTTCGCTCGCCCTCCATGTATTGTTTTCATTTTCAGAGTGACTGTACCTACGGTTTGATTCTGGTGTTTGTTCACTTCTAACATTGTTTTCACTCTTTTGAAAAACTAGTGATGTAGAGTAATGTTTTTTGTTTGGTCTAATCTGTTGATTTTGTGGTGTATTTTGTGTTTTGGCTTTATTATGCCAACATTCCTGGGTATAATGGTTTCTCATCCGACAATTGGAGCAGTATTTATTACTTGTTTTGTTGTTGTAATTTTTCTGTGCTTTAAATGCTCTGGCAGGATTTTCTGTTCTCTCATTATTATCATATCGTCGGTTATATTCGTCAATAAGTTTAGACTTAATAAATGATGGTGTGAGTTGATTTTCTTCTCTTGATTCAAGGGCAGTAATAAGAGTATCATAAGATTGGGGTAGGGAGCATAATAACAGTGCAGAAATGTGGTTATCATTTATAACTTCTCCTATGGCCGCTAATTTATCTACTAATTCCATTATTTTTGTAATATGATTAACAACGTTGCCACCTTCCGCTAATTTAATCCCGTAAAGTTTTCTTAAGAGATAAAGTTTGCTAGACAAATTATGTCGCTCATGGATTTCACGCAAAGCTTTCCAAGTTTGTCTGGCTGTCTGTAAATTTTTAACATGAGTAATCTGACTATCATCAATTGTTAGATTAATTAGAGCACGGGCTTTCTTATCATTTTTGGACCAAGCGTCCGTAATTGGATTAGGCGGTTCTTCCGTAATTACCTGAAATAAGTCTTCTTTAGTTAACATCATTTCGGTCTTGAATTTCCAAATTGAGTAGTTTGTAGCTGTAAGTTTTTCAATTGCTAAATTATCTTTAGAAGCTGCCATTTTCTTAACTTTTGATTACTTACGTGTTACCGTAAAAAGTTCTTCCAACTTTTCTGTTTGAAAGTTTAAAAGTTTATTTATCAAATATCTGATATTTCAGATTTCAGTGGAGGCTATTTAATTTATTTATTTTTATTCAGTGATCAGTAATCATAATCTTGTTAGTATTTAAATCCCAATGAAAAAAGGCGTGAGTAAGTTAGATAAAATTGGGACTTACCCGTTCTTCAGGATACTTTTTATTTCGGTGTAAATCCACATTTTGTGTAATCCAATATAGTGGTTTCCCAATGTAATGTGTTAGTTGTCATAATTTTAATCAACCACTTTTTATAACCTCCTTTGAGAAAAAATTGTAGACTATTATATCAAATGAATAAGCAGTGGTAACACTTTAAGCTATTTAATTCCCTTTCTTTTAAATTGCGAAAAAGAGAGAGCATTTTTCAACTCTCTTCTCTTGAACAACTACATTTTCAGAATGAAAAAATATTTACATTATAAGATAATAAATCAGTAATAATAATTGTAATAGCAATATCATAATAATAATAATAAATCAGTTTAATGTCTATGAGTCACTCAACAAGTCATTATCTTCATCAAGGTTTTCAAGGTTAAATACATATTTCACATTTGAAAAGATTTATGGCTGAGTTGAATCGACACATTATTTATGTAACTGAGGAAATTACTTTTATCACAGCTAATTAGCTTGATTTATATCCATCAGGAAAGGGGATAGAAAATATTTATATGTACTCCTAGTTCAGAAAAGACCGCTTACACACAAGGAATTTGATAGTTAAAGGGGAAAAAACTCTCAAAATGGATTTCCACATTAGGAATGTGATAGTAAAAAAAAAAAAAAAAAAAAAAAAAGCTCTCAAAATGGATTTGCATACACGGAATGTGATAATAGGGGGGAAAAAAGAAAAAAGGGTTTAAAAATTGATTTCGGTTAACCGAGAGTTTCGGATAAAAGAGGTTCTACTGTATATAAAAAATTCATCTACTAATGTATTAAAATATTCCTTTACTTTACACATATAATTTAGAGTGAAACTGTAAAGTACAGTAAATACACAAAAGAAAACATAACTTAAATCTTTATCACTGCATCTTAAAATTCTGCCATGATAAGTGTTATTTCAATTTATTTTCACCCAACCAACCCTACTTCCGCAGGTGAGTCGAGAGTAGTCTCATGAAGCAAGTGAGTCGACTAAGACTGGACTCCTCAAGATGAGTGGAGATGCCCATCACGCACCTTAGTTATCACTAAGGTTGGTAAAATCAACAAAATATCCTCAATTGAAATAGCCTCTGTACAAAATTTTTCGGTTTGTTGCGAACCGATTACTTTATCCAAAATTTAACGAATTAATAATTACAGTAAAACTTCCATTTAACGAAGTCTCATCGTTCCACTTAAACACTTCGTTATGAAGAAAGTTCGTTAAATAGAAATCAACTCAAATTCATGCATTTTTTATAATAAAATACAATGCATAAAATCTATAATAATAAAGAAAGAAGTTTGTGTGTGAGTGAGTGAGTGAGTGTGTCGACGGTGCTCTGAAGAGACCACTGCACGTAGAGCTACAAAATTTGGGGAAAAGGCACGTCTATATATGAAGTTTTGCACCTCGAAGCCCGATTTTCGATTTTTTGATTAGATTTTTTTATTTAATTTTTTATGCGATTTTTAGCGCTTTTTTAAGTTTCGAGGCGATTTTTCCATATAAGTGAGAAGAATATGGTTTGTTTCTTTTAACCCAATATAGTAAATTTTATTCTCTTTTCAAAAAAGTTTATTCGGAATTCGTGCAGCGATTTTTGAATTTTTAGCGAATTTTTTATGCAATTATTGAACAGCATTTAATACATTTCCATACCTATAAGGAGGTTACCGTAGAGGGACATATCGTTGTTACCCTAAGTAAAACAGGTAAGTTTGTCGCCAACTTGGCGGTATATCGCCAAATTTGGCGACCAAAATGAGTCGCCAAAAGTGACGCCAACTTGGCGATATCTCTAATATTTTGCCAAATTCCCATAGACTTCCATTGTAAACCAATATGGATTACTTTCTTACAGAAAATCAACAAATTGAGATATTTTAATGCAACAAAAACCAATATTAACTTAAGGGATTATATTAATTCGATTTTTCCACATTAGGAAAAAGAATACAGTTTCTTTCTTTTAACCCAATATAGTAAATTTTGTTCTCTTTTCAAAAAAGTTTATTCGGAATTCGTGCAGCGATTTTTGAATTTTTAGCGAATTTTTTATGCGATTATTGAACAGCATGTAATACATATCCATACCTATAAGGGGCGTTATCGTAGTGGGATCCAGTTCTGTCGCCAAATAACGCCAAGTTTGTCGCCAACTTGGCGATATATCGCCAAATTTGGTGACCAAAATGAGTCGGTAAAAGTGACGCCAACTTGGCGATATCTCTAATATTTCGCCAATTTCCCATAGACTTCCACTATAAAACAATAGGGTTTACTTGCTTACAGAAAATCAACAAATTGAGATATTTTAATGCAAAAAAAACTAATATTAACTTAAGGGGTTATATTAATTATATTTAAGGGAGTCCAAGTAAATTAATTGCGAATAAAAGTAACATGATCTAATGCTTAGCATGATTTCCAAAACATAAATTTTAAGAGAGTCCACAGTTCAAAGGAATTAGATTTGAAACTTTTATCCAATCATAATAAATTTTGACTTTCGTGATTTTTGAACGTTTTGTAATTTTTAATGCCCTTTTACGTTTCTTCGCGATCTGCTGCAATTTTTTGACATTCCATTTTTCACCTAAAGTACATTCTGCCCTCATTTCAATAAAGTTTATTCGGATTTCGTATAGCAATTTTCGAATTTTTCGGGAATTCTGTATGTGATTTTTAGCGATTTGCTACTATTTTTCCACATTAGTGAAAGGAATCAACTTGCAATCTTCGAACATAATATATATATATATTTTCTCTTTTCAGAATTTGAGAAGCGATTAAAAATTTTTTCGCAATATCTTATTGTGATTTTCAGAGCTTTTTCGTAATTTCTGCTGTTTTTTGACGTACACGGGCAACGCCGGGCAAGTTCACTAGTAAAAAATATACCTAAAATAGAAATATTGGAAGAAATGTATTTTTATTCGGGCAGTAACTTTTGTTTTATGCAATGTAGATATATGAGAAAATTTGAATTAGAATAATGTCTAGAAAAACATATAATAAACAGATGTAACCAAAAACTGAAGTGTAACGTATCTTTTCTTTTAGGTAGCTTTCTTTACAAAAAAGCTACCTATTGCAGCCGTTCGGAGGAAAGCGATTTCAAAAAATTTTGGTATATTTTCATCGATCATGACCCCCAGACCCCGAAACCACCCTCCGTTCAAAATTGATATAATATATATCTGACCTATGTCACACTGTAACTCCCGTAATTATGAACCGATTTCGATGTAATTCGGTGTGTACATAGTACATACAAATATCTCGACCGAGTTCGTTGGCCAGCTTCATCCGCCGTTTTGTTTCAAAATGGCGGCCATTTAAAAATTTTTAAAACTTGAAATGTGGTACCAAAAAATTAAAAATGGAAAAATATTTTTTCTTATGTATTTGACCTTTATACAAAGATCCCGGAGCAGTTTTTGTTTCGTCTATATCTTAAAAAATGGCTGAGTTATAGCATTTTGAATTTCTAGCGTGGCTGACATTTTGAAACGTCCTGAAATTTGTCACGCGATAAAAGGCGTATTTATGAACCGATTTGGATGCAACTTCGTTTATACATAGTACATACCAATGTCTCGACCGGGTTCGTTGGTCAGCTTCATCCGCCATCTTGTTTAAAAATTGTGACCATTTAAATTTTTAAGAAAAATTTAAATTTGAAATGTGGTACCAAAAAATTAAAAATTGAAAAAATATTTTCTTCTTATGTGTTTGACCTTGATAAAAAGATTCGGGAGCAGTTTTTGTTTCGTCTATATCTTAAGAAATGACTGAGTTATAGCATTTTGAATTTCTAACGTGGCTGACATTTTGAAACGTCCTGATTTTTCTCACGTAATAACAGGCGTATTTATGAACCGACTTGGATGTACCTTGGTGTGTACATAGTACATACAAATATCTCGACCGAGTTCGTTGGCCGGCTTCATCCGCCATCTTGTTTCAAAATGGCGGCCATTTAAAAAAATTAAAAAATAAAAAAATTTAAATGAGATACCAAAAAATTGGAAAGTGAAAAAGATTTATTTTGTATGTGTTTGACCTTAATACAAAGATTCCGGAACAGTTTTTCTTTCGTCTATATCTAAAAAAAAATGGCTGAGTAATAACATTTTGAATTTCTCTTGTGGCTGACATTTTAAAACGACTTGATTTTTGTCACGCGATAACAGGCGTAATTATGAACCTATCTCGACCGAGTTCGTTGGCCAGCTTCATTCGCCATCTTGTTTCAAAAGGGTTGCCATTTAAAAAAAATTAAATTTAAAATTCAAAATGAGGTATTAAACAATTGGAAAATGAAAAAGATTTTTTTATGTGTTTGGCCTTGATACAAAGATTCCGGAGCAGTTTTTGTTTCTGAAAATTTGTTCTTTTGTTTATATCTTAAAAAATGGTTGATTTATAGCACTTTGAATTTCTAGCATGGCTAACATTTTGAAACGATCTTGTACTTGTCACGCGATAACACACGTATTCGCCTATTTCGATGTAAGAAGGCATGTGGATAGTATACATCAACACCTCGACCAAGTTCGCTGGCCAGATTCATCAGCCATCTTGTTTCAAAATGGCGACCATTAAATTAAAAAATATATATATATTTAAAGTGAGGTGCAAAAAAATTAGAAATTGAAAAAGGTTTCTTTCTTAAGTATTTGACCTTGATATAAGGATTCAGGAGCATTTTTTGTTTGTCTTTACCTTAAAAAATGGCTCAGATATAGCAGTTTCAATTTCTATTGTGGGTGACATTTTGAAAAATCTGATTTTTTGCATGCGACAGCACTCCTATATATTAACCGATTCCGATGTGAGTGAGCATGTGCACAGCAATTACTAAGGTCTCGACCAAGTTCACTGCTTAGCCTCATCCACCATGTTGTGTTAAAATGACAGGCACTTTAAGAAATTGCCGAATTTGGCAGCCAAATATATGTTACTTTAAAGAAAAGCAGCTTGGATAAAGCTGACTAATTTCGCGAAATTATCATTCATTATATTGATAAAAATTAGAATTGAATCTCCTATATTCGGTTTCCACTAAATTGAGCTTCGTGTGTTTGAATGATATAATTTGGCTTTTTTTAAATAAGGATTATGAAAGCTACCTCTTCCTCCCGGCACTGGCCGGAAGGACTTTTTTTATCAGTATTTCAAATTCTCAACTTTAAAAAAGTCTGTAATATTACTTTGTACAAGTTTCTTCTAAAAAATACACTGTTCATAAAAATTTTCGCACTATTGTCATCCGAAGAATTCATGAGTAGCATTTTCGTGAAACTAGAACCCCCTTCTTATTGTATCGAAGGCTTTTAGCATTTCTTCTTTTGAATAGAAATGATTAAATATGTAAATAATTTCATTTTCATGCAATCAACTGAAATAAATTCTTACATCCGTCGTAACCAGCAACTTCTCCATTTAAATGTTGTACACGCACGAAAGTGCAATAAACTTCGTTATATAGAATATATTTTTCGTAATAGGGAGATTAATTTGCATGCTAATAGTGCGCAAAGTCAAGATTCAGCAGTAAATTTCGTTAAGTAGAAAACTTCGTTAAAGGGAAGTTTGACTGTATAATTATAATTATAAAAACAGCCGATAATGTATTAAAATATTATACTTTATTTTTTACATAAAATCTAGAGCGAAACAATAAAGTACAGTAAATGCACAAAAAAGAAACATAACTTAATATTTATCACTGCCATCTTAATATTGTGCCATACGCAATATACAGTCGAACCCGGTTAAGACGCGTTTCAAGGGAATGGACCTAAGTCGCGTATTAAGCGGGATCGCGTATTAAACGTGATTTGTATAATGTTGCAGGAACTGGGCTTATTTGCACATCTAATCGTCTAAATGAACTTTAAAGCTTTCATTGATATGTTTATGGTCGAAAATTGTGTCTTATACATATATTTAGATTTAAATTTAATTGTATTCACCTTTACCCAGCCTATCTTTTTACAGGACAGACGGGAATAAAAACTGAAAATAAATATGGACTCAAATATGCGGCTTTATTGTCGATAATACGTTACAACCAAAGATAAAACAACAAAAGTAATTTTTCTGCTAGACTAATTTTTTTTTAAACAGAAAGAATAAAAATATTAAATTTTTGAAGCATAATCCAATTGTTAAAATCATATTTAGTACTTGTGATAATGAGTGCCAATATAATCTGTTCTTTTTAATGTAAGAAAAAAACTACCCTTATTAATCTTTGTGTAAATAGTATTGTTAACATAGCAAAAAGTAACGAAAACAGAAAACATAAAAGAATTATACACCAGCAATCGTATTTGTTTCATCTACGCAAGTTTTTCTTTCTTTTTTATTTATTTATTTATTTATTTTTTTTTTTTTGGTATATAACATGCATTATAAAACATAATAGTGGTATAACATACATTTAAAAACTCACTAACAACAGGTATAATTATCTTTAATCATAATTTTATGACGTATCTGAGCATCCTGAATTCTTCTATGTATCTCTCTTTACTACAATAAAAAATACACGAAACGAGAGACAAAGAAAATTAGAACACGGGATCAAAGAAGAATTGCAGTGTTGCTAATTTAGAGGGGGTTTTTTATTCAAATATCTATCACTATTTTCAAAATGTTCCTTTAATTGATCTGTTATTAAATAAAGTAAATATTAGTATACAGAAACAGTGCTTTTTATATGAATAAAAAAATCCGCTAAAATGGAAACACTGGAGAAGAAAGAAGGAATTCTCATCTTCACCAAGGAATTCGCGTCTTAAACGTGATTTTTTACCTCAAAGGACCGAAAATTTTTCGCGTATTAAGCGGGATCGCGTAATAACCGTTCGCGTCTTAAACGTGATATTTTTGCATTAGTCTTACGGGCGATGTTCAAGGGTGCGGAACAAATCCGCGTATTAAGCGGGATCGCGTATTAACCGTGAGCGTCTTAACCGGGTTCCACTGTAATTTCAATTCATTTTCAACCAACCAAATATACTTCCGCAGGTAGGTCGAGAGTCGATTTATGAAGCAAGTTAGTTGACTCAGGCTCGACTCCTCAAAATGAGTGGAGATACCCATCCCTACAAAGAATATATATTTTAGAATTATATTATTTATGGGGTTCTAATTTCTTTTATACGTTCTCACTATGTCGACTCATGAATCATGTGTTAGTCGACCTAGACTCGACGTATCAAAATGAGAGGAGAAAAGGAGTGCCCATCGCTTACTTTAGTTACCTATTATTATCGGTTTCTTGTGAACCGATTACTAGATTCGGAATAAAGAGTGTCTCACTATGTCGACTCATGAAACATGTGTTAGTCGACCTAGACTCAACGCATCAAAAGTCAAAATGAGAGGAGGTAAGGAGCTGCCAATCGCTTACTTCAGTTATCTATTATTATCGGTTTCTTGAGAACCGATTACTAGATTTTGGATACAAACTGCCCAGGCTGTTGAATCCTAAAAGATGGTTCTTTTTACTAAAATATTTAATTCAATATTCTTTTTGGTGTGAGTTAAATAATAATAGTCTAGTGGGTTATTTTTTATACATACAGTAGATCCTTCCTAAAGTGACCACGTTCCGTTCCAATAAAAATGGGTCCTCCGAGAGGTGGTCTCTTAATGGAGGTAATCTTTAAATCTAGATTTTAATTGTTGAAAAAAGGTAACAATTAATGTTACTAAAATTTATTTATTACGCTAGGAAAAAATATGAAAATATCAAAACAAAAGTTAATTACATAAATTAATGACTGCAGAATTTAGTTCTATTTTCCAACTAAAATGACATGTTCAATGTGTGTTTAATGCTAATGATACTTTACGCAACTTTATACGCAACTTTATACGCAAAAAAGAAATAAAAATAATAAAAATAATAATAATTTAAAAAAATGCTGAAACTAAAAACATAAAAATCATAATTATTGGTTCATTTAAATGAAGTTTTTGTCTTCAATTGTGTGCGAGTCATAATCGTACTTCATATGAAAATAGCCTCATATTTTTAGATTTTTGAGAAAGGAACAATGTTTTGGAGGAAATGTATTAGAGACACTGTTGATGGACAACAGTAGAGAAATTCATGTCTGGATTCAGAGAAATTCAGGTCAGATATTTCCGTGATATTTTCGTAGCACAGAGAAACATAATGAGAAATTGAGCCTGGCTGTTTTTTATATTTCTTTTGAAAGTTTAACTATTTTACTATTAAAGAACTCAGAAAGGTAGTCAGCAAAATAATAAAAAATTCTTTTTTTATTTTTTTAAAAAAAGAAGTATTTCAAAAATCCATAATTTCCCAACTCTAAGCTCAAATTTCCCAAGTTCATATATATTGCGGGGGGGGGGGGGAGAGCTCCCCCCATAACCCCCCATCGCGACGCCTCTGTTTGTGATTCGGTATGTTTTTTTTTTTTTTTTTTTTTTTTTTTTTTTTTTTTTTTACAGCTTTTGCACACGTTTGGAATATAGAATAGAAATTGCTATCCTGTGGCATCTTCAAGTCGATTTTCTTCAAAAATTTATACAAACCTTGCGTTATTACATTACATCTCAATATAAAATTTCGTTGAAATATATTCGTAAATTCCCTACGTAAACGGCAAAAAATCGACAAACTCGCTATCACAGCGTCCCTTTACGGAATATCGATAATATCAACTCGGACTTGCTGGTCATAGCCATACAGTTATATATCAAATGCATGACATCGTACACTTTCCTATGATATAAAGAGAGCACACTGACAGACAGACATTTTGTAAAAACTTTTTTGTTTTCGGGGTCTCTGATCATTAAAATGCGTAAATGAGTCGAAAGAATTTCGATTTCAATATTCTCTTACATGATATATATAAAAATTATAGAAACTGTAATAATTTACAGAAACAAAAATAAAGAACTCACACAAGAGTTTTTGAAAAGAACTGTTTAATGATAAAAATGGTTTACTGTTCATGAAAATTACAAAAATCATGACTCGGCACTCGGGCCGGGCCGGGAACGGGCCATACTTTTTTCTGAAGGCTCGGGGCGGACCGGGCCTAGTCACTACACTTTACGGGCCGGGCCGGACTCGGGCCTTACTTTTTTCCTGAAGGTTCGGGCCGGGCCGGGCCTAACATATTTTTTCTGCACAGAGCCGGTACTGGTTTCATTCCTAATCTTCACGGCCCAAAATTTTCATTCCTAGTTTTGACCCAGCCCGTATGAAAATCATTTCTCGGCGTGTCCTGGTCCGTTCAAAGGTCAGTAAAATTAGGCTTGGCACAAATTTTTTTTCAAAAAATGTATACATTTTTAAATCACTATTATTCTACAATTAAACATTCAAATTCATTCTTTTTAAAGAATAGCAGATTTCTACGCTTATTAAAATATATTTAAATTAAAATATAGTAAGACGTGTGAAAAAGAACCTGTCTACGACGGAATGTTGTTTTAAACTGAAAAACGTGTTGAGCCATGCAAAATTAATATATTATACTACGTAAGAAAAGAATATAGAATAAATTTACACTTGCTAAGAAGGGAACTTGTCTATAACGCATTTTTTTGTTCTTTTTTATGCAATTCCGTCTTAGATTTTACTGTATAGCATTTTTCAGATTTTTAACACTTCAATACATGGAATATGGATTAATAATATTAATGATAACTGAAACATTTACATACAAGAAATAGAGATTCATTAAAAAAAAAAAAAAAAAAAAAAAAAAATATCGCACCCAGCGGCACTTCTATAAAAATGAAGATTACAAACATGAAAAGAAAAGTTAAGATAAATATTTCTGTCTGAACTCTCGTACGAGACAAATTTTTAACCAAATCGACGTAAAAATCAATGTTTTGTAGAAATTCACTCGGGCCGAGATTTTAACTTTTTTTCGGGCCGGACCGGCTCGGGCCGAAATTTTTGCTGTTATACCGGGCCGAGCCGGGCCAATAAAATTTTTTCTACGGGCCGGTTCGGGCTCGGGCCGAACTTTTAACTTTTTTATTGGGCAGGGGCCAAAAATGTTTTTGTTCGGGCCGGGCCGAATTTTTTTTCTCTGAGTCGGGCCGGGACCGGGCCTGGTAATGTCGGCCCGTGCAGACCTCTACCACATATAGTGGCCATTTTATGACCTGTTTGATGGGAAATATTATAATAATAATTCTGAAAGAAATAATAAAGAGTATGTATTGTTATAGAAATTTTTTTCTAAATTTATGAGTCTAGAAATTTTTTATTTTGTCGGTTTTGAATTGATGTCAAATGGCCTTTACGTTATTTTAACTACCTATATTTTTATAATTTTGAAGTTGTGTTATGTTCTTAGTCTCAAATATTTTTTAATCTGCATACTGCCGCCGATGTATTACCTAAGGCTATTTCCATGAGTACTTCTAGTGTAAGTCACAAGCTACGATTTTTGGCTACATGTATTTTGGAACGAAAAAATGTGACTTATTTTATGGAAGATATCTCATTAATTGAATAAGGCCAAGCAACTTTAACAAAATAACGGTGGCCAACAAGCATAGCAATTATCAGCTATGTGACTTACACTACAAAAACCCATGGAATTAGCCCTAAAAAAGTCTAAACTGGAGTGATCGCTTAATCATAGTTATCTTAACCCCTTGGGGACCAGCGACACGTATACGTGCCACATGAAGCACTCAGAATCCTTGTTTTTTTCACCAGTAAAATTTGCCTTATTTAATCATCGCATTTTCTCGATTCAAGAAGACACAAATTTCGGCTTTTAAAAAACGGTGACAAAAGATTAAAAAATTCGTAAAAGTCTCCCGTCCCGAAGGGGTTAATAAGAAAACCTAAATTCACAAGTTATTTTAATTTCAGTGTAACTAATATGTGCTTCCCTATCACTATTTAAATATTGTAATTATGTAATAAGAAGCTAGTTTTAGATATGGTAATTAGGAAAGGCTTCTTGAAAAGCGAGAAAAATAAATAATTTACTTTGAAGATATGATGCAATCTACAATGAAGGTCATTGTTTTGAAATAATGTTAAACAAAATAATCATAATAATAATAAATAATAATCGCAAGTAATAGCTTTGCAAGTACTCATTTTTATCAGCGTTCGTACGCATCACGGGAGTTCAATACCAAATTTTTCGTAAAGTAATATTAGCTTTATTTAATGAAGGAATTGTTTGTTTAAATATAGCGACATATATGAAAATTCAAGCATTCAAATACCCTGAATCATCTGCGGCGTCGAATGCTGTTTATGGCAATATTTAACAGGAAATACAGAAGAAAGCTCCACCCATTTTATATTACTAAACTGGCTGCTATGATGTTTTTTACTGTAAGGGTGAGGGGAAAAGTATGTCCTTTTCCCCATATATATATATATATATATATATATTGTAAGTATGCAGTTTTCACCAAATATAATTTTTTCTGTATTTATATGTATACAACCTATATAAAATCAGTTCCAGCATAGAAAAATTCATAGTTAGGATAAAAATACAGCCACCTGAAAATGTCTTAAAGATAAATATTGTAACCTCTGTTACTGGAGAACATCCACTCAATTTACAACATTTACATTCTATGAAAATACAGACTGACAGAGTGACAGACAGACATTTTCTAAAAACCATCAAATCGTGTTCAGGACATTCTAAAATGTATAAATCCGTCGAAAACCGCAAGTCGAAAATTTTCACGAATCCAATACTTTCTTCTTGTAAAGATAGACGAAAGTAAAAATATAGTGAAAAATTGCGAGTAACAGAAATTATATATATTAACAGAAATTACATTTTTGTAAGAGAATCAACACATTGACAAGCATTGAACAACACAAATTAGACAGTAGATTTGCATTTACATTAATCTAAAAACAATGACACCACTGAATCACGTTGGTGGATTTTTATTATGCATATGAATTTTAAACTAGATTTTTGATGATTTATCTACATCTGTTACAAGTATGCTGTAACAGAAGTTACAGATAACAGATGTTACATTTAACAAAGAAAAAAATTCTATTTTCTATAGTTTTATAAAAATATGTAAATATTGCATATATTTAAATTAAATTAACTTAATTTCTTATAATAAAAAAAAAAACTTCAATTAAAATGACAATATTTAAATTTAAAATTTATGCAACAGGGGTTACAAACAGAAAACACACTAACTTGGAATTCAGATGTTTCAGCTTATTGACCACATGTGTGCAGAACAAATTTAAAATGGTTGTAGCATAGCTTTTCTAGTACTTTTACATACAACTAAGCTCAGTAGTACTCTCTGTTTGGGACGATGGAAGTCATTTCTTTAGTAAGAAAAGTTAGAGTAACAGAGGTTACAATTTCAGTATACAAAATTTAATATTATAATAAAATAATAAAAAATATATATATTTCAGTGTCTCGGGTCTAACAGTTAAAATACTAGATTTTATGATTACATAAAAACAGTTAAAAATGTGATTTTAAATATTATTAGCTAAAACCTTAAATTGAAAACTATGCCTAGAGTTATCTGGACAGACTGTTTTGTTAGTCAAGATGAATAAAAATGGATCATTTAAAATAAAGAAAAATTATATTTTAAAGCTTTTATCCAGTTTTGCATACTAATACTTTTTGCAGTCCTTTCACAGAAACTATATTTCTCAAATCCCGGAATATTTCATCCATAACTCCGGAATGAATTCTGCCGTTATATATTTTACTGATCATGTTTCTGTTTTTTTAAAACAAGCGAAGTAGTCATTTTGTTTTTAGTAATGTCAGAAATATTTTAATATTTTTTATGCTGGCATTTAACGAGAACATTAGAAAATTCTCCGCTCTAATTATATTACCGATTTTTCTCTGTTGATATTCTTTTTTAGAATGCTAATCATATTGGCGATGGGCGGAGTACAGAAGAAAAAAAAAGGCGGGCTTTCTTCATTTTCATTTTTTAGAGTGTTTTCCCGAAAACAAGAGATAGTCGGAAAATAAGCTCCAGTGTGTTTTTTAGTATGCTTTTGATTTAAGCCCTGCCCAAGAAAAAACGCTTCACTTTCTTAAATAGTCAATTTCTATTACATCTTTCTGACTTTCAAAATGCGTTCATGCATAATAGCATAGATGCCAACATCTCTTAATTATTCCGGAGTCTGATCCAAGATGAACTCGTTTTCAACCGGAAATTTTATTTAACCAAAAATTTGAAATTGAAATAAAAAAATGTACCTCATAGAAAGAAGACAGATTTTCTTATATATTTTTTCCGGTTTGGACATGCAAATTTTGGATCACACTCCGGAATAATTAAGCGATGTTGGCATCTATGATAATAGTGATAAAGAATTTAATGAACGTGTACCTACTTTAAAGTAATAATTTTTAAGGCAATAATTTAATTTTTCCTATAGAAAATATTACGGATAAAAAAGCCAAAAATTCACTTTTCCCTTTACTTTTCGTTTGCATTTTAAATCAAAATGAGCTTTAGCATTTCATTCCCTTTAAAAATGACGCAGTTCTACATGCAAAAACATTTCGTTTTTTGTTGGTTTAGTTCTTAATTTTGAGGCCAATGAAATAAAAAACTTTATGAAAAATACAATTTTGATGCAATTATGAAAAAATATTTCACTTTCAAGATTTGAAATTTACGCTTTATGTTTAAGTCATGACATTTTCACTCACAAAAGCACACTTTCTTTACAGGAACTATGAATAAAAATTCTCATTTCCAGACAATGGCATGACTGCTTTCAATTTGTACAAAGTTTGGCTATGTAGAAAGAAAATAAGTTGTTACAAATAAAAAAGTGTAAAGTGTTGCCGTGAGAAAAATATACCTGATCTAAAAATACGCCCTAAACAGTCCGTTGGGGGAAAAAATGGTTTAAGATCAAGTCTTGTTTTCGTTGAAACACAGTAACAATCTATTGCCGCACGGTGAGTAATTTACCTATTCTAGCTGGACGGACAAAAGTCGATTTTTAAAAGTTTATCCTAGCGTAATTTATTTTTTGCCTGTTATAGCTCAATAGTTAGGGCATTGTACCCTGCTATAGCAGGGTTAGCACGCTATCCAGCCACGCCCCATTTTGTAAGGACTCTATCATTAGTAATCGCATAAACCAATCTTCTATCTAATGAATCGTGAAGAAAATGATCTTTATAATAATACTAATGATTGAGTCCTTACAATATGGGGTATGGCTTAATAGCGTGTGAACCCTGTATTGGTTTTGATATAAATATAAATGTATGGTCCATACACTAGCACAAAGTTGGTGCTTCGTAATTGGAAATGAATCAATCAATTTGAGTATAGTTCTTTAATCTGCTACTTGAAGCAGAATAAAATATACTGGCCGATTATGGACTCTTCCAAACTAAATATGGACTTTTTTTTTTTTATCAGATTTATGTGCATAAAGTTTGCACATATCAGCTGTTATTTCATATTTAATGTCGCAAAAAATTCTGTAATTTTTTTTACAATTTTTCAGTTTTAATATAGAAAAAGTTATATGATAAACCACGATTAAGCTCAATTTTTCATATGATTAAATAGCTTAGATTATTACCTTTTCGTTCCAATTTAATTTGTCTGGCCCTAGGTGCCCTCCCAGTTTTTAGAATTATTTTTAGCTTATTAAGTCTAAATAATTTCTTTTGAAATTTTAATTCAAGTTCCATTTTCTTTTTACCAAAGACAGCAGAATTTAAGTTGAAGAACATAAAATTAAGCGTCAATCAGATTATGAAACATTTTTCAACGCATTCGGACTACTATTATAATAAAACTTCATAGCTTAATAACGTGAAAAACGATGCATAAGTACTAATAACTTGTAAAACATATAACACGTTTGAAAGCACAATTTCACCTAAAGTCGAAAAAATAGCTAAAAATTTTGTACATCCCTGTATATGAACTATAGATTTATCATATAATTCACAATATGCTAAAATTTATAACAGTTAGTGAACGAATAGCACAGTTGGAAATTCGTCGTCAGCAGTTTCCGTTAATAAACGGAAATGTACTTCAGATGTTTTGTGCAGCCCTGTATATAATTTATATGCACTAAATAGTATTCAATTTTTATAATTAAAAAAAAGCTTTCTACAACTGAAAACGCACTTCCATCAATTATTGTTCATACAGAGAAAAATATAACTGATTTATTTTGTGTATATGAAAGATGAATGGCACATCATATTCAACAGTAAGCATCTTATAGAGCAACTCGGAGATATATATCAATTTAAATACTTTTGAAATAGTGTAACATGAACAAAATACACCACAGAGAATTTTTCAGAATGTAACATACTTATATGTACAACAATAACAATAATGTAACATAATTCTTTTTAGTGTCCTTGTAAATGATGGATAAATGCTATCCGTACCATATTCTATAGCAATCATCTGGTAGTGCACTTTATAGATATGCATATAAATTTCAAAGTGTTTGAAATTATAAAAAATCATTAAAAACCACCGCAAACGATTCTTCCCCCATAGGCCGTAATGTAATAAAATACTTTTAAATGTCCCTGTAACGAAATTACGACTGTTACGCGCTGAATTTTGCAATACCTAACATTCAATAGAGAATATCAGTAACATTTTTCAATTTCATGGTGATGCGACTATATTGACACCAAAAATAATTTTGGCCAGCTAGAATCGGCAAATCACCCACCGTGCGGCGTACCTGTACAGTGTAATAACGTTGAATGAAAAAATTGCTAAATTAGAAAAAGCAGATGCTGAAGTCCGAAATACTGTGCCTGATTACACATACACAAATTTTTACATTTTTAAAAAAAAAGAAATTTTAGTCTTTCTTAATATACAGAATTCTACTTTTAATTAAGACGTAAGTCTTTTTTTATGAAAAATGTGTAGGAAGTTTGCCTAGCCGTTAATCAGAACCTGCTGCAGTTACCACATAGAGTATTTTTAAGCAAAATAAATAAATAAGACAAAAATTAAAAATAAAATAATGTTTTATTATATAAAGTAAAAAAAAAAAAAGTTGGTAGATGTCCTATATAATGAAACAGATTTTATTTTTTAATTTAATTTTTAACGAATTTAATTTACCCCTTTTTTTTTTTACTTCAATAATCAAAATAAGTTAAAACACATATTTTTTTATGAATTTATGCAAAAATTTACTATTTAAAATTAACATTTGGTTTGGCTGATTATAATGATCAGTAATGTTAAAATTGTGATAAAAAAAATCCATAATTATACAGTTAAAAGAATAATGCTGACAAAAATGATAATGATGTTAAACAACAATAATAAAAGAACGCAGATTACATTCACACCTGTTAAAAAACCTTATCCCCCCCCCCACCTTTATCTTGTTCTGTGCATGCCCATAAGTACATCTATCAAAATCTTTACAATGTAGCTCGTTTTATCCTTTTTCTTCACAAAATATGTAGTAAAATTGTATTTACAAAATATTTTTAGAATAAAAAGAAAAGTGCCCAGTTAAACTGATGGTATTTACCTCACAAGCTGTTTACACTAATTGTATATTATATTCTTATTTCAAAGAATAATGCCGCTCAAAAAATAAGTGAAGGGGATCAGCCCCCGTTTCCCCCCTTTACACTTAACCAATGAACCTCATAATCTAATGAGGGAAGATCCTTAACATAATAAACCGGTATACCAAATTGAAGCAAATCAGATAATTTTGTCTGAAAAAAACCTTATCGCTAAATTAAGGTGGGGGGGGGGATGGTCTAACCCCTCTTTCCCCTTTATACTTAACTAATGAACCTCCAAATCTAATTAGGAAAGCTCCTTATCAGAATGCAAAAAGAAAAAAAAAAATTAAAGTAAATGGGATAATTCAGCATGAACATTCATTTATCTAAATTAAGTGGAGAGGACGTGCCCCCCTTTCCCTCTTTTATACTTAACCAATGAACCTCCAAATTTAATGAAGGAAGCGCCATATCGGAATAAACCGGTATATCAAATTTGAAGCAAATCGAATAATTCTGCGTGAAAAACCTATCTATGTAAATTAAGGAGGGACTAGCCCTCCCTTTATACTTAACCGATAAGCCTCCATATTTAATCAAGGCAGCTCCTTAACAAAATAAACCGGTATACCAAATTTGGAGCAAATCGAATAACTACATGAAAAACCCATTTATCTAAATTAAGGGGGGGGGGGCTCTAGTCCCCCTTTATACTTAACTAATGAAACTCCAAATCTAATCAACGCAGTTTCTTAACATAATAAACCGGAATATTAAATTTCGAGCAAATTGAATAATTCTGCATGAAAAACCCATTTATCTAAATTAAGGGTGGGTAGCCCCCCTTTCCTCCCTCTATACTTAACTAATTAACCACCAAATTTAATCAGGGAAGCTCCTTAACATAATAAACTGATATACCAAATTTGGAGCAAATCGAATAATTCTGCAGGAAAAACCCGTTTATCTAAATAAAGGGGGCGGGGTTTCCCCCCCTTTATGAACCAATGAATCCCCAGAACTAATCAGGGAAGTGCCTTATCAGAATGAACCTAGAAAAAAATTTGAAGCAAATCGAATGTTTCCACCAAGAGTTACCGCGTTAGGTACATACATATATACAGAACGGGCGGGCACATTTGCTCTCTGGCTTTGATAGCCTGTGAGCTAAAAATTAAAAAAAAAAAAAAAAAAAAAATTAAATTTCTTAGATATTAATACAAATGCAGGCTTGTATCGTTTTATGGGTTTTGAAGCTATTCAGTGTATGATAAATTCTCTAATGTGTACCTGAAATTGCCTTAAATGAAACTGAAAGATTTCCCCCCTCATAAAAGTGTAATATCCATCAAGAAAAAGATATGTTGAAGATGATCATTTAAACATTAATCTCACACCAGAAATGTCTTAAAATAAACTGTTTATAATAATATACATGAATTAAGTCATATACGTTAAACATTATTGAAGACTTATAAAACAGCAGTCACCACTGCTGCCATATAATATATATTACTATCCCATATCTACATCCTAGTATAGGGCACGGAATGTATTGCAGCTTTTTATCATAAGCCACTAACAGATTTCTTTTATGACCACGAACAAAGAATGGGGAAAAGAAGTTCTTGAATTTAGGTGATCCTTAAGCCGTTAGAGACGCAGTGATTAGTGGAGTTTTCAAATTTTTATTAAAAGCATAGAAGTTACTAATTTTATTAATTTTAATTATTTTAAAATGGTCATAATAGGAATATGACTCGTTTTTTTCTTTTCTATATATAATTGCTTGTGACACTGCCTGGCACACAGCTAGCAGATACTAGCTTTGGAAAAGAATCCAAGTTAACTCATATACCCGAATTCGTATTTTATACCAAAATAAAATTTTATTTAATTTCATTTTCTAATCACATAAGGTTTTTTATTTCATTTAATCAATCATCTATCTATTCACGGCTAAACTCGATCGCCTGCATTATACGGCCTTCATAATATCCCTCTTCGGAATCGTTAAAGACTACAGTCGCCGCCAGATGGCGCGAATACCGTCTAAATTATCCTGCATTAGAGAGAAATTGGACATTGACGAAATGTTCGCCATTTCCGGTACAAAGTAAGTGGAACGCCGTACAATGAAATTCATTTTCATCAGCGTCTAATACTCTTTATTCTATTAAAATTATGAAAATTTCATTTTATATGTCTCCAGAGAGTTTTTCGAAATATAAATATAAGCACATTTCCATTTTAATGAGTAAAAATTCTCAGAAAATGCATTTTTTACCCTATTTTTTTTTTTTGTACTAATTAAAATAGTGGGTAGAGGAAGATTGGGCATGTAAGAATTTTATTTTAATTTCGCAATATTTGAGAAAATAATTTTTAACGAATATCAGATAGAAAAAGAACAATAGAATTCAACTTTTAAAAACTATCTCCATTACTACGCATTTTAAAACAACAGTAATTGTTATCATTTTCACCAACATTTATTACTATTTATCATTATCACCAACCATTTTCACGCATTGATAATATCAGAAACAATAAAATTAAGAACATATCATATACCACTCCTATTTAAATATGTATGTGATTCAAAGTTAATTTAATATGTGGATTGAAAATATTTTATGGTAAGTTTCTATGTATTACTACTTCTCTTTCATTTTTTTTTTCTTTTTAATGGAAGATTTACCGTCCCAACTACATTACCGATTTTTCTCTATTGATATCCTTTTTAGCTCACAGGCTATCAAAGCCTGAGAGCTAATGTGCCCGCCCGTTCTGTATGTATGTATGTACGTACGTAACGCGATAACTCTTGATAGAAACATCCGATTTGCTTCAAAATTTTTTTCTAGCTTCATTGTGATAAGGCGCTTACCCGATTAGTTTTGGGAGTTCATTGGTTAAGGATAAAGGGGGAAAAAAGGGGTTAGTCCAACACCTTAATTCAGAGAAATGGTTTTTTCATGCAGAATCATTCGATTTGCTCCGAATTTGGTATACCGGTTTATTATGTTAAGGAACTTCCCTGATTAGTTTTTGGTGTTCATTGGTTAAGGATAAAGGGGGGTTAGTCCACCCCATTAATTCAAATAAATAGGTTTTTCTTGCAGAATCATTCGATTTATTTCGAATTTGGTATACCTGTTTATTATGATTAGGAACTTCCCTGATTAGTTTTGGGGGTTCATTGGTTAAGGATAGAGGGGGGGGGGGGTTAGTCCACCCCTTAATTCAGATAAATGGGTTTTTCATGCAGAATCATTCGATTTGCTCCGAATTTGGTATACCGGTTTATTATGTTAAGGAACTTCCCTGATTAGTTTTGGGGGTTCATTGGTTAAGGATAAAGGGGGGTTAGTCCACCCCATTAATTCAGATAAATGGGTTTTTCATGAAGAATCATTCGATTTGCTCCGAATTTGGTATACCGGTTTATTATGTTAAGGAACTTCCCTGATTAGTTTTGGGAGTTCATTGGTTAAGGATAAAGGGGGAAAAACGGGGTTAGTCCACCCCTCTTAATTCAGATAAATGGGTTTTTCATGCAGAATCATTCGATTTGCTCTGAATTTGGTATACCGGTTTATTATGTTAAGAAACTTCCCTGATTAGTTTTGTGGGTTCACTGGTTAAGGATAAAGGGGGAAAAGGGAGGTTTGCCCGCCCCTCTTAATTTAGATAAATGCGTTTTTCATGCAGAATGATTCGATTTGCTCCGAAGTTGGTATACCGGTTTATTGTGTTAAGGAACTTCCTGATTAGTTTTGGGGGTTCATTGGTTGAGGATAAAGGGGGAAGGGGGGCTAGTCCACCCCCCTTAATTTATATAAACGGGTTTTTCATGCAGAATTTTTCGCTTTGCTCCAAATTTGGTATACCGGTTTATTATGTTAAGGAGCTTCCCTGATTCGTTTTGGGGATTCATTGGTTAAGGATAAAGGGGGGCTAGTCCACCCCCTTAATTTAGATAAATGTTTTTTTTGTAGGATTATTCGATTTGCTCCAAATTTGGTATACCGGTTTATTATGATAAGGAGTTTCCCTGATTAGATTTGGAGGTTCACTGGTTAAGTATAAAGGGGAAAACGGGGGCTAAATCCCCTTCACTTTTTTTTTTTGAGGGGCATTATTATTTAAAATAAGAGTATAATATACAATTAGTGTGAATAGCCTGTGAGCTCAATGCCATCAGTTTAGCTGGGCACTTTTCTTTTTTTTAGCTCACAGGCTATCAAAGCCTGAGAGCTAATGTGCCCGCCCGTTCTGTATGTATGTATGTACGTATGTATGTACGTAACGCGATAACTCTTGATAGAAACATCCGATTTGCTTCAAAAAATTTTTCTAGGTTCATTGTGATAAGTCGCTTACCTGATTAGTTTTGGGAGTTCATTGGTTAAGGATAAAGGGGGGAAAACGGGGTTAGTCCAACCCCTCAATTCAAATAAATGGGTTTTTCATGCAGAATCATTCGATTTGCTCCGAATTTGATATACCGGTTTATTATGTTAAGGAACTTCCCTGATTAGTTTTGGGGATTCATTGGTTAAGGATAAAGGGGGAAAAAGGGGAGGTAGTCCACCCTCTTAATTCAGATAAATGGGTTTTTCATGCAGAATCATTCGATTTGCTCCGAATTTGGTATACCGGTTTATTATGTTAAGGAACTTCCCTGATTAGTTTTGGAGGTTCATTGGTTACGGATAAAGAGGGAAGGGGGCTAGTCCACCCCCCTTAATTTATATAAACGGGTTTTTCATGCAGAATTATTCGCTTTGCTCCAAATTTGGTATACCGGTTTATTATGATAAGGAGCTTCCCTGATTAGATTTGGAGGTTCACTGGTTAAGTATAAAGGGGGAAACGGGGGCTAATTCCCCTTCACTTATTTTTTTGAGGGGCATTATTCTTTGAAATTAGAGTATGATATACAATTAGTGTGAATAGCCTGTGAGCTCAATGCCATCAGTTTAGCTGGGCACTTTTCTTTTTTATTTCAAATGCAATTCACATTAGCTATGGGTGGAGTACAAAAGAAAAAAAGGGGTGGGAGATACCCCATTTTCATTAATTAATTATGAACTACAGTGTTTTCCAGAAAATAAGAACTAATCGGAAAATAAGCTCCAGCATGTTTTTTAAAATCCCCCCCCCCCGAAAAAACTGCTCCACTTCCTTAAATAGCCAATTATTGTTACATTTTTTGACATTCAAAATGCATCTATACGTGATCATGAAAAAGAATTTAAGGAATATATACCTAATTTAAAATAATAAATTTTAATTCAATTAATTTTTTTAATACAAAAAAGCATGAATAAAAATCCAAAAACTCTCTTTTCCCTTTACTTTTTGTTTGCTTTTTAAATCAAAATGAGCTTTATCCTTTCATTCCCTTTAAAAATGACGCAGTTCTACATGTAAAAACATTTCATCTTTTGCAGGTTTAGCTCTTCATTTTGAGGCCAATGAAGGAAAAAAAATTATGAAAAATACAATTTTGATGCAATTTGAAAAAATATTTCCTTTTCGTTATTTGAAATTCACGCTTCCTTTTTAAATTATGGTATTTTCGCTAAGAAAAACACACTTTCCTTTTAAGGAACATTGAAAACAATCACATTTCCAGACGATTGCATGACTGCCTTGAATATGTACAAAGCTTAACTATGTACAAAGAAAGTAAATTCAAAATGCAAAGTATTGTCGTGAGAAAAATATACATGATCTAAAAATACATCCTAAACCGTCCTTTGGGGGGGGGGGGGGGGTGGAGGGGGGAATTTCATTTAAGACCGAGTCTTAATTTTGGAAACACAGTAACATTTTTCGTTGCATAGTGTAATAATGTTGAATTAAAAAATTGTTGAATTAGAAAAAGCAATGGCTGAAGCTCCTGAATTGGAAAAAGCAATGGCTGAAGCTCGAGGCCATGGGCCTGATTACACCTAGACAAATATCTACAATTTTTTAAAAAGAAATTTACTCTTATTTAATATTCAAAATTCTACTTTTAATTAAGGCGAAAGTCATTTTTTACGAAAAATTTGTTGGAAGTTTGCCTAGACATTAATTAGAACCTGCTGCACTTTCTACAAGAGAGTATTTTTAAGCAAAATAAATAAATAAGATAAATTAAAAAATTAAATAGTGTTTTATTACAGTTTTTAAAAAATTAAGCTTGGTAGATGTACTATGTACTAAGAAAGATTCCCTTTTATATTTAATTTTTAACGAATTTAATGTACTTTTTTGATTTTGTTTTTTATGTATTTATGCAGGAATTTAATGTTTAAAATTAGTATTTGTATTGGCTTATGTAAAAAAGGATGTTTAATTATAATTCCAGTAGTGTTAAAAATGTGATGAATGAAATCCATAATTATCCGGTTAAAAGAATAATACTGATAAAAAATAAATAATGCTTATGAACAAAAATGATAAAAGAAAACAGATTACAGGTAAATCTGTTTTAAAATATTATCCCTCCCTGTATCTTGTTCTGTGCGTGCCCATGTGTACATCTATCAAATTGTAGTATTATAAAATAAACAGTTAATAATAAATACACCATATATTTGCGTCCTGCATAAACAATGAATGGCTTTAAAAAGCAGCAGTTACTACTACTGTCATAAAACAATGTCTTCTATTAGGGAATGGCATCTCACTCATGTTGAGGATCCGAGTCTGAGTCAAGTGACCTGCATCATAAGTCCACTCCCCTCTCACCTGCGGAAGTATGTTTGGTTGAAAATGAATTGAAGTAACATTTATTATGGCACAATATTAAGATGGCAGTGATAAAAATTAAGTTATTTTTATTTTTTGTGAATTTACTGTACTTTATTGTTTCCCTCTAGATTTTATGCGAAAAATAAAGTAATTTTAACACATTATCAGATGTCCTTTTTGTTTATTAATTCGTTAAATTTTGGATATAGTAATCGGTTCTTAACAAACCGAAAAATTTTGTAAAGAGGCTATTTCAATTGAGGATATTCTGTTGATTTTACCAACCATAGCGACAACTAAGGTGCGTGATGGGCATCTCCACTCATCTTGAAGATTCTAATCTTAGTCGACTAACTTGCTTCATGAGACGACTCTCGACTCACCTGCGGAAGTAGAACTGGGTGGTTGAAAATAAATTGAAATAACACTTATCATGGCACAATTTTAAGATGGCAGTGATAAAGATTGAGTTACGCTTTCTTTTGCGTATTTACTGTACTTTATAGATTAACTCTAAATTTTATGTATAACATAAAGTAATATTTTAATACATTAGCAGATAATTTTTATATATATCTATCTATATGTATGTATATATTTTAAATCCCTTTGTTTAGAATTCACATTCGGTGTTAAAGCGCCATTTCTGTTGAAGGCTTGACGAAAAAGGGCATTGCCAAAACATAATGTAACTCTTTTTTATTTACTGCGTTTCAGTTTTAATTCGGATATGATGTAACTTTTGAACCGAGTTGTCGGCGCTATAACCGGCTCTATCTGAACCAGGCTTATGGCTTGGTAACAATAAATTTGTTAATTCTAATTTAATTCCGAGTTTTTATTGTCAGAATACATGATTCACATTTTAATGTGTAAAAAGTCGATGAGTATATTATATTAAATTAAATGAACTGTGATCTGATACGAAGAAGAACTGTTTTAATCTCGTTTTTCAGAATCATCTTTCCGAAAATAGCTCCGCACCGACGCGACTATGTTTTTTTATTTGTATTTATAAACTAGCAGAACTACCCGGCTTCGCCCGTGTCAATTATAAGGAGCCTTCCAGGTAAAATAAATTAAAATGAAATAATACGGCAATCACAATAGCTGAAATTTGTGCATTCCCATCCACAAATCGTTAAAAGACAATTAGAAAACATGACGCTATTGTCTCGCAACCATAGTAAAATCCCTGAGCTTACTATGTCAGTTTTTTAGGGTGTGGCAAAAGGAAAGAAACGTTTGAATTAGGAAATTTAAAAAGACATATTTCTATAATGTTAAATTATGGAAGGTGGTAGAAAAAAAGGATAAATTGTTCTCTGATCATTTTTTAAAGTAGACAGCGATCTTTTCCACGTTCTAAAACGTATGTACATCAAGTTTCGTGCAAATCTGTCAAAAATTAAAGATTTGTATAAAGGACATACACACAGAGAACGGCTTTTATATATATAGATATATTTGTAAAAATTTAGCAGTAACTTGGTTATACGTTTTAATTTTGGTGAATTTCTTCTAGTAGTTTTTTGAGAAAAGTAATCTTAAATTTAAAAACAATTTTATATTTAAAAAAATAAAAGTTCAAAATTGAGGACATGTATTGTTAACCCTTTGAGCTCTTATGGATGAATTTCTTCCCACTTAATTTTAATATCCAAATGTCAAGGCACCGGAATATTCAACCAAATTTATTAGAAAATAGATTGATGCATTTTTCGCGTATATTATTAGTCGAATCTGTTGTTTACAAAATACTGGTGCCATTGTGATATTTGGGCATTTTGAAGAAATTCACCCCCTGAGCTCAAAGGGTTAACCACAAAGCACCATGAAGTGTTCTGAGTTTGAAGAAATTTTGTTGTTCGAAATAGCTATCAATTTTACGCTAAAGTTATTTTCGCCTTAATTAATCACAAAAATAGGCGATTAAAAACAAAACAAAAATTATGAGTTGTAGATGTTTAAAGTATTTTTGGCCAGTATTATCCAAACCTGTCAACATCTCAGAAACAAATAAACACCTGAAAAATTGATGCAAAACATTCTTTTTTTATTACGATCGCTCTCGCTTAAAAATGATAAAACCACTGAATTACTTTCTCTAATTTCTCTCCATTAAACGTGGTAATAGAACTGTTTCAACAAATCGATTATGATAACTGTCGTTACATTCATTATAATAAATGTTGTTGGTTTGAAAAGCTATAACATTCTTACAGACTCTAGTCTACGACACCAAAGCCAATTTTCAATATCGAAGCAGTATCGACAGCGTTGAGAACTATACCCTATAAATTTATTTAAATCTAAGTACTGCAGTTAACACATTGTCACGTCTTATGGCTTTAATCGAAAAATACTCCGAATGTTGAACTGGAGTAGCTCTGCCCCATATACCACCTTCATATGATTGTCATGCATTGTCGCGTCGAATGGCTATAATTGAAAAATACCCCGAATGTTGAACTGGAGTAGCTCCGCCCCATATACCACCTTCATATGATTGTCATGCACTTTAGTAAAATTTTTATGGTTTATACTCGTCACACAATACCTGGATTTATATATATTATACGGGCACTCATGAGCAAGTTTCATTTAAAAAAAATGGCAATTTTCCTAAAAATAAAAGATATAAATATTTGCTTTTAAAATTTTGCTATCTTTATTACACTTTTTATTAACAGAAAGTTATACAAAAATTCCCAATTATGCGACTCTAATTCTTGAATATCCTATGTTAATGGCATAAAATTCTGTGCAGTAGCTCTTGAGAAAATTGATTTTTAATGAAATAGAAATACCATATTTATCTCACAAAATATCAATATTGATTAGATGATAATAGCAGAAATTATTTGTCAAATATGTAGGCCCATTTGGTAAAAAAAGATCACGACAATTTATAGAAAGGCATGTTGTCCATGCTTATTCATCCATACAATTTACTAAATGATCAATTTCTGAAAATTTCCTTTATCCAGTTATAATCGAATAATAATAACCCTTAATAAAGGATTTGAATAAATAAATCTAGAATTCAGAGTATGATATAATTTCATACTAAAACCTCTATATTCTTGAATCCTCCTAGACTTTAAATATTTAGTATTTCAATACGTATTATTTACCTAACCCTTTCAAAGGAAAATAATTGTGTTTCTCTAATGTTGAATCCAGAATAGAATTTTTGATAAAACGTAGTTGAAAATAAACAAATGGGATTTTACACCTGTTCTTCGACAAAGTTTTAACGGTGAAATTTTATTTAAAAACTGTGGCATAAACTATATTAAAATTAAGAAGTATAAAATATACCATTGTCCAACCCCCCTCCCCCCCCCCCCCAGTGGAATTTACAAAATACACATAATAAAGAAACCGTCCAATTAACCAAACTGTCCGTTTCTTGATGATTTGTAATCGAGTCTTGCAACGGTTCTCAAGAAATCGATATATATTTGTAAAAGAAGGTGCGAGGATATTATGTTGATCATCCACTACTTCAGCGTTCCCCAACCTTTTTTCTTTCACGTATCCCATTCCCACGCTTTTCATTTCGAAGAAGTACCCCCATTTCTCATAAACACGTCACCTTTCCCCTCCACTCAAGTAGGTAATGCTAACATACTTTTTTTTTTCATTAGTATTCTTTTTATCACAATCAAATGGTAAATCAATACAAATTACATTGACATATTTAACATTTCATTTTTTTTATCTTGCATTTTAAAGACAATATTTCTTTTTATAATACTAGCCAAACCTAAAAGTTAGTTTAGGTTTACCTTTCATGAAAATAACTTTATGCATCTTTTGAATTCCTTTGAAGGCTTCATAGTTAAAATCCGTACCATTTTTTTTTTTTTTTATGGAGCAACATGAAATATTTTAATTGCTCCACATTTTTCTCTTCTAATTGAAAAGAAAGTCTCAAAGTCCTGATCTAAATTATCTGAATAGATTGAAACCAAGAATGGAATTTTGTACTAAAATGCATACATTTAGTTGGTTAGTGCTTTGAAACACTAAAGTTAAACTTTTAAAATATATTTGGCAAGTTCTATCATTCTCTCACTTATATAGTTATTCCCTCATTTCAGCAAATGTGAGGAAATGATGGGTGAGGGAATGATAAAATTCAATATGGCTGCCTTTTTCAAGTTACACAAAATGGTTGCAAATGATTTATGAATAATTGCTTAAAGTATCCGTCATATAGCACAATATTAGCTAGAAATATATATATTTTTTTTACTTACCTTGAAATAGATATCGCGTGTGAGGGAATGATGATTTTAAAAAACACCCAGGCACAAATGTTTATTTCTTTATTTTATTCTGCAACATGCAATGCCCACCTCAAACTAAAGACTCCGAAACAGAAAGGTGTCAATGTAACAAACAAAATGACCCTGATATTGGGATGGGAACAATGCTGCCCTCTTGGGGCTGAAATTTAGATTTTTTTCAAAATGTGAGGGAATGATTTAAATTGAAAGGAAAATGGTAATTGTTAATTAAAACAACTTTTTAATTAAGTAAAAAATAATAAACTAGTGTTTATGATTAATATAATTATTTAACTTTGCTAAAACACTCTCACAATAAATATTTATTTTAATTAAATTTGAGAAAAATAGGTTTGAAATTACATAGAATGTGTCGGGAACTAGTAAGGGAATGACTATCTTATACTGCATTATTTTTTTTTTAAATTTATAATTAATAAATCATCTTTATGAATTTATTTTAAAAAGAACACTATTGAAGAAATACATACATACAAAAGAACAACAGTTTTTGATAATATTTTTCATGTTAGAGATAAGAGAATGCAATATTGCCTCTTTACGGAGAATCACTCATATAGATATAATACATTTTTTTCAATGATACAATAATTAATATTACATAATATTAATATTATATTCCTCTTAGTAGGCACAACGAATCGATGGAAATAAAATTACCATTGTTAATATCATTTATTCCTAAAAGTCGTCAATTTGATGTTACATATCTAATAAATCTATACTAAATTACTCTTTTTTTATCATTTTAGTTCGTTTTTACATTATTTATGATTTGTAATAATTCAATATATTTATTAAATGTACAAACAAAATTGACGATTCACAGCCCTTTTTGGCGACATATCCGCCTGCTCCGGAGAAGAACCCGTAAAGACCGGTCCATAAGAACCCATTTTGTCTGGAAAATCATGGAATGAGCATTTCCTTTCCCATTGCTTCGTAAAACCAGGAGATCTTTTAGAAAATACTGTGATAGGTGGCGTTTTGAACCGAATTCCCAGACGCGACAGCGGGAGAGGAGGTAAAAACAGTCGTCACGTGACAACAATCGTGCCTAATAGACATATTAATATATATTAATAGAAAAGCTTCCTTCATTTTAATGAGACTTTAACAGAGTTCGTACGCATCAAGGGATTCAGGTGATTTTAGTACCAGAAATATCTTAAAGTAATGGTCGCTATATCTGAAGATAGAATTTTTTTTCATTAAATAAGCGAAATATTACTTTACAAAATTTACGGCATAAGGTCCTTGAATCATACGAACCCTGTTTAATTTGAAGTGTTTACTTATTATTTGAGTGAATTTGTTCTTTTTATTCAAATTTCTTTTAATGTTACATTGATTTTTTTATGTTTGGATAATATTATAAAAATAAAAAAATGAAATATTAAATGTGTCAATATAATTTGTATCGATTTACTATATGGTTGTGATAAGAAGACTACTAATGAAAAACAAATGGGTAAGTGTGATCACAGATCGCACAGAGGGTTTCGTTTTTAATATTCCTTTCAAAACACTTTATTCTTTAATTAATAAAGCCAAATTAATGTAATTTATAATTATTAAATCCTTAAAAACCGCACATAAAAAGATAAAAAACGCTAAGGTTAAAAAATTTGCGCCCCCTCCCCTCCCCCCCCCCCCAACGAAATTTCTCGCGCCGTTCTTTTAAAAACTTTTTATTATGTGTTATAAACTATCTTAAAGTTTCAAACAGATCGCGTTGTTAGATTTCATAATTTAAATAAAATCGGGGTGTGTTAGTTTCATATTTGACCACCAGGGTGCGGTTTCTATTCTTAACAAAAGTGTATCTGAACGAAATTTCTTTCTACAACTTATCCGTAGATACATTAGTCGAGGAGGTGGCGGTCTTAAACACCAATTTAAAATATTTACTAATCTAAATTTTTAATTTAAATTTACTATTCTAAAATAGTGGTATGAACACGTGTGAAATTTTTTATATTGAATAAGTAATATTTATCTCATCACGCCGTTAAAAAACCGCACGCAAAACAGTTGAGAACGCTACACTTTAAAAATGGTCTTAAGCAAGAATTTAAGATATTTGCTGAAATTACTATCTGAAAACAGTGGTATTAATACTTATGAAATTTTTATATTGAATAAGTAAAATTTATGCTGTATTTTTAAAAATGTGACACCGTTCGGAACAATACTTTAAAAGCGATCAGTTCTTTAGTTTTCCTAATTTTAACAAATTCCCGTCAATTGTGCGAAAATGCATCTCTTTTATAAGTTTAAAAATAGATTTTTTCATAAATCAGAAAATTGTGGTCCGATTTTTTTTACAATTAGATTTTATGAATCAGCATATGAAATAACATCCGGATGCGAAAGAACCAAATTTGTAAAATCAATAGTTAAAAAATTTTGTACTTCTATTATTAACACTAGAATGCCCGGATGGAGTCGATTCGACTCCGACTGTATGATTAAATGCCAATTGGAACCAAAAATTCTTTCATAAAATAAGTTAAATGTTAAAAACGCAGATATACGTTAAATAAATCAGTCAAATAATTTTAAATAAAAATTCTGGTGTAAAATATTTTTATGAAACTTGAATACAATTTCCGGGCGTTCTAGTGTTAAACCCTAGTATAAAAATACCTCTTTTTCTTTCCCTGTCACGTGGCATGCTGTGCAAAAAATGCAGTTCTGCAATTAATTACCAAAAAGTTAATTATCTTCGCTTCCGATTGCCGAAATTAAAAAATAAAGAAATATTCTGTAAGAGAATGAAATTTTACGTAGGATATCGTAAAAATCGTAGCTCAAAAATCGATATTAAAAAAATTTTGGTCCTGTATAAAAATTCTGTGTTCATTTCTGACCACAAGACGCACCTGTTTTATATTCTCTTGTTTACCACTGAAAATTCAATGCCATCAGACATCTGTCGACTTCACAAATGAAGGAAAATAAAAGATTTTTTTCTCGATTTTTAACGAATTTTCGAGTTTTTATGCTACGATCGAGATAATTTTTAGAATTTCTGAAAGCTGATTTTTTTTTGCCCGTCTTGTGGTACTAATTTCGAATTTCTGGGATGCGTAGAAAAAAAGTAATCGCGCCTTAAAGAAATTGCCAGTCCTTATCTACCGTTAAAATGACACCTTTTTTTAATCGTGGAAGAGATCGTTTTTGCAATTTGATAAAAAATCCATGCTTTTGTTATATTATGAATGCCTTTCCGATCTTGCAATTGGGGTTTTTTAATTAATAACGTCCGTTAATTACGACTTTTTAAAATGTTATGATTTGTGAGGTGTTCAGCTATAAGTGTGCAAGATTTCAAGTCTCCAACATACACTGGTGGACAAAACTTAAGGACTAAGAAGAAATGTACACGTAAATGAGAATCTACATGAGATTGTGGGTCAAGAAGCAAACAATAGTATTAACAGAATGTTACACATTATTTAATATAAAAATTTTGTTGAAAGGATGTATACAGGGTATTAGTAGAGGTTATTTTTCTGAAACGTGAATATTGTCCGAAAACATGACTGTACAAAGAAAGCAAAATACTCATAATTAACCCCTTGGGGACGAGCGACACGTATACGTGCCGCATGAAGCAATCAGAATCCTATTTCCTCACCAGTAAAATTTTGCTGTAAAATTTGCCTTATTTAATTAGCGCATTTTCTCGATTCAAGAAGACACAAATTTCTGTTTTTAAAAAACGGTGACTAAAGATTAAAAAATTCGTAAAAGGCTCCCGTCCCGAAGGGGTTAACAATCGTCAGTGCCATATCAATAAGGGAGGTGACCACCGTATAATACGGGACAACTTTCAACACGGCGTGGAATACTCAGAAAAACATGATTCAGTAGCTGTTGAGGGAAGTTTCCCATATCTCCCTCACTGCACGTATGAGAGTTTTCTTGTTTGTGGGAGGAAATTTTCGAGCAGCAATACGTCTCCCCAAGACATCCCATACATTTTCAATGAGATTTAGGTCAGGAGAACGTGCTGGCCAGTGTATGCGATGGATGTCTTCGGCCTCAAGACAATCTTGTACAGACTGTGTGCGATGACAAAGCGCGTTATAGTCCATAAAACGAAACTTTTCGCCGACAGCACCTCATAAAAGTTGAACATGTGGAAGCAGGACGTCTTCAATGTACCGTCTACCATTTATGGTCCCTTGGTCAAGCACATAGAAATCCATGCGGCCATGGAATATGATGCCTGCCCACACCATGATACTTGAAGTCGCATACCGATCTATTTCTAGAATATTTTCGCGACCGTAAGCACTACCAACCTCGCGCCATATCAGTTTACGTCTACAATCAGACGATAGTCTGAATTTACTCTCATCTGAGAAGAGCACGGTAGACCAGTCGTCATCAGTCCAATAGCGATCATACGGCACCACTGTAAACGGGCGCTATGTTAGCGTCTCGAGAGTGGGACATACACAACAGGTCTTCGGGCGTATAGTCCACCCTTTTTCAAACGTCCTGCAACAGTTTTCCGTGATATTTTAGTTCCTGTGGCAGCACAAAGTTGATTTGCTAATTGACCAGCTGCGCTGCGTCGGTTCCTATTCGCCGAAATAACAATATAGCGATCTTTTTGGAACGTCGTACTGCTAGGACGACCTCCTCCCGTGTGCCTAGTACATATTCCACTCTTTTTTTGGAACGCCGCCCATAGCCTAGAAACAATAATTTGCGCGATGCTAAATTGACGGGCAACATCTCTCATTTTGCGTCCTTCTTCCAACTTTCCGATTATTCTACAGCGAGTAATATCATCTAAATGATGTCTTGAAGACATGTTCAAAATATCAATGTTCAAGCTTCACTCCTTCTCCTACAATTTTTACATCTAATGACAACTCACAGCACCCGCCGATTGCCTAAAATCTCTTATCTCTGCTGTCACGTGATCGACAAAAGCGGGAGTACAAAATTTGCATAAGTTTCACAAAACAGAGTACATCCAGCATTCATGTAAATTTACACGTGCTGCTGCGGATCTATTTCTAACTGTAATCGTTGAAAATAGCAGTGGTACTTAAGTTTTGTCCACCAGTGTATATAGTTTCTGAGAACGGGCTCTGTGACAGACAGACAGCGGAGTGAGACGAATAGGGTTTCGTCAGATAGATGAATGAAACCCTAAAAAAAAGCATCTCTGCATTATCTAGTTGAGTGGAAGTAGAAAGGTTCGTGTTTATGAGAAATGCGGGTACTCCGAAATGAAAAGCGTAAGAATGGTATAAGTGAAAGAATCATGGTTGGGAAGGGTTCAGGTAGTGGATGCCCAGCATATCCCATACCCCTTCAAATGAAGAATTTCCTTTAAAAAATCTATCGGTTCCTTGAGAACCGATCGCAAGAACTTGAAGAATAAGGTCACACCTATTACGTTAGGCCATGTTTATTTTACAAACATATGTAACTAAATATATTTTCTGGTGTATAATAATCTGACGATTTATTTTTTATGTGTATTATTTTGGAAACACCTTGAGGGGCAGTGAGATGTTTTATACCACTTACTTTTAATATGAATTTATACCACAGTTTTTGAATAAAATTTTACCGTTATAACTTTCCTGAAGAAAAAGTGTAAAATCACATTTTTTTTTTTCAACTACATTTTTTCGACAATTAGACTGCTAATACAACATTACAGAAACACAATTACTTTCCTTTGAAAGGTTAGGTAAATCATGTGTATCATGTGTGTGAAATACTAAATATTTAAAGTCTAGGATGATTCAAGAAAATAGAGATTTTAGTATAAAATTATATCATAGTCTGAATTCTAAGATTCATTGATTCAAATCATTTATAAAGGGGTATTATTATTCGATTATAATTGGATAATTGATTAATTAGAAATTAATCATTTATCTAATCATTTATTAAATTGCATAGCTGGATAAGCATGGGCAACATATTTTTCTATGAACGCTTGTGATCTTTTTTGCCAAATGTGCCTACGTATCTGACAAATAATTTCTGGTATTATGACCTAATCAATCTTGATTTTATGAAATAAATGTGGCAATTTTTATTTCATTTAAACAAAAGACTCAAAAGCTACAACACCAAATTTTATGCAAGCATAGGATATTCAAGAACTAGAGACGCATAACGGGAAATTTTTGTACAATATACTGTTAATAAAAAGTGTGTGAAATAAAGTTAGCAAAATTTTAAAAGAAAAATTTCATATCTTATATTTTTAGGAAAATCAGAATTTTTTTAAAGGAAACTTCCTCATGTGTGCCCGTGTTATATATATAAATTCAGTAATTGTGTGACCAGTATAAAACATAAAAATTTACAAATGTACATACAAAAGTGCATGACAATCAAATGAAGGTGATATTTGGGGCGGAGCAACTCAGGTTCAACATTTGAAGTATTTTTCAATTAAAGTCAGCTGACAATAAATTAACTGCGGTATTTAGATTTAAATAAATTTATAGGGCATAGTTCTCAACGCTGTCGATACTGCTTTGATATTGAAAATTGGCTTTGGTGTCCTAGAATATTTTTGCTATTAAATCCAACAGCATTTTTTATAATAAATGTAACGACAGTTATTATAATCAATTTTATTGCAACAGCTCTGTTACCACGTTTAATGAAGAGATATTAGAGAAATTTATTCAATGTTTTCGTTATTTTTAAGCAAGAGCGATCGTAATAAAAGAAAAAGAATGTTATGCATCAAGAGTTTGAGTGTTTATTTGTTTATGAGATGTTCACAGGTTTGGATAATTCTGGCCAAAAATTATTTATACATCTAGAACTCGTAATTTTTGTGTTATTTAATCGTCGATTTCTTTTTTTATTAATTATGGCGAAGATATCTTTAGGGTAAAATTAATAGCTATATCGAACAACAAAAGTTCTTCAAACTTGCAACACTTTATGATGCTTTGTGGTTAACGATACATGTCCTCAATTTTGAGCTTTTATTTATTTCAGTATAAAATTGTTTTTAAATTTAAGATCATTTTTTCTCAAAAAACTACAAGTAGATATTCACCAAAATTAAAATATATAACCAAGATACTGTTAAATTTTTACAAAGATATTTATAAATGTTCATAAGTTATTTATAAATGTTCAAAGCTATTCAGTTTCAGAATGTGAAAATTCTAAACGAAGAGTTTAAAATATGTATATATATAAAAAATTCAGCTGCTAATGTATTAAAATATTACTTTATTTTATATCGAAAAATCGTTTAATCAAAAAATACTCCAAATGATGAATTTGAGTAGCTCCTCCCCAAATACCACCTTCATATCATTGTTATGTATTTTGTATATACATACGTAAATTTTTATGATTTATACCCATCACACAATTCCGGAATTCATATATATTCAGGCATGTGATTTCCGCGTTTTTGCACACCAGTATATTCTTAGAGGAAATGTTGTTCTCTTAACCCTAGATCTACCGGGAATTTTATTCAAGTTTTAATAAAACGTTCTACACCAGAATTTTTATTTAAGACTATTTAACTTATTTATTTACCTTATTTTTGTCTGGTTTATTTACTTAGTTTATTTTAAAGAAATTTCTGGTTTGAATGAATATTTTGTATGTACCTGTCGGGTCCAATGGACCCGTCTGGTAGACGGAGGGTTAAATCGCAAAAATGTTTCGATTAAATGAAATATTATTTTCTCTAAGAATATACTGGTGTCCAAAACGCGGAAATCACATGCCTGTATATTATACGGGCACACATAAAGAAGCTTTGATTAAAAAAGGGTGATTTTCCTAAAAATATTATATATGAATTTAAACTTTTAAATTTTTTCTATCTTTATTTCACACACTTTTTATTGACATAAAATTAAACAAAAAATTCCCAGTTATGTTTCTTTACTTCCTGTATAATCAATGTTAGTGGCATAAAATTCGGTGCAGTAGCTTTCGAGTATAATGAAGCAGTAATGATGTTAATGAAATAATGTATAGATGTATAATGAAACAGTAAATACACAAAAAATAAACATAACTTAATTTTCATCACGGTCATCTTCTCTCATCTTCAATTACAGAACATATGCATTAATTTCTGAATAGTGAAGAAAAATTTCTACCGACCTTACAATTTATGATAAATATTTTCTGTAAAAAAGACTATATTTTTGCTCCGAAAAAGGAGCAACAGCCTATTGTTTCATCCAGTTAGCACACTCGCAATAATGCTTTAACATTTCAGAAACATCAGTACTGTATTACATGCCATGAAACAATGGTTTTCTTTTGAAATAAGTACTTAAAATCATAACTCATAACGGACTTTAATTAAAATAAAGATTAGATGATTACTTGAGCTATAAATTTAAATACAGTAGAACCTCTTTTATCCGAAACTATTTTAACCGAAACTTTCGGTTAACCGAAATCCATTTTCAAAGCTTCCCCCCCCCCCCCTATTATCACATTCCGTGTGTGCAAGTCCGTTTTGAAAGCTTTTTTTCCCCCCTACTATCACATTCCTTGTGTGGAAATACATTTTGAGAGTTTTTTCTTTTAACTATCATATTCCTTGTATGCAAGCGGTCCTTTCTGAACTACGAGTACATATATGTAAGGTACTTAATTTCAAAATTAAAAATTCAAGTAATTTATTCTTGTTTCTCTTTTGCTATTGCTTTATTTTTATTAAGCACTTGTTACCACAATAAGAAATATTGCATGTATTTCTCCTTAGTCTTAAAATTGAAGCATTCCCGATTATCCGAATGATGGTCGCTCCCATTTACTTCGGATAATCGAGGTTCTACCGTACGTTTCCTCGTATTTGACAGTTATGAAATTTATATAAATATAAATGAGATTAAACCATTATAATAAAAGATAAATTCAAATTAACGTCAAAATACGATTACATTTAATCATCCTAATTAGCTTTTCTCTAATATGAATTTTTTTATTAAATCATCCTTATAAATATTAATTAACGTCACATTTAGAATTGACTGTTGGTGGAAATCTTCTCTTAAAAATGTTAAAATTCAGGCAGTTTCCTATTAACTGCTATTGTGAAAAGTCATGAGTGTAGAAGATGCTGAAAAATGGTTACTGCATTAAATAAATTAATATGCACTATCATGTGTTTTCAGGGCGTAGCTACAAAAAAGTTTTTTTTTTTTTTTTGGGGGGGGGGGGGGGGAGAAAGTAAACTTATAATAAAGAATTCCCAACGTGAAACAAATTGTTGTAATTTTCAACTAAAATGATATGTTTAATGATAATAATACTTATACGAAAAAAAAAAAAAAAAAATATTTCCAAAGAAAAATGCTGAAACTAAAAGCATAAAAATTATAATTATTGGTTTATTTAATGAAAGTTTTTGAACTCAATTGTGTACGAGTCATAATTGTACTTCATATGAAAATAGCCTCATACTTTTAGATTTTTGAGAAAGAAACAAACATTTGGAGGATATGTATTAGAGACACTCTTGATGAACAACAGTAGAGAAATTCAGGTCTGGTAGATGTATGAATATTTTCGTAGCACAGAGAAAGATAATGAGAAATTGAGTGTGGCTGCTTTTTGTATTTCTTTTGAAAGTTTAACTATTTTACTATTATAGAACTCAGAAAGGTAGACAGCAAAACAATAAAAAATTCTTTTTTTTCTTTAAAAGAAAAGAAAAGGTGTTTCCAAAATCTATAATTTCCCAACTCTAAGCTCAAATTTCTCAAGTTCACATACATTGGGGCGGGGGGAGGCTCCCCCCATAACCCCCCATCGCGACGACTCTGTGTGTTTTTTAGCAAAACTCACCTCGATCACGACTCCAGCACCTAGTATTATAATATAAAGATATATAAACCAAAAGAAATATTAGTTTATTCCTTGTAATGATACTTAAATTATTTCAAGTCATTATAAAAAGCATAACAGAATAAAATTTTAAATATGACAATTGTGAAAAACAAAAGTCTAGTGAATTTCTAAGAATAGGGAGTAAGTAGTTCGTTTGCTTTCAGACTGAGCATGTTAACACTAGACGCCCGAAAGGAGTCGATCCGACTCAGAACATATGGTTTATTCCTTGTAATGATACTTAAATTATTCCAAGTCATTATCAAAAGCATAACAGAATAAAATTTAAAATATGAGAATTGTGAAAAAAAAAATCTAGTGAATTTCTAAGAATAGGAAGTAAGTAGTTCGTTTGCTTTCAGACTGAAGCATGTTAACACTAGACGCCCAAAAGGAGTCGATCTGGCTCCGAACATATGGTTTATTCCTTGTAATGATACTTAAATTATTCCAACTCATTATAAAAAGCATAACAGAATAAAATTTTAAATATGACAATTGTGAAAAAAAAAGTCTAGTGAATTTCTAAGAATAGGGAGTAAGTAGTTCGTTTGCTTTCAGACTGAGCATGTTAACACTAGACGCCCGAAAGGAGTCGATCCGACTCAGAACATATGGTTTATTCCTTGTAATGATACTTAAATTATTCCAAGTCATTATCAAAAGCATAACAGAATAAAATTTAAAATATGAGAATTGTGAAAAAAAAAATCTAGTGAATTTCTAAGAATAGGAAGTAAGTAGTTCGTTTGCTTTCAGACTGAAGCATGTTAACACTAGACGCCCGAAAGGAGTCGATCTGACTCCGAACATATGGTTTATTCCTTGTAATGATACTTAAATTATTCCAACTCATTATAAAAAGCATAACAGAATAAAATTTTAAATATGACAATTGTGAAAAAAAAAATCTAGTGAATTTCTAAGAATAGGGAGTAAGTAGTTCGTTTGCTTTCAGACTGAGCATGTTAACACTAGACGCCCGAAAGGAGTCGATCCGACTCAGAACATATGGTTTATTCCTTGTAATGATACTTAAATTATTCCAAGTCATTATAAAAAGCAGAACAGAATAAAATTTTAAATATGACAATTGTGAAAAAAAAAATCTAGTGAATTTCTAAGAATAGGGAGTAAGTAGTTCGTTTGCTTTCAGACTGAAGTGTGTTAACACTAGACGCCCGAAAGGAGTCGATTCGATTCCGACCATATATGGTTACAGGTCAACTGGAACCAGAAATTCTTTCTTAAAAAAGTTAAATTTTAAACACGCAGTACGTTAAATAAATCAGTCAAATAATTTTAAATAAAAATTCTGGTGTCAAATATTTTTATAAAACTTGATTAAAATTTTCAGGCATTCCAGTGTTAAACGGTGGTGCAATCAGTAAAAGGCCAGGCTACAGTTCAGGGATAAATAAATTGCGAGGGCTCTATACCTGCGTGACTACAGGGACTCGTATGATCGCGTTTATTTTTTTTTATTATTATTAAATTTTAATTATTATTCATTTGATTTTTTTCAGTTATATTTTAACAGAGAAAGTACATTGCACTATCTGATTTTTAACAGAAATAAAGTTTTTTCCAGTAATTTATTCAACATCCTAATAAATAATCGTATATATAGTTGTAGGCAGGGCCTGATTAATGCACGGGCCTCCGGGGCCTCGACCCTGGGCCCACCGATTTCAGGGGACCACAAATTTGTGTGTATTTCCTCACAATTTAAGTTTTTCCATTTTATATTTGGTCCCTGACGTAAAAACAAAGTTTTACTGTAATAAAAAACCTCCGAGTTTAATTTTTCTGTAAAAGTCCTTTTCAATCTGAGTACCTATAATTTTCAAAACTTGCCATATCCAGAAAATCAATTTTGGGAAAATGCCAAAAACTGCATACTGTGTCTGTTGGTTTCAATATAAACGAGAATTTTACAGCGTCAGAATTATAGTTTAAAATGATTACTAGGCTGTTAGAGAAAACACAATTTTTATGATTTTGGATAAGGCGAGTTTTGAAAAAAGACGTCCTCAATTTATTCTGCAACATAAACTGTGGATCATAGATGTTTGTGAATTAGACAAATGCTTATTTGAGAAAGTGGACGGTAATTCATTTTCTTGATTATTCTTGTAAGTTAAATTTTTTTTGTAAACTTGAAACTTTCACCCAAACAACTTTGTCAACTCATCAAATAAACCTACTTTTTTTTCTGAAAGTGTTGCCGGGAATGGGGAGGAAGGGGGGGGGGGGCAACTTTTTAACAGGCTCTGGGTCCAACTTCAGCTTGATCGGGCTCTGGTTGTAGGCGTTACAAATTATTATTAATAAGAATAATGATACTTTTTACTTAATTGCCAACAATTTTTAACATGATAAGAAAGATAATTTTTTTTATAAGAAACTATCATTTATTTATGGCGAATATATTCAAGAAAATAAAAGCAGGGTGAAGAAGGAAAGCGCAAAATGCGTACAAGAAAATCGTCCTTCATTTGCGTTTTCGCCAACCCTGTATGCGACTCCAGCGCGTATTTCCATTACTTCTACGGAGTTACCTTTTTCGCGTAATCCTTTCCTTGTGCTGAGGTTCTGTATTATAAAGAGCAACCGCAGCTGCTATTTTCATGAAGTTTTATACCTTTGAATATGAGTTCAGTACAAAAATATGTTTTATTTATTTATATACACTATAATAGGTTTATTCTGGTGTGAGTTTTAATTTATTTTTCAGTAATACTTTTCACGATAATTTTTGCGATTTACCCCTTTTCTTATTTATATTATTATGATTATTTTATTTTTTTGCATGTAAGATAATTCTTCCAGCAAGGGTAAGATTTCACCATTCTTTTTTTTTTTTTTTTTTTTTTTTTGTAAGAATTAGAGTTTTATGAAAAGTAAAATCTTTCAATTTGATTTAGTACAATTCCAGATGCATAGAGAATTTATCATACACTAAACAGCTTCAAAAAATAAAAATTAAATAGCTTTACAAGTTTATAGTCATAAGTTTGCATAATCTTTTATTATTATTATTATTAATAGCTAACTTGACCGGCGTTGCCCGGGTACGTCAAAAAGCAGCACGAATTGCGAAAAAGCTCTGAAAATCACAATAAGATATCGCGAAAAAATTTTAAATCACTGCACAAATTTTGAAAAAGAGAGGAAAAAAATTATATATTGTGTTTGAAGATTGAAAGTTGATTCCTTTCACTAATGTGGAAAAATGGTAGGAAATCGCTAAAATACACTAAAAATCACATAAAAAATTCCCGAAAAATTCGAAATTGCTGTACGAAATCCAAATAAACTTTATTGAAATGAGGGCAGAAATTACTTTAGTATTATAGGTCAAAAATGGAATGTCAAAAAATTGCAGCAGATCACGAAGAAACTTAAAATCGAATTAAAAATCACAAAAAGTTCAAAAATCACAAAAGTCAAAATTTACTAAAATTGGATAAAAGTTTCAAATCTAATTCATTTGACTTACGGGCTCTCTTAAAATGTATGTTTGGGAAAGCATGCATATCATTGTATTATGCTACTTTTATTCATAATTTAATTTACTTAGATTCCCTTAGTTTTTTTTTTTTTTTTTTTGCATTAAAATATCTCAGTTGGTTGATTTTCTGTAAGCAAGTAATCCCTATTGGTTTACAATGGAAGTCTATGGGAATTCGGCGAAATATTAGAGATATCGCAAAGTTGGTGTCACTTTTGGCGACTAATTTTGGTTGCCAAATTTGTTTGGCGACAGAATTTTGTCCCTCCTACGGTAGCCTACTTATAGGTATGGGGATGCATTAAATGCTGTTCAATAATCGCATAAAAAAATCGCTAAAAATTCAAAAATCGCTGTACGAATTCCGAATAAACTTTTTTGAAAAGAGAACAAAATTTACTATATTTAGTTAAAAGAAAGAAACCGTATTCTTTTCATTAATGTGGAAAAATCGCCTCAAAGCTTAAAAAAGTGCTAAAAATCACATAAAAAATTAAATAAAAAAAATCTAATCAAAAAATCGAAAATCGGGCTTCGAGGTGCAAAACGTCATATATAGACGTACTTTTTCACCAAATTTTGTAGCTCTACGTGCAGCGATCTCTTCAGAACACCGTCGGCACACTCACACACAAACTTCTTTCCTTATTATTATAGATTCTTTTCACCCCCTCTATTTGTTCAGAATATACGGCGGATTGTTGTTATTGAAATACCATTTTTGTCAACATGAATCATTCTTTTAACCCTTTTCAGGTCGGTGTTTGCATGGCGCGAACACCTAATTTTAATTTCAAATTGTCAAGCCGAAAATGTTTTCAAATAAAAGTTTGTTGCCATAATATACGCGAAGAAAAGCTTTTAGTAATTATTTTCAAATAAACTTGTCCGTAAATTCTAGCGTCATTTAATTATTTCAACATTTTGGCAGGAAAAATAGTTTGTCTCTGAAAGGGTTAAGCTGATATTAATGTATTTCTTCCATCACATTTTAAAATACTACTAAGAATTGTGCAAAATGGCTGAAATAGCCAGAATGAAACATAAAAAAAAAAACTAGTTGGATGTGCCAATCCCAAAACTTTCTTCTATCTTATACATCTTAATACTTCAAAAACTAGTTACACGTCAATACTTCAATATTATTAGTTCAATACTATACCAACTTTGATTTTCATCTTAAATTTCTGCTTCAGTCAATTAAACGGACTAAAAACGAGTTAATCTATATCATGATATTTGTTAAAATTAATTGTTTTTCCTTATTCTGTTGTTATCAGCGTTTTGCGAACAGCTGACTTAGCAGGAAGCGACTTCCTGCCGCTGCACGAGCCGCCGATAGACAGTAGAACCAAAGAACGTAGAGGGAAAGAAGGGAAGGCTTTGGAAACCGTAACTAACCGAAACAGTGCAAACAGCTCTGCTGGGAAACACACTCAAAGGGGAGATCCAATCACAGGCATTCTTCATTGCATCTACCAATTCGCCAAATTTTCTTGTAGTAAACCTAAGATAACACCTTCGCGCCAACGCCCCGCGAGAATTCAAAACGACATTTCTTGGTCAGTTTCACTTGTGACTTAACAGCGATTGAAACAGATTTTTTAATATGATCTGTTCATGTTCTGTTGTTATGATATATTTTCTGTATTGCAAATAGATAGCCGATGAATACGTACAATGGAAACATCTTCAGTGATACAGCACTCTGTAAAATAATAAATTTTACGTATCGAAAGTTCCACTTTCACTCGAAATCTAACATAACAACAGATTCATCTATATCTAACGTATTCTACGATCTTTGACCTTCTTCTTGGTTTCTCCCTCGGAGAGAAGCTCCATCCACGAAATGGGGGAGGGAGGGGAGCGCACTGCTTTCGCGCGGACAGGGGACAGCGGTGAGCACAGCGTTACTCCTTATTTTGATAATTATCGCTACTGGCGATCACGCAAAAGCGCGCCAAGTAAACCCCGAGTTATCTTTCGCCCCTTTATGCGGCTTCTACCGCTTAGCTGTTTGCACTGTTTCGCTGAGGATCGGGAATTTACATTGCGTCTATGAAAGTTTCCCTTCTTCACGCTTCATTTTCTTTGGTAGAATACGAAAAATCAAGAAAATTATACAACAATCGCTATCACAGAACCCCTTTACCGCGCAATATTTCCAAATTCAAGGAGGACCTGTTGGCCAAAGCCAAAAACATGCACAAAAAATTTGGCTTATTTGTATGCATAATCTTTATACACTTTTTGATGGTACAATAAAGAAAATGGCACAAACATCGCTATTACAGCGCCTCCCTTCCGGCAGATTTTTTTCAAATTCAGGGAGGACTTGCTTGCCATAGCCAGAAACATACACAAAACATTTGGTTCAATAATATGCATAACTTCATACACTTTTCGATGGTACAATAATCAAAACCGTACAAAAATCGTTATTACAGCGCCCCCTACCGGCGAAGTTTTTCCAAATTCAGAAAGGACCTGCTTGCCATAGCCAGAAACTTAAAATAAAAATTTGGTTCAATTCTATGCATAACTTCATACACTTTTTGATGGTACAACGGCGACAGACAGACATTTTCTATAAACATGTTCTTTTGGATCTCTAACCCCTAAAACGTGTAAATACGTCGAAAATCGGAAGTCGAAATAAATATCGATTACAATACTTAGAAGAAAGTAAAAAGAAACATAAATTTACAAAAGTTACATAAAATAAAATAAAAAAATCCGTTTAGTATGTATTTTATCTTATTTTGACCATTGAAGTAAAAATAAATAAATAACGAAAATACATTACATTAGTTTAAGCTTAACCCCTTCGGGACGAGCGTCTTTTACAGAATTTTTAATCTTTTATCACCGGTTACTCAAAACAGAAATTTTTGCCTAATTGAATCGGGAAAATACTCGGATTAAATAAGGCAAAATTTACAATAAAATTTTACTTGCGAGAAAAATCACGGATTCTGAACACCTTACGCGGCACGTATACCGGTCGCTCGTCCCCAAGGGGTTAAATTTAAAACTGAGGTTTTTTTCATTATATACTACAGCTACCTTGCACAGAATAATAATAAAAAAATCAATTATTATTTTTTGTTGTTTATTTATTTTGTTACAAATATTTTCAGAAGCTTTTCTCATGTTGAAGCCTAAGCAGTGCCTGATTATCGTCTAAGCAAACTGACAAATTGCCCAGGCTGTAATTAGGCCAGACCTAGGGCTTTCGGTATGAATGCTCCTTATGCCCTGGACTTCTGCTTTTAGGTAGATTTCGTAAGAAATATTACCTATTGCAGTCGTTACCATGGTGCGACTTTTGAAAAATTCCTTCATAACTTTTCATTATAAGACCCCAGGAACCCAAAACCACCCCCACCTAAAAAGTTTATATATATATATATATATATATATATGTATGTATGTATGTATGTACTAAATTTTGTCCGCACGATAAAAGTCGCAATTATGCACGAATCATCTTCAAACTCGCCAACAACTTTGAGATGGCTAATATCTCGGGGGGGGGGGGGGGGTTGAAAATGGGCGAAATCGGCCCAAGAGGGTGGAAATGGGGAGGGTTCAAAATTTTGAATACTGTCTTAACATGATTCTGATAAAACCAGCTCTTACACAACAATGGCAGGAAAAAAATAAAAGTTTTTCGTTATAGCAGTTGCCAACAATAAAAAAAAAATAATAATAATAAAATTCTCACCACAACAATTACTTTTCTTTTGCAAAATTTTCACGTGTAAAATTAAATAGTTTGACAAATTGAAAACAAATTGAATATTACGTCATAAGTTTCCTAGAGCAAGATTTCAGCATGAAAACTCAAAATAAATAGTTTGACGAATTAAAAAAAAAAATGTATATTGCGTCATATTGGAAATATAATGGACCTCAGCAGGTGAATATGTAACGCCATGTAAGTTTGAAGAAACGTATTAAAACATGATAAAAACCCGACTATGGAAATATGAACATATTTTAACACTTTAACCCTCCGTCTACCAGACGGGTCCAATGGACCCGATGGGTACATTCGAAATATTTATTCTAACCAGAAATTTCTTTAAAATAAACTAAATATGTAAACCAGACAATAATGAGTTAAGTAAATAAGTTCAATAGTTTTAAATAAGAATTCTGATGTGTAATATTTTTATAAAACTTGAGTAAAATTTTCGGTAGTTCTAGGGTTAAGGTTCTCTGAATTTTTTGTAGCCATTTTTTAAACCTATTCCATATATATGTGTGTGTGTATTCGTGTATATTACAATTTTCACAAAAAGTTTAGCTCCCTACAGCTCGCTCTTTGTGAAGAAACTGGGTTTTATCTCTAATCTTGATTTAAGTTTTGTTGGAGAATTTAGTACTTAACATCGAAATCTACCTCCGCCTGTAGGCCCGAGCCGGCAGGGATTTTTTCCCCCTACTGCACCATTTTTTAATGCAACATTATCACACTGTACACCAGAAAAGCATTCGCGTTTGTAACAAAATGCTCGTCATCTAGCGATCTAACAGGGAATTACAATACCACTGCTTCTTTCATCGCGCTAGCATTACTTACTGTGAGTCAAATATCATTTGGGATTTTTAATTCTTAATAAATATGAATAAACCAGCAAAAAAAGATAATACATATTGTTGTGTGCCACAATGTAACTCTAGAAAATCGAAAAAACCCGATTTAAGTTGTTTCCCCGAAAACAAGACCGATTCTTATTCTAATTTTTTTTTCTCCAAAAAAGGATTTAGGGCTAATTTTCAGAGGATGTACATTTTTTTCTGGACAATATTTTACATTTTTTTTTAGACCCCAATATGCTACTTCTTTCAGACAACAATTAAAGTGTCATCACTAAAAAATAACATTACACCTAACCATAAGCCACGAAGCAGGTGTATCATTGTACGGTTAAATACTGATAATCTACTGCAATTTTTTTAACGTCTAAAGATCACACATTTTCAATTTTTACACTGTCTTATAAGGAAAAAAAGTACTTTTAAAAGCAATTTGTTAGAAAACTGCATCTCCATTTAGTTTTGAGATATTAATTTTTTTGTTGTTTTTAATGCCATTTCTGTAATGGTGGCAACTGAAGTACTCCATTTCTGAGAAAGTAAAGGGGAAATAGTAGATTACTATACCTTTTTGTTTCTATTTTCTCATAACAACTCAAAATAAAAAAATTGTAATTAAATCCCGTGCTATACCAAGAATATCGTCTGCTATAATTTTAGATATACAGTAGAGCGCCGATTATCCGAACAAGTCGGGACCGAACCTAGTTCGGATAAGCAAAAGTTCGGTTAAATGGACAGACAATTTAAGGGATGTTCCTGACTATAATAAAACCTTCACACTTTATCCAGGCTTAGGACTGGCAGCACTAGTTAGTGCTGGCGTGTTTAAAAACTTTTTTTGTTTACTTTTTTATCATTTAAAATTTTCTTTTTCTCTTTTTATCATTTTCTGAGCTCCAGAAATTAAAATTTAAGCAAAAAAGCTTTCGATTGTTGCTTGCTTCAAAGAGTACGCTTTTTCCAATTGCTGCCATATTTCGAATTCTTCTTAAATACGTTAGCTAAATAGGATCAGAGTTCTGTCATTCGAGCCATTTCATAGCTATTTCCAAACATTCAAAAGCATCGTTATGGGATGAACCTGGTTCATTTTCAGAACATTCGTTTTCATTTCTTTAATGTCTTTTTCATCTTAAATCTCATTCACAATCTCATCATCATTAAAAAAAAAAAAATCTGAGAGAAATCGGCTGTTCGGTTAATTGGAGTTCCGATAATCGGCGCTCTACTGTATTTGTGTGACTTATTTTTTCCGCATTTACTTAATTCCCATCAAAAATCTGAAAGAATGCAATTTTATTAATTGGTATATAATAACATTTACCGAATTTTGAAAATATATAATTGAATGATTTCTGATAAAACATGGAGAACTATATTTAATTTTCAGTATCCATATTAATGTTACAAACAAATGAATGCATATGAATCATTAGAAAGGCGATTTTTTTGTCAGGTATTTTGAATGACGACATCGCTTCTAGCTGGGTTTGTGTATTATTCCGTGACAGTGACGTCATAGGAATACTTTTCTGTAGATGTTGTTTAAGGCTGGATTGTAAATGTGGAACTCTCCAGTGGATGCAAATGACATCATTTTATATAAAATAAAAGTGTGTATTTTAAGTCTTAAAACTGGAATATGTTTTGTACTATCTATATTCACATATACAGTACAGAACCATTTATCCAGAATGGTTGGGATTAGATGTATTACGGATAACTGGTTGGGAATTAAACCAACATCTGTTTGATCAGATTTGTAGAATATATGTGGCTATGACACTGTTTTGGTCTCGAATTATTAGACTATTCAGAAAGAATCAGGTCCAAACAAGATCAGTCATTAATCAAAGGTTTAAAAGAAGACAATTTATAGAAATACCTTGGGAACAAAAACTCCCCTTTTTCCTATGTATAACTAAACAAGCGGGGATGACCGAGCATAACTCGGTCAAAATTAGCTTTATATTCAACTCGATAGAATATTCTCACTGTATCATCAGGGATATGTTTAGGAAAATTTTAGGTCCTTTAAAGGACCCTTCACAAAATTATTTATCCCCAAACAGGACCCTTCACAATACATTTTATCCCATAACAGGACCCTTCACAAAATTATTTGTCTCTTAAATAGACCTTTCACAGAATTTTTTCACTTTCAAATTGAACTTTTGACAAATTTAGTCATTTAAAAATAAAATCTGGCCTGTAAGTAAGCAATTGAACTCACCAAAGAGAATATTATTTAGCTTTTTATGCATGAAGGATAGGACATGAAGACATCGATAATTTAAAATTCACAAAATTATGACTAGAATTTTCACAAAAATAAGAAAAACTTCACAATTTCCCAAAAACAGGACCCTGCGAGAAAAGTCTGGACAGACCCCTGATCATTCTCTCTGTATTATTGCTATAAAGCATGTTACATTATAACAGTATTACTTACGAAAACAATCAATATGAAAAGTATGTAGTACATGCTTCTAAATTTTACACTATTTACACATTTACAACGAAAGGACATCAATCCAAATCACATTTTTAACTCAACTCTGATTGGTTTAACCATGTATCTCGAGTCCTATTAAGAATTTCTAAAAAATTCTTTCACATTATTTTTTCGACAAAAATAGTCAAATTTGGTGACATTCTTGCATTTGGGGCCGAGTATGTGTTTCGCATTCTTGAAAGTCGATTTTTCGGCCAAATGTTGCCAATATTTCGCCAACTTCGCGGTTTCGTGACCCTGACCCGTAGTGACCCAAAATGACGCACTAATCAAATCTGCTCGAGCATGTGACTTAGCTCAATGCTCTGATAATAAAAAACGGTAGGATACAAAATTTAGTCAAAATCATTTAAGCTGTTTTATAGATAATATTAGCTTGACCTGCAGTGATTCCAAAACGACCCACTAATCTAATTTTCTGGAACATGTGGCACAGCCGCTTTGTCTTCTCGAGCCTGAAAACAATAGAATACAAACTTTAATCAAAATTGTTAGAGCCGTTTTCTAGATAAAAAATAGCTTAACCCGTAGTGATCGCAAAAGGACCCACTAATCGAAATTTCTCAAACATGTGACCTAGCTCAATGGAGCTCAGACAGGCATTATCGACTTGTTGCAAATCACTGATGTCTGCGCAGTGTTGCCAGTGGACTACTTTTTTAAAATTCAGACTTCTTGATTGCCACCATTTTTTTGTAATAGTAAAATTTGCCTTAATTAATGACATATTAATTAAGGCGGAAACAAGGGGAATTTTACCATTTCAGAAAAGTGGTGCCAATCAAGAAATTTGAACTTTAAAAAAGTAGCCCCACTGGCAACACTGTATCGGTGATTTAAACATGGCTATCTGAAATCTGGAAAAATGTATTTTCAATATTTTGAAAATACAAAATACTTGGTAAAAGCAATAGAAGATAAATTACAAAAATACTTTGATTTTATTGATTTAAAATACAAAATATACAAATGTATTTTGAAAATACATTTCAAATACATGTATTTTTTATGCTGCCCAACTATGGCAGAGAAGAGCCTGCAACATTTTGGAAATTAGTTAAAAACTCCAACTCGAAACTAGCCTTTTTTGCGCCAGGGGCAAACATGGATTTAGGCGGCACCCTCCTCCTTTGCAAAGAAAATTTTACTAAGTTTCTAATAACGAAATTATTTTTAAATTAAAAATATGTAATCACAAAACAAGTAATATTGAACTATGTAATTAGATTGTCAAATATTCCGCTTTATACAGGTTTCTATCTTAGCAGGTGTAATTGTTGATATTCTTTATGTTAAAAATATATAACTTTTTCATTTAAGACTGGATTCCGTAATAGACAGATTTCATTTTCACAGATTTTACGGTAGTTGCAGTATTACAATTGAGCCGTTTAAAGGCACAGTGACATGAATTAAGAGACTACATTAGTCACGCGAAGACATTCACAAACTAATATTAAACCTATGGGAGCATTCTTGACAAATATCTCGTTTGCATTTTATTACTTTTAAATAATTTTTTTTTCATGGGATATCCAAGGGCAATGTCTAATGTTGTGCTTTTGTACTTTTATGTTACATTTTTTTAATATTCGCACACTTTCATTTTTGAAAACTGTTTGGAACCAACCGGTTCTAAAATTTAAAGTACAATGATATTTTAAAAATGTCACGAAAATCCAAAAAGTAAAAACATACAATTTTAGATATCAACCTCAAGTATCATACAAAAAAAAAAAAAAAAATGGAAATTGGAGCGAGAATTTTGAAAAGTATGCTTCCATAGGTTTAACATTAGCAGGTGAATGTTTTCGAGTGAGACTACACTGATCAAGCGTAGAAACTGGAATGTTAAGAATTTCTCTTTATATACCATATATGCCAGTCAATTTTTTTTACTGTTACAGTCGAAATCTCATAACAATTTTTAGTGTATATTTTCACAATGGTAAATCAAAGATAGCTGTTTTGAATTTTTATTTAGACTGCTAAAAGAATGTCTGAAACACTTACACATTTAGGAGAAATTTAGAATGTACTTATTTTTAATAGTTTCTGTAACAAATAGTTGAATTTCTATTTTATAAGCAATTACAAAAAAAAATAGGTTATTTTAGAACATATTCAAAAAAAGGAATACAATATGGGATTAAAGATAAATTTTTCAGTGTTTCACACCAAATCTATTTTGCTAACTTTTTTTTTTTCATTTGGTTACTGTTTTTTTACTTCTTATTCGCGAAATCGCTAATGTTGGTCAAAAGCCAGCGAGAACCCTGCATACATTATACGTACTTTAAGAGTATGACTGGGAGAGGTTTTTTTCTTCTCAAATGTGGAGTCATGGTTGAAGTTATTTTGTCTGTTGAAAGATTTCATTATTCATTTATTTGTTCCAGGGTTGGGTTTCTTCCAGGACAGTGGAAGAAACTGGAAAAAACCGGAAGAAATGAAAGAAACCAAAACAGATGCTCAAAATTAAAGTATATTAATTATGTAAAAGAATTAAACTCAAAGTATAACTATATGAAATCTAAAGTGGAAAATTTAATTAATATTAAAAATATTATTTTTTGAAAAATATGTTATTTTTTAAAAACAAATTTCAGGTTCAGCATGCATTTACAGGTGATGGATATTACAATTTTAGAGGTAGAGGGATATTTTCTCATTAATTATGTCAATTCTGTTAAAAAAAAAAATGCAAATTCTTTATTTTTCATATAAAAATGCATTATTTTAAAGGTGTATGTGGATTATTTTACTGTGCAACACAGGAAATAAATGAAAGTGTAAGCATTTATATTAGCATCTAGCATGCTGTGATTAATGTTCTAAAAATGCCTATGGGTATGTTGAAAGGCTTTTAAACTCTCCTTCATGTTCTGTAAGACTTGAAAGATTTTTTTTTTATCTTTTGCATCCATTCTAAGTTGATAAACCGATTGCAGCATCCTATTGCTAAAAAACTTTTGTTTTGTTATACCATGTTGCACTGTAGTAAGAAAAATAAAGATTTTAATGAAATTTTTAATACATTAATTATTGTGTATTACTTACTTTAATAAAATTGATGTAAATTAAAATCACTGTCTTTTATTTAAATGAATTGCTTTCTACCATTCGTAAATGATCTGCACTGTTTACTACTAGTTTCAGAAGTCTAAATAATTTTAAAAATATACTGGTTAAATTGAAATTGACAACTTTTAATTGATTTTGTATAATTTTGATAAAATTTCTTTTCTTTATGTAGTGATTAACTGAAAATCTTTAGACAGGTGTGTGATCTTGGCTAAAAACAATTATGTAATTATTAACTTAGCCTATATAATTAATTAAATTTGTATAGTTCTAATGAAATTAAGGTTATCTATAAGAAGAATACATTTATTCTGACAAAGTTGAAACTTATATTGTAAATTATTAAAGAATAACAGTTTCTTCCACTTGGAAGAAACCCATTTCTTCCGGCTGGTTTTTTCCATGGTTTTTCCCACTTTGGAAGAAACATCCCAACCCTGATTTCTTCATTTGTTTTTAATGAATTATTTCTGTTTTTGTAATATGCAATGTTAATAAATGTTCTCAGTTAAAGGGTCATCTGATAAAAACACGCATGTGACACATACATAGCCCATGGTAAACAAGTAATGATCTAAGGGATAAAAGACAGCACAGCATACTCGGAAATAGAACAGCACAATCTATAAACAAAATAATGCACTAAATGAATGGCACAGCATATAAGCTGCCTAGAAAAACTTCTAGAAATAAGTTACAAAATTAATAGGTTACTGTAACCTATTACCAAGGTAATGCAGAATGTCAGAATCCTATTGCAGAAATGAAACTTTTTCTTTCCTCTCTACCATTCAGCACAGCACTCGGTTCATCAGCATGGAAAAAGACTATAAATATATGGTTTTTGCAAGATTTAAAAATTCACTTTTGTTTAGAGGTACATTTTACTACTTTGGGGATAATTTCTAACTTTTATCTTCTAATAACCCAAATTATAGTAGACAATCAGACATCTTGTCATTTTTACATTAGTGACAAATAATTTGGAATATCAGATTAACCAAACCAGGACATGAAACTTCTGATTCACATGTTGTCACTGGCACCAAAAATTTGGGACTGGTGAAGGCAGTATGGATAAGTTTGGAATCATTTTCAGATTGTAGTGATGAACGACAACATTAAACAAAATACAAAGGTTACTTTTTTGTCATACCATTACCATTGGTGCCAAGCATAATAATTGATGCCAAATGAATCATTTGAAAAAAATTTAAATTGTTGGTGCGAAAGTGATCATTTAAATATAACATTTGAAAATTACAAACTTTTACTAACTACTTTATTATATCATACAAATATATAATTAAAATAAATGAATAAATAAATATTATATAATAAAAAAATAACAAAAATTCAATTTAAACTGCAGGGATGAAATTATAAAGGTCTCTTAGCATTGCAGTAAACATTACATTTTTTTAAATACATTGTTATATGAACTCTATGAAATAGAATTGGGAATAATGATGTGCAGCAGGCTTGTCCAACTTTTCAGTAAGCAGGGGCACACCTCAGCCCTTTTCACTCAATGAAGGGTGCCATTATTCGCATGACTGAAAACATGAGGCAATATTATTGCCAGGGTTCGTAAATATCATATTTTAAAAAATATCTGATATTTTGATATTATATCCGATATTTTTGATATATTTAAGATATTTTCAAAATAGTCAACTTAATACTGATAATAAATATTTTCAAGCATAATATACATAAGAAACTGAAACATATTGCACTTAATATGAAAACTTAAACAATATTCTAAAAATGCATGTCTTTTTCTTTTTTTTTTTTTTTTCACTTAGAACAAGATTGAAGAAAAACTAATTGAAAACAGATACAATTTGTTTTATACACCTATATATGTATGTAAACTATAGGATTTGTATCAAGTATCAAGAAAGTTTCATATTTTGTAAAACAAAATTTTAAATGCGAAATAGGTTTTTTTAAATTTAAAGAATTTTAGCATTTTGTCTTATTTCTATTGTCTCTTGTTTAGCTTGTCTCATTTTTTATTCCCTACATGGTCTACAATTTAGACTCAATTTAACCAAAATAAGTAGGCTCTTTTCTACTAATGCTGTATATAAATGATTGTCTAAATTACAGTTTATCTTTCAATGGCTGTTCTGAATTAATTGCCTCACATAATTATGAAATTATATTTCAAAATAAAAGCTTCAAACATAAAGCTTGGAAAATATCTTTGTTTTGTTCTTTGCCTAAAAAAGTCACTGCCAGAGACAAAAGTTCTTTATCTACAGAATAGCACAGTCAATAACAGTAGAAAATTTCATTTACACTTGTTTTGACTGAAGAAAATATCAAAATTATCATGCACATAGATATTTTGAAAATAAATATCAAGAATTTGAAAATATCAGAAATCTTGATATTTAAAAAATAAATATAGGATATATATCATGATATATATATATATCCATTGATATATATCATGATATATATCTACGAACCCTGATTATCGCACAATATTAGTAGTATTTACAATTTACCATAAAATATTTATAGACAGTATATTATTTTTAAAAAACGGTACTTTTTGGTTAGCTGGGCGCCAGCGTTATATATACATACATGTACCGGGTGTCCCAAAAATGACTGATGGAATTTAAAATTCAATAACTTCCAAACGGTGACAGATATAAAAAAAAAAATTGCAGCAATATGTATGATGTCAGGAGTTTTTGTACTGTAATTCTTGATTTTAGTTTGAATTTCAAACAATAGATGGCGCTGTGAGAAATAGGCTCTCAGTTCAGAACAGATTTTTGGTACTTCGGGATCCATTCAATACATTTTAATCTCCTTTTTTCGCATAGAAGAAGAGAGAGGCTGAAAAATCGAGCCTGGATTTAACGGTTATTGCTTGCAGCACCATCTATCGATGCTATTTGTAACTAAAACTGAGAATCACAGCATAAAAACTCCTGACATCTTACATAACACTCCTGCAAGAATTGTTTAAATATCTGTCACCATTTGCAAGTTATTATTGAATTTTAAAATCCATCAGTCATTTTTGGGACACCCGGTATATGGGGCATTCTCACAATCTTTTGACTTTTGGGAAAAAAAAATCTGGCAAAATTAAACTTGCAAAAATAACATTTTAATCTGTTAGACAAACGCCTTAATGATTCAAAATAAAGAAAAAATGGTCAGCAGCGAAATTTTTTTTATTTAACTGAGGTTTAAGTTAAACTTTGTGAGTTTAATTTTCCTTACCATTTTACCACTAAAACTTTTTATTTTTTTTGAAATTTTTACTTATAATGAATTTGCATAGTACCCACAGGACATTCAAATAAGAAATAATGACAATGTAATATTTTTAGTACAAAATTTTGGTATAACATTGTCTCAAAGGGGTGTTAAAGAAGGGACGGTAATGTAAAAAAAGGGGATGGTATAGGAAAAAAGGGACAAAATGGTAAAAAAAGGGATGGTAAAGATGGAACAGCAAGGAAAATCACCACTTATTTTAGGCAGATCATGTTAAGACTAAGTGGTATCCAAAATGTTCATTGATTTTTAGAAACAGTTATTTACATTGAATTAAATTTAAAAAAAAACAACATTAATTTACACCAAAAAGTGCAGGAATAAACCTTGGGGATGGTGAGACTACCAATAAAGCCATGATGCTTGAAATTGATACTTAAATGCTGATTTAAATTCTACAGTAAATTTCCTGCCAAAGAATTTTAGACATCATTTCTCTAGCATACTTCTGCATGAGAAAAAAACTTTAAAAGAATTCTGTGGCTGCATCTGAAGTGATTTTCTGTATAATTTTAGAAGAGGGATGGTAAAAAATCTAAAACCTAGGGACAGAGTTTAAAAAATAATAACAACACTAAAAATGTGTGCAGGCTAATTTTTATATAAAACAATAGTTCCAGTTTCAGAGAAAAAATTACATCGAATTATTTTTATTGAAACAATTTTATCCAGACAGCTCCAAACTTAAAAATCAGCACCAGGGACACGGGACGGTATAGGAGTTTTCCAGGTGTTTGGACCCCCAACATCGTCCAAAACTTATTTATCTCGTTAATATTGTTGTGCAATCATGCAATGGGATGTTCCCAAGTATATGAAATAATAATAATAAAAAAAAACACAAAAAAGTGTATTAAAATAAAATTATTATTCAGGGACATGAAGTCAAAAGATTGTGAGAATGTCCCACATATACATATATATGTATATATAACACTGGCACCTGGCTAACCGAAAAGTACCAAAAAAACTTTATGTATAATTCTGTAACCCTCAAACAATTTCATTGCAGCTTCTTCAAGAACAGGTGATAGCCAAATAGAAAAATCCATCTCCCCGTCAGCAAAAAATGTCAGTTATAACTGAATAAAAAACATTTTTAATTAAAAAAACAAAAACAAATTAAAACGTTTTGTATGGTTATGATTAAATAATAATAACAAAAAAAATTATTCACATTCAATAAATAACAAGTCATAGTGTTTGGGACAGTTTACAATAAAAATCCTTTACATGGACAGAATTAAAATAAATGGTACATTAGCATACATTTCAGCATGGGGTTGGTGTAATGGAAAAGAATCACATGAAGATTTAAGGCTCCTATCCCTGCCGGTGAAAACACTCATGAGCTAATGCAAATCCTATGGGGAGGGATTTTTCTAATATCTCATTTGCATTTCGACATTTTTAAATAATTTTTTTTGCATTGGATAGCCGAGATCCGTCTCTCTACATCGCACTTTTTTTACTTTTTCGATTTTGGTTACAGATATTTTTTAGAACGACACTTTCATTTTCATAACCGGTTTTGAAAGTGAAAGTAACTTTATAAAAAATATCTGCCATCAAAATCAAAAAAGTAAAAAAGGTGCGATGTAGAGACGGATCTCGACTATCCAATGCAAAAAGATTTAAAAATGTCAAAATGCAAACGAGATATTAGAAAAATCTTTCCCTATAGGATTAGCATTAGCTCGTGAGTGCTTTTGCCAGCAGGGACAGGAGCCTTAAAGCACAAACCTATGCATATTTAAAATAGTTTTTAGTTTTAACTTTACCTAAGTAAGATACTACTGTTTGCACTTATTTTAGAATGAAATGTTATCTATCTTTAATGTTGGTTTTCAATGATTTTTCATTATAGTTTATTTAAATACTAGATAGTACTAGGGATGCACCAAATATTTGGTATTCGGCCATGTTACCGAATATTCGGTTTGGCCAAATATCAAACTACTCGGTATGCCGAATATCAAACTATTCGGCCTGCTGAATATTCGGTACAATTTTTTAATAATTTCTCTTTGATTTTAAAATGTTTCTTTTAAAATTTAAGAAAATTTTATTCATCTGTTTTAATTCTCAGAAGAAGACATGAAATTTAAAATTTTATTAATTAAAATAGTTTTATAACTATCCTCTTCTTAAATAACTAAAAACAGATTTTTTTCTGCATAAAGTTTACTTGAAAAAAGCTCTTGTTTATTAGAATGAAAGTTTCTGTTTTAAATATTATGTAAAATTGCTTTAAAATTTAACATTTTAATACCTTTAAACTTTGAACTATAAAAGTATTTGACGAGCCGAATATTCAGTATTCGGCTGAATAGTTACTATTCGGCAGGCCGAATATTCAGTATTCGGCCTAGCAGTTACAATTGAGCAAGCCGAATATTCGGTATTCGGTTCGCCTGTAGGCCGAATATTCGCTATTCGGCCAAAATCACTATTCGGTGCATCCCTAGATAGTACCTGTCAAGATTTGACGGTAAATAACTTGAAAATTCTTCAATTTTTAATTAATTATTGAAATTATGACAAATTTCTATATTGCATAAGTGATTCCTATTTCTTTAAAGCGATAGATGGTGCTGGCAGCCAAACCTATTCAATGAAGCCAAAGAATTTTAAGTCTATAATTTACAACCAATTGTAGAGTATTTCTTTTTACATACTACGGTCTCATTTTTTTTTTTTAAATAACAATATTTATTTTTATTTATTAATTTTTTTAACTACACGATCATTAAAATCTGCCATGAATTTTATTTTTAGCAGTCTCCTTTCTTATTTTTTACAGAAAAGAAAGGCAAACTTTTCTTTCTGACACACACACACACATATATATTCTTGATAATGATCAGAAAATATAGCAAAAATTGTAGATCAGCTCAATTTATTTAATTGACAATTACATGCAAAATATTTAGCTTAAATATTTTAAATATAAAATTATTATTAGTATCATTATTATTTTTAAATAATGTTCAGAGTTCAATTTTATTTAGCATCATTATTATTTTTAAATAATGTTCAGAGTTCAATTTTATTTAACTATAAACCATTCAAATGATACTAATAACAAAATAAAAATTATATAACTTCTTCTCCTAATAAAATATGTCATTATTGAAATAAATTATCGCCAAAAATATTACAGAAATCATTTTGCCAGACATTGGGTTTGAACCTGTGTCCTCTACAAAAATTCAGACCTTTAAACTGATGCTTTAGACTGCTCCGCGACAAGGAACTCTTTCTACTTTCCTCTAAACTGAAGAGGTCCAAAAAAGAGTTTTGGCACATGCGCAGATGTGCCGAATTGGGCCTACTTAAATTTTTACCAATGTGTTTTAACTTTATTGCAATGTAATGCTGCTATATGTCAGCATGTGGGTGATACTTAAAAGAAAAGTTTTATATTTTTGAATTACATCATGGATGCAACTTGAATAATTTATATTAATAGATGATGCTTTTTAGGCGTGTTCGTAATTATATACATACGTAGCACCTGTAGTCGTCGTTCAGTCCATCCATCCACATATAACAGAGAAAAAACTACTCAACCGAATGGTATGAAATTCTAAATATATAATTGTTGCAAAATTGTGTCAAGTCATTTCAAATTTTATGAAAATCGGATGTATATTTTAATTACAGGGACAGTCAAAAGTTTTCTGTTACATTAAGGCCAATGGGAAAAAATTATTTCAAGTGCATTTTAATGATGTTACAGCCTTTTGAACAGAATGAAATTGATATGCATTTATAAAGTGCATTAAAATATACATTCATTACAATATGCAGTGCAAAAAATATTTATAAAACTAGCTATAGTACCAATGCACCTCATTTACCATGTTTGACGAGCAATTTCAAACTTGTTAAACATTATGAAAATTTAATAGGGGTTTCTGACAAGTAAACTGTGATATAAAATGCAAAATGGTTCATATTACATATTCAGGTGATAAAAACAGTATTTTTAACTAGGTATAAAATCACGGTGACAGGATCTTTAGGAAGTCTTTACACTTGAAATTTTGTGTACTGTACTGCATGTTTATAACTGTTTTTTCCTATGGCAGCGATAATGATGCCTTTTTAAAAGTTTCTCTGCTGAAAATGATTTTTGACACACATTACACAGAAACAATTTCTCACTAGTATGGATACACTTGTGTTCTTCCACATGATATTTTAAATCCTGTCTCTGTCTATACGATTTGTGGCATACTTCGCACACATATGGTTTTTCTCCAGTGTGAGTGCGATGATGTTTTTTTAAACTTTCCCTCCTTGAAAAAGACTTTTGACATACAACACACACAAATGGTTTCTCTCCAGTGTGTATGCGAATATGATCCTTTAAAGACGATTTCAGTGAAAATGAGTTTTGACATACATTGCATGTAAATGGTTTCTCTCCAGTGTGGATGCGGGAATGAATTTTTAAACTTTCCTTCCTTACAAATGATTTTTGACATACATTGCATACAAATGGTTTCACACCAGTATGGATAGAAAGGTGTAGTTTCAAGCATTCTTTACGATAAAAGGATGCATCGCATAAATCACACACATACGATTTCTCATTCCTATGAGTATACATATGTGAATCTAAACCACTTTTGAAATAATTTGCTTTTGGACACTTATCACACTTGTATGATTTTTCATCTGCATGCGTTCGGATGTGCATTGCAAGATATCCTTTTTGTGCAAACGACTTTTGGCATATATTGCATGCAAATTTCTGTCCAGTGTGCTTGTGAATGTGTTGGTTCAAGGTTTCTGTTTGATGAAAGGCCTTTTTGCATAAATTACACTCATATTGTTTTACATCACTATGAATACGAATGTGTTTATTTAAGTTTTGTTTCTGTCTAAATGACTTGTGACAAGCATCACATTTATATGGTTTTCCTTCATTATGAATTTTAAGATGATGAACTAAATTATGTCTCTTTGGAAATGATTTCTGACACACATGACACACATATGGCTTACCAACCACATGAACTTGTAAAGGTTGCTCTAACGTAACTTTTTGTGGAAAACTCTCGAGGCATACATCACGTGAATATATTTCTTCTTCATTTTGATGGTGAAGTGCTGGTTGTTCCTCCATTGATTACTAAATTCTTTCAGTTATTATTTGCAATGATGTTTTCCACAAAGATGAGAAATGTGGCAGTTAAAAAATATATATCTTTTTGAAAATGCTTGTATCTTTCCCCTGGAAGAAGAGAGAAGGAATTTAAGTGATCATATAAATTGAAAAGATAATTCAAAGATAATTTAAATTAGATTAATCTTCAGCACAATTATTCAATTTGTAAATAAATCTTAACAGTTGTAAATTTCCAAGTGATTGAAAGAAGTATGGGCCCGGATTCGTACCAGGGATATCTTAGCTGAAGCCATCAATGCTCTAACAACTGAGCCATCCCGGACGAACCTGGAGGACTAATTCATCCAATTAACCCTTTCGCTGCATAATTGTTTTATCAAAATAGCTTCAAAAATTGCGTATTTATAGAATTTTTATTCTTTTGTCACTGGTTTTTCAAAACAAAATTTTTTATCTAATTTAATCGGGAAAATGCTCCGAATAAATAAGGCAAAATTTACAATAAAAAAATAACTGGTGGGAATAATCAAGGAGGGTTAACTAGGAGGAAAAAATGCATCCCCGATAAAATCTCGGGTGGCACAGTGAGAGGGTTAAACTTTAATGATCACAGTATCTGGTCTGATATCTGAATCAGCTCTACAGATTAAATCAAACTTTAACTGCAGCAAACGCAGCATGCATAATTATAGATTATTTTTAACACAATTATTCAATTGGTAAATAAATCATAACAGTTGTTAATTTCCAAGTGGGTGAAAAAAGTTCGAACCAGGGATATCTAAGCTAAAGTCACCAATGCTCTACCAACTGAGCCATCCTGGATGAATACGGAGGACTAATTCCCAAAGCTAACCTTTAATGATCACAGTATCTGGTCTGATATCTGAATCAGCTGAACAGAATTTTTAATTACGCATGCAGCATTTACTGTACTAGGGTTTAATCTAGAGCTAGCCAAATAGCCAAAAAGCTAACTGGAAGTGCTTTTTGTCCCCAAAGTGTTTAGTGAATTAGCCAAATAGCGACAGCCAAAGAAATATGCTATACCATTCCCATTTTGTTGCTGCTGCCATTGTACAAAAAAAAAAAAAAAAAAAAAAAAAAAAAAAAAAAAATCTCATTGCATCTGCGCTGCGGCAGTTTTTCAAAATTTGTCTTGTGAATTTGTTTTCAAAATTTGTCTATGCAAGCGTCTTCAAAGAGTGTGATGTCATTTGCATCAGACACGACTCCAGCATATGGCGAAAACGAAAATCGCAGATTGTATATGCATGGGATATGATGTGCACTAGCTTTGAATCATCAATGCGCCAGATGCATGTCGTATAAACTTTTCAGACTTGAATTTATGCAGGCTCTGCCTACAATGTGTAAAGAAATTAAACTAGCTTATTGTATTAGGTTTTTTTCATAAAAATGGCATTACTGGCATGTTTCCCAATGTGACTCCTTTGTATGAATCTGTAGCATCATTTTTGTTGTCTACAGCAGACTGTGAAGGGGAATTCAGTCTCATGAATATAACAAAAACTGACAATCAAGAATTTAAGTAACTTAATGATGATTAATTTGGAGGGGGAATTTTGAAAAGAATTTCCATTAAAAAAAGCATTTGCTTTGTGGTATACAGCCAAATCTCGAAGGATCAATTTTACAGAGTGATGTATTTGTTTGTATATTGCATAACTAAAAATAATACTTATGTATATAGAAATTTTGTATAAATAAAACATTTTTTTTTTCTTCCTTGGCTAAAGCTATTTTTTTTGGCTAGGAGTTATTAGCTGCAATTATCCAAAAAGCTAAAAATCCCTTTTTCCTAGATTAAACCCTACTGCACAGTTCCAAAAATAACCTTTGATGTATTCTGTTGAGCTGATTCAAATATCAGACCAGATACTGTAATCGTTAAAGGTCAGTTGGATGAATAAGTGCTCCAGATTCGCCCGGGATGGCTCAGTCAGTAGAGCATTGGTGGTTTCAACCAAGATATCCCTGGTTCGAATCCTGGCCCTGATTTTTTTCATCCACTTGGAAATTTACAACTGTTGCTGTTAAATGTCTCTGTAATATCTTCTATTGGCATTTAAACTTTTCTCACAAGTGTTAACATGCTTACGACATAGGGATTAATAGTTGAATGATACACAAATCAAATTTCTTTTTCTCTTTTGTGTAAAAATGCTCCAACAGAAAATTTTCATAGAAAAGCTGCAAATGAAGAAAAGTAAACACATGTACATATCTTATTCTTTAAATCTAAAAAAGAGAAATATAATAAATAGTCTCAAAAAGCATGTAGTAAATAATTAAAAGTAATTTTATAATTCAAAATACGCTTTAAAAATATATCTGAATACAAGATTACTTCAACGTGCTTCTATCATATACATAAAAAAAAGAAGTTGAATAAAGTTTTTTTTTTTTTTTTTTTTTTTTTAATACAATACTTTCTTTAGGAAAGTATTCAGATTAATTTCGGAGGGAAAATCCATGCCTTTACTTTGTTTAAGGATTTACTAAAAAAAAGAGAATTGTTTCATATTTTTTAAATTGTAAATTGATTGCCAAAAGTTGTTCTATACAGGAAAATAAAATACAAGACTGAATGGATAAGGCATCAAATAGAAATTAGTTAATAAAAAACAAACTTTTAATTCTCTACTCTAATATAAAAAAAAAACATAAAATTAAAAAATTGCTGTAGAAATTCAAAATACAAGAGTTCTCACAAGTGTTAACATGCTTATGCATGTAGAATGTTATAAGGATAATACTTGAAAGATACACAAATCTAATTTTTTTTTTTTTCTATTTTGTGTAAAATATGCTCCAACAGAAAAGTTTCATGGAAAAGTTTCAAATCAAGAAACGTAAACAGATGTAAATATTTTATTCTTTAAATCTAAAAAAAGAAAAATATAATGAATAGTCTAAAAAAGCACGTAGCAAATACAGTTGACTCCCTCAAATCCATACATCATCATAGATGTAAACAGTGATACTTTCAGTTGAGAGGCAAGGGCAAAATTGCAGAATTTTTCAGTTTTATATCATTCTGTATGTATTTTAATATGTAATTCTAGTTAATATTGAGTGAACTAATGTAGCAAATACAGTAGACTCCCTCAAATCCACACATCATCATAGATGTAAACAGTGATACTTTCAGTTGAGAGGCAAGGGCAAAATTGCAGAATTTTTCAGTTTTATATCATTCTGTATGTATTTTAATATGTAATTCTAGTTAATATTGAGTGAACTAATGTAGCAAATACAGTAGCCTCCCTCAAATCCACACATCATCATAGATGTAAACAGTGATACTTTCAGTTGAGAGGCAAGGGCAAAATTGCAGAATTTTTCAGTTTTATATCATTCTGTACGTATTTTAATATGTAATTCTAGTTAATATTCAGTGAACTCATGGTTTTTCATGAACAAAATATAAATTTATTTCTGAAAAAAAAAAAAAAAAAAAAAATATATATATATATATATTTATATATTAATCAAGCTTTTTTGGTTAAGACTGGGAAAAACCTGAAATAAAGTTTCCTTACTTTATGATTTTGATGTATTGAATAATTCAAGAAAAATGTATTTCATCTTTATTATGACTATTTAATTACACATTATTAATTATTTACGTAACCTTTACTTTTAATGATTTAACCACTTTTAAAATTATCTTACTTTTTATTATTTTAGTTTATTACTTTACCTAATTATCTTAATATTTTAAGCATTCATTATAATTTCGATTATTATTACACTCAAATTACTGTTTAAAAAATGTAAACAAAGCAATGACCAGAAATCCACAAAATTCTAAAATCTACACAACCTCTGCTCCCAAGCTGTGCAGATTTGAGGGAGTCTGCTATAATTAAAAGTAATCTTATAATTCAAAATATAGCTGAAGACAACAATATTTCAACATGCTTATATCATAAACATAAAGAAAAAAGGTTTATTTATTTATTATTATTATTTTTTTTTTTAAATGCAGTATTTTTTCTAGGAAAGTACTCAGATTAATTCATGAACTTTTTTATAATACTACGAAAGATGCTACTGGTAAATCTAAAATAGTGTTATTTCTCTGAAAAGATCATTTTAAAAACATGAATATTATTATATTTTTGTTGATATATATTGAATTATTAAAAATTTTGCTTGATATATCAATATTTTTATCCTTTTCACAATTTATTTGAAACTTTTTAAATGTTTAATCAAGAGGATGGATTCTAATTTATTCTTGTAATAATTCAATTGTATTTTTCTGGAGGTATTAAAAAAAAACTTACAGACTTCAATTTAGATGTCAGAGGATTGCATGATGAAAGAACATGTTATTTTCTAGCTATCTATCCTTTTAATTACTTGTATGTATATATAATAAAACCTCAACTAAATGATTTAAAAGAACTTAAGTTAAGTACAATGGTTATCTTTACAAATGTTATTTAATAATTAGTTAAAAATATGGCAGGATTTTCATTTGTGTTGGAAACAGGTAATTATTTTTAAAAGCTCATTGTTAATATTTGTTTAAATCTTCCACTTGTCACATTCAACAAAGTATTTATTCTGTAAAAATTACAATTTTTTTTTCATTTCTACATGCATGAAAATTTCAGATAATCTTATACAGAAGCCAGAAAAACAATGAGCTTTATTTATTAGATGACCCACCTATTGCTTCCTGGAGCTGGGACAATAACATTAAAGATACATAAAACCAGTGTTAAATTTAGACATTTTTCTCCGGGCAATATTTCCGAAGCTAGGGGTTGTTGGGAATAATGCCCTTCCAGCCACCCCCTGAGTTAAACACTGTCTAAAATAATCTTACTGTTTCTCCGTGTTCTTTTAATATATCTTCATCTCACTATGCTGGTCTGTTTTTCCAAACAAACTGCAGATGTTGGGTTAAAAAAAACTCCTGGCAATGAGGTAATAATTGCATTGTTATGAGAATGGATATGTGAGGCTTGCTTAAGAAATCTACCTTTTTTCCCCCCCTTGCTTTCTTTTGTGCATTTCGGAGGAAAATGCCCTTACTTTGTTTATTAATAAAAAAAAAAAAAAAAAAAAAAAAAAAAAAAAGAATTGTTTCATATTTTTTTTCATTGTAAATTTATTGCCAAAAGTTGTTCTATACAGGAAAATAAAATACAAGACTGGATGGATAAGGCACCAAATAGAAATTAGTCGATAAAAAAACAAACTTTTAATTTTGTACTCTAATAATAATAATAATAAAAAAAAAAATAAAAAAAACACATAAAATTAAAAAATTGCTGTAGAAATTCAAAATACAAGGGTTCTCACAAATGTTAACATGCTTATGCATGTAGAATGATTTAGGGATTAATGCTTGAAAGATATAGGTACAAATTGAATGTCTTTTTCTCTTTTTTGTAAAAATGATTTAACAGAAAATTTTCATAGAAAAGCTGCAAATCAAGAAAAGTAAACAGATGTAAATGTTTTAGTCTTTAAATCTAAAAAAGAAAACTATAATGAATAGTCTCAAAAAGCATGTAGTAAATAATTAGAAGTAATTTTATAATTCAAATGTGCTTTAAAAATATAGCTGAAGAAAAAGGTATTTCAACATGCTTATATTACATACACAAGGAAAAGAGGTTGAATATAAAGTGGTTTTTTTTTTTTATGCAATACTTTCTCCGGGAAAGTATTCATGAACTTTTTATAATACTACTAAAGATGCTACTGGTAAATCTAAAATAGTGTTATTTCTCTGAAAAGATCATTTTACAAACATGAATATTATTATATTTTTGTTGATATATATTGAATTATTAAAAATTTTGCTTGATATATCAATATTTTTATCCCTTTCACAATTTATTTCAAACTTTTTAAATGTTTAATCAAGAGGATGGATTCTAATTTATTCTTGTAATAATTCAATTGTATTTTTCTGGAGGTATTAAAAAAAACTTACAGACTTCAATTTAGATATCAGAGGATTGAATGATGAAAGAACATGTTATTTTCTAGCTACCTATCCTTTTAATTACTTGTATGTATATATAATAAAACCTCAACTAAATGATTTAAAAGAACTTAAGTTAAATACAATGGTTATCTTTACAAATGTTATTTAATAATTAGTTAAATATATGGCAGGATTTTCATTTGTGTTGGAAACAGGTAATTATTTTTAAAAGTTCGTTGTTAATATTTGTTTAAATCTTCCACTTGTCATATTCAGCAAAGTATTTATTCTGAAAAAATTACAAAATCATTTTAATTTCTATATGCATAAAAATTTCAGATAGTTTTATACAGGGCCCAGAAAAACAAAGAGCTTTATTTATTAGATGATCCATCCATTGTTTCCTGGACTCAGGTTACTAACATTAAATATGCACATGAAATCAGTGTTGAATTCAGACATTTTTTCTCTGGGTAGGATTTCTGAAGCTAGGAGGTTTTCAGAGTGATGCCCTTCCAGCCACCTCCTTACTGTTTCCCGGGGTTGCTTTTAATATATCTTGATCTCACTATGCTGATCTGTTTTTTCAAACAAACTCCACAATTTGGGAGAAAAAACTCCCAGCAACGAGGTAACTTTCATTGTTATGAGAATGGATATGCAAGGCCTCTATTAAGAAATCTATGTTTTTTTTTCTCTCGCTTTCATTCTGTGCATTTCAAAGGAAAAATTAATGTCCTAACTTTATTTAATAATTTTTTTTTTTAAAGAACTTTTTCATATTTTTTTATTGTAAATAGATTGTCAAAAGTTATTTCATACAGGGGAATAAAATATAAGACAGAATAGATAGATAGGGATCAAACAGAAATTAGTTGATTGGAAACAAACTTTTGATTTTTTAACCACGAAAGTAGGAAATGGGAAAAAAGGTGGAATTTTTTCCTTATCTATACAATAAGGTCAAACTTGTATAATTTAGATGCATTTCAACAGTTATTAATACAATAAAATGAATTATAACTGCACATATGTTTGTTTTTTTAACTTTGAAAGTACAGTGAAACCTCCTTGAACGGTCACCTCTAAACGACAACCTCCAAATACCGGCCACATGTTGATGGAACCAAATAAGCTCCATAGAATTAACATTAGTACGAACCTCTAAATAAGGAATTCTGAACAACAGCTGCTCCAAAGTCACAAGAAGAAAATTTAACAGCTCCTGGTACAATTTTATATTTATTTACAAATCGAAATGTGAAGCAGATCAATCAAAATTTACTTAATATGTCAACAAAAAGTCACTTAATCTTTTAAACACTTAATCCTTCACCAAAAACTAATCTTTTAATCCTTTTGATAATCACTTCTATCTGAAAATGTCGTAAATTCCCAAAACTCAAGACAGAGTGCACAGGAAGAATTACTTCCCACTAAGGTTAATGGGACAACCGACAACAAATAATCCGTAAAACCAATAATGTGAATCACCCACTGTTTTTTCTACTTTTTTTCTTTGATATTGGGTATTGAAAAAATCTCGTTGTCCATAGAAATTGCCGTGAAAGTTTCGTTAGGGAGTGTGTGGGGGGTTGAAAAAGCATTTTCGTTTATGAACAATGGAGAGATGACCTCTGTAACCATTGAGCGTCTTTAGAAATTTCAGTTTTCTGGGAACTTCCAAACAAAAATGATAAAGATTGATCATTCTTTTGTTCAACTTTTCTGCAGTCTGTTTTATTTGGGTTTCTTCTTATAACTTGAGAGTAGAGTTCTTATTTGTTCGTGATTCTTTGTGCGTTGTTACCAACTATTGTGTTAAAATTCATACGAGCGGAAAATCACGATAATTTCAAAACTAACATTCTTAAATTTGAAAGGTGTTTGCAGCAAAAAAAACAAAGCAATTGCAAATTACTGATTTTTTTTTCATGTATTAAAACAGTGAAGATTAGCATTAGAAGCACCAAGAGCAGTCAATATTTTTTATAAAACTTGATTGAAATTTCCGGCACTTCTAGTGTTAATTAGTATGACTTGACTGTGTATTCCTGTTGAAGTTTATGTAATTTCGATTTTTTAAAAATGAAACCTCTGAATAACACCCACCTCTGAAGAGCGGTCACATTTCACCGGTCTAACGGGTAACCATTATTCAGAGGTTACACTGTATTAAAAGAAAAAATAAATAAATACATAAATAACAATAAATGTATAAATTCATTAAATAAAAAAAAATCTCTATGCTAAATAAATGCATGCCAAATTGATCTTTAATCCAGAAATACTTTCCAAAAATGCATCACTGAAATTATCCAGGAGTGCTTTATAAATAGAATAAAATATTCTATTCCAAAAGAACCTCATGAAAACTTCCTTTCCCTAATTAAAGAACTTAATTTACATGACTTTCAGATACTTATAATAAAAGCTTGCTTTTGATTTGGTAGTACAGCAATTTAGAAACAAACTCCAAGAATTTGAGTAGAAAAAATGTCTAATTATTAAGCTTTCTAGACCCCCCCCCTCCCCCCAATATCAATATGCTTCTAATATTTTCTTTGCATTTTTTCACCAATCCAGAGAATGTCCAAATTTGCTATTAAAAAGGTGGAATTCCTCCTCTAGGAGGAACTCTTTCACGCCTGAATTTTGGTGAAATGAAGACTCTAATTAAAAAAAAAAACATAAAATAAAAAAATTACTGTAGAAATTCAAAATACGAGAGTAGTTCAATAAATACTGGGCCTAGTATTGCCAGGTATCCCGCGTAATCTAAATGCTGTGAACACCAGTAATGTAAAACAGGGTTCATACTCTATTTGAATAACAAAATTCGCTGACTTTTCCAGACCTTATTTCCTACAATTCCCTGACCAAAATTCATGACATTTTTAGAAATACGAATTACAATTCAAGATCTTAATGATTAAACTTACATCTGAAAATTAAAATAACATATAAAATTGAATCTAAAAATCTATATCATTTGACATAAAAAAAAAAAAAAAAAAAAAAATACAGCTCAGATGGATTCAAAGTAACTTTCTATTTACATAACTGAATTTACACATGTTAAACATTTAACTTTTTTTAGACTTCTACTATCATCTTATTTATTTGCGTTGTTTCAGAAGCAGTTTGTTGTGTAAAAATTTCAATTTTTTGTCTTTAACATTTTAACTTTAGCTACAGCTTTCTTTTATCTGTTTGTTTTTTGTCTTGTTTCATAATTTTCATTCTTTTTCTTATATAATTATTCATGATATCTCATAATAGGCTCAACATTTCTTTCGCTTAAGTAGCGACTATTTGGCGACAAATTTGTATAGCTAAAACATCTTTATGTTGAAAATGTGAATATAGTACAAATTCTCCTTTTAAGGGGAAAATCAGAACTTTTTTGCAGACGCACCGTGAACTCGGGAGAATGTTGACACATGATATTGCATTAAAAAAAAAAAAAAAAATCCCTGACTTTTGCAGGTTTTCGAAATTTTTTTTTAATTTTCCCTGACTTTTCCATGATTTTTTGAGCACTTTTCGTTTTCCCTGACAATTCCCTGTTTTCCAGTTGTGTAGGAACCCTGTAAAATAATGTTCTTCACCTTATCTAATGGCAGAATTATCTATGATTAAAGATGGCGAAATAAAATGTAAGAAATTAGTGTTGGCCAGAGCATTTGTGGAGCCCGATTTATGCGGGATACTTTTCGACAATAAACCCAGTATTTATCAAACTACCCCTGTAAACGTTATTGAAAAGAGGACAAAATTTACTATAATGAACAAATAGATTGAGTTTGGATTGCCTTTATGAGTGGTTCAAAATCACCTGTGAACTTCCACTGCTGACAGAAGATCAAAACCATACACAAATTTTTACATTCAGGAAACTATAAATACGAGGCATGTTTTTTAAGTAAGTACCGTTTTGGAATTAAAAAAAGACGTGCAAAGATATCGCAATAATTTTATTTTTATATGAAAGCCTGTACCTTCATCTACTTTTCTACATAATTTCCGTGATTACTGAGGCACTTGTCATAACGTGGCACCAGTTTTTGAATACCCTCCTCATAAAATTCTGCTGCCTGACTTTTTAACCACTGTATCACAAATGTTTTGACTTCGTTATCGTCTTGAAGACGCTGACCACCCAGGTGTTTCTTCAAGCGCACGAACAAATGGTAGTCGCTGGGCGCCAGATCAGGGCTGTATGGAGGATGATCTAGAGTTTCCCATTTAAAAGAATTGATGATATCTTTGGTCCGATTAGCCACATGTGGACGGGCATTGTCATGCAGCAAAACGATACCCTTACTCAACTTGCCACGTCTTTTGTTCTGGATTGCACGACGCAGATTGTTCAATGTCTCACAATAAGACGCTGCATTGATTGTCTCATTACGAGGCAGAAACTCCACTAGCAATACTCCTTTTTTGTCCCAAAAAACTGTGCACATGATTTTCTGGGCAGAAATTGTTTGCTTAAATTTCACTTTTTTGGTGATGATGAATGTCGCCATTCCATGGATTGTTGTTTCGATTCTGGTGTGACGTAGGCCACCCATGTTTCGTCACCAGTAACAATTTGGTCTAAAAAATCTTCACCTTCATTGTGGTACCGCTCAAGGAAAGTCAATGCACTGCCTAAATGTTGGGTTTGGTGCAAATCCGTCAACATTTTTGGAACCTAACGTGAACACAATTTCCAGTAATTCAAGCTCTCGGTCACAATGCGATACAAAACACTACGAGAATATTGAAGAAAGCAGTGGCACAATGATGAAATTGTAAAGCGTCTGTTTTCTCTCACCTTTTCGTCCACTTTCTGCACCAAATCTTCATTAACGACCGAAGGACGCCCACTCCGTTCTTCATCATGCACATTTGTGCGGCCATCTTTAAATGCTCTCACCCATTTCCTTACCATTCCATCACTCATAATGTTTTGTCCGTAAACTTCACAGATCTCATGATGAATATCGATCGGTTTTATGCCTTTAGCACTAAGAAATCGTATAACAGCCCGTACTTCACAATCAGCGGGACTCACGATTGTCAGAAGCATCTTAACCACTCAGTAAACAACGTATACAATGAAGAATCAGACTGTAATGGCATCAGTGCGTAGACAAGAGATGTAGGTAACCAGCGCGCATGCGCGGAACGCCGACCGTAGCGCTGCGGCGGCTGAATCGCAAAACGGTACTTACTTAAAAAACATGCCCCGTAGTTTGTAAATATCATGATATTTGGATATACAGTAGAACCCCGCTAATCTGAAATTTCGGTTAATCCAAGCAGATTTTATTTTCAAAAATCCTACTTGAACAGATTAACTGAAAAGATTAATTTACGAAATTTTCCGGATTACAGGATGAATGTTCGGAAAAACGTGTAGAAGTTAGAATTAAACAAAAAATGGTGGTAAAGCATGTTTTGCATGCTTTAAACAAACTGAACTGGTTTGTTACATAATTCCTCATTCTGAAATAAACATCTTAGGAGTGATTAAACAAGGAATACTATTTTTTTCCGAAAGTCAAGGCGAATTATCCAGCATGCTGGATTAGAGGATGTCTACTATACTAATGAGTACTTATAACTTACATTTTTTTCAGCATGCATCTTTTTCTTTTCTATTTTTATCGAAATTTCGGGTAATCCAAATTTTTTGTAATCTGAACAGGCACTGGTCCCAATTAGTTCGGATTAGTGGGGTTCTACTGTATATCTAATATTTTTTATATATATCTGATATTTTTGATATATATATTCAATATTTTCAAAATATTCAACATACTGTTGATTATAAATATATGAGACTTAATATAAATTAGAGATATCACACTTAGCATGAAAACTTTATAAAACATTATTCTCAATGCTTTTTTGTTTTTATTTTCAATTACAACAAAATTGGAGATCAACTAACTGAAAACAGGTACAATTTGCTTTTTGCACTCACAAAAAAGGAACTATAGTATTTACTATTAAATTTTAGGAAAATTAAAAGTTTATACAACAAAATTTTTAATAAAAATTTATTGTCAAAATTAGGTGTTCTTTATAGGTGTAATACTCGATTCCCGCTTGATCAGGGCTTAAATTCTAACAAAAAAAGTTCCGGAGCCCTAATATTCTGCGCTACCGGTACAACAACTGTACCATTCCACCCCCTCCCCCCCCGCCCCTGTAATCTGCATATTTATATTTCGTACATTAATTGCAAAATTTAAAGCATTTTTTTTTCTTTAGCAAAATAAAAATTTTAAATATATCTATCAGCATATACTTAGCTGTCAACTATTCCACTTTTTAGTTATCACTTCTTCTGAATAGTAAAAATCCGTGCCTATTTTTTATGTTAATTAATTGCAGAATTCCGCGATTAAATAGGGTAACGATTATGATTAGGAAATGGTGATAACACAAAAAAGGGATAGTTCGCAGCTATGCATAAGAAAAAATGAATGAAATTTACAGAAATGAATATTTATATGCTGAAGAATGGAACAATGTTTTACAATTTCCTGTAAAAAGTACATATCTTAAACTATAATCATTTCCTTCCGCATAACAATCTTTTGCAGCGAGCCCCTGAAAATCAGATAAAATTAAAAATTTGACAACGTTATCGGAAAGAATCTATGCTTTTATAGAAAAAGGGGAAACACTGCTCAATTGCTTTCTATCAGAATAACAATACATGGTAATTATATCTACTTACAAAGGAAAGTGACTTCGTATAGGTGCACAGAGCCTTAGCGTGGGTACCGTTCATGATACAAAATAAATAGAAAAATCACTAATGTGATTTTTATACTCGTACGCAATAGAAGACAAAAAACCTCGAACAGACAAAACGTCAAGCTGATGCTTGTTGGATAAAACAGAAAATATTCTTTTCATGTTAGATATCGAAATAATAAAAAGAAAACCCAGCCAATAAAAAATTCTCCTACTGCCACAAAAGAAAATCGAACTGAAAGCAAATTTATTGTTCACTCTCTTGAGTGGCGCCGTATCAACACGTCGCCGATATAAATTTGAAATAGAAAAACACGATTTCTGTTTCCCCTGCATTCTGATCAAAATAGCATTAAAATGATTTGAAGTGGAAGATAATACGTAATTTTAAAAGAGGATTTTTTTTCAATACATGAATAAATAAAATTTTAAATGTAATACAGATTGAGCTTGAGTCAGTCTAAGCCTAAAAACTGATATAAAAATTGAGTACGTTTTATCTCCATCCCCTACGTGTGTGACACATTACGTCACATATAAGTATTTTGGCAAAAAGAATGCAAAAGCTTGGAGATGGGAAGGAAAGGAAAAGGTAATTTAAGCTTCGGTTTTTCGGAAGCGCTATTGCACTGGGCTCCGGAGCCCTGTATTTATGAGCTCCGGTGAATTCCGAACAATATTTATATATTTACTAAAAACAGAGAAGTACCGGAGCCGGGCTCTGGTGGGCTCCGGTGCAAATTAAGCCCTGCGCTTGATGTCAGATTCATAGATCACTAATTCTTTTAACACAAAACTAAGTTTATTTTGCGGAGTACATAAAGACGTTATAAATGACAATTGACGGCACACTATATACAATTAATTATCGGTTTCACATGGATGCACAACACCTTCATATTATTCTTACACACCAAAACCTTCACTTCACTATATTATTAAATTTCTTATTTTCTCAGTGGCCGTAGCACTTACCAAACACTCTCTATAACAATCTTTTGGTTTCTGAAAAAACCACCGAGCATACAGGCTGGCATAAACAATACCTCTACCCTTCACTCTCCAAAACAGAATCTCATTTTTTTTCTCTCCTACGCCAGCACGTCATGTGTGTCTCATGACCAAATGTGCCAGCTCTGGCGAAAAGGTGCACTCCAGACATCACAATAGGTATTTAAAATTTTGGTACTACTTGATTATTCCATCGACCAATTTCACTCAAATTATACAAATTGCCAAACTATTCATCAAATTATATAATATTATTAAAGAATAGGGTTGTTTTAATGATGACTTTCATCTATAACATAGTGACATACCAAATATAAAATTTAATTTATTCAGATGATTTCGCACAAAAGAATACTAAGAATAGTTTACGTATTTTAATGCAGAATTATTAAAACATAAACAAACAGATAATTTAAATATACAGTAGACTCCCTCAAATCCACACAGCTTGGGACCAGAGGTTGTGTGGATTTTAGAATTTTGCAAATTTCTTTGTTTACATTTTTAAACAGTAATTTGAATGTAATAATGCAATCAAAATTATAACGAATGCTTGCAATGTAGTAAAATATCAAAATAATTAAGTAAAATAATAAACTAAAATGATATAAAGTAAGATAATTTTAAAAATGATTAAATTATTTGAAGAAAAGGTGAAGTAAATAATAATGTATATAATTAAATATGCATAATAAAGGTGAGAGTAGGGATGCACCGAATATTCGGCCATGTTACCGAATATTCGGTTAGTCCAAATATCAAACTATTCGGTTAAGCCAAATATTCGGTTTGGCCGAATATCAAAGTATTCGGCTGAACCGAATACTTAAAAAACACTTTTAAAACACATTTTTAAAAACTTTTCCCAATTTCTACTTTTAACTGTCAACTTATAAATATATTTAAAATAATTAGAAACAATCATTTATTTATTATTTGTAAAGTATAACTTACTTTTCGGGTTGATAATAGGTATCAAGGCAGATAATTTTTGTTCAGGAAACCATAATCGTAATCCACTTTTTGAGTCATAAATACATTGTATCTCATCTCACTCGAGGTCAAACTTGGTCAAACTTTAACAATAATGAGGATATCATAACTGACTTGCTTTGATTTCTGACTTGCTTTTCAACGGACTTGCTTCGATTTCTGTAAAAATTAATATGAAACAAATCTCATTAAAATATCTTCATTATTGAAAAAGTTGTGAATAAAAATTCAGTTTTGGCTTGTTTCGCACCAAATATATTTGATTGAATGTATTAAGTATTTTTGATGGAATAGATGGATTGAGATATTGTTTCTTGTTAAAAAAAATGTTTGCCTTGACCATATTATCCCCATTAAAAGTTTGTTGCAAGATTTTAGAAACAACCTGAATTTTTACAATCTATGAAAATGATTGCCCTTGCTCTAGAGACTGATCTAGGATGCATTTAAAAGCTTCCTTGCTAAATCAAAGAGAAAAGAAAAGTTATTCTTGCTGAGCTGCCATTATTTGGGTAGATTGTATTCTTTATTTAATTTTACTTTAGTCTCTTCCTGACAAATAAACAGTATATGACCCTGTAAAGTTTGTCTTCTAATTTTTTCCCTATTTCTCTTTGATTTTGAAATGTTTGTTTTAATTCATAGAACAAAACAAGAAATTTAAAATTTTAGTAATTAAATTCTTATATTTATCCTTCTTAAATAACTCAAAGCAGATTTTTTCAATATAAAGTTTACTTGTAAGTAAAACTCTTGTTTATCAAAATGTAAGTTTCTTTTATTAAATATTATGTAAAATTGCTTTAAAAAGTAGACATTTTAATAACGTTAAACTCTGAAATATAAAAAGTATTGAACCAGCCAAATATTCAGTATTCGGCCAAAATCACTATTCGGTGCATCCCTAGATGAGATACATTTTCCTTGAATTATTCAATGAAACTTTCCCCAAGGTACCTTATTCACACCTAATCATAAAGTAAGTTTTATTTCAGGTTTAGCCAGTCTTATTAACCAAAATGGCTTGAATAATACATAAAATTATTTGGTAAAAATATTGTGATTACCAGTGATATCAGCATATCTGAATTTTTTTCAAAAATAAATTTTGGTAAAAATATTGTGATTACCAGTGATATCAGCATATCTGATTTTTTTTTCAGAAATAAATTTATATTTCTTTAATGAAAAACCATAAGTTCAATCATATTATTGAGAATTACATATTTAAATACATACAGAATGATATAAAACTAAAACATTCTGTAATTTTGTCCCTACATCTGAACTGAAAGTTTCATTGTTTACATCTGCGATGATCTGCGGATTTTAGGGTCGCGGATTTGAGGGAGTTGACTGTATTACATTTGTGAATAAAATGTAAGTATTTTAAATTTAATAAAGGGACATACAATAAGTATCAATGATAACAGAAGATTGTAAGGAACTTAATGTTCTTTATTTAGTCAAAAAACATAGATGTATATAACAAAAAATGTGTATAAACATTAGAATACCATATCTTCGATAATTATTTATTACTTCAAGTTCTGTAGAAGGAAGATCCCAGATCTTTATCACATTTTCTCAAAATGCAGAGAAATAGAAAATAAAGCAGAGAAATAGAAATCATAAAAAAATCTTCACATGAAAACACATGTCACATCCACAAAATAATAAACTAGTCGGATGTGCCAATCTCAAAACTTTCTTTTATCTCATACATCTTCAAAATTCGCTAGCACAGCGCCAAAATTAAATGGCAATCTTTGCCTATCATAAGGATTCTAAAGATATGAAATTCTGTGCATTAGTTCTTGAGATATGACTATCGCTAAAATTGTGTAAATTCTGCGAAATACAGCATAGCAGCGCCTCCTGTTGGGTGATTTACACCAAAATCTAATCAGCAACAACTTATGTCAACATCTAACTGAATCAGAAATTTGATGAAAGTCCGTGCATTAGTATTTGAGAAAAAGCTGTTACAAAAATCATGAAAAATCCAGCATAGCAGCAATTAGACAAATGACATGAAAACCTAATCAGGAACAACTTGTGGCAATGCCTAACTGAATCTGAAGTTAGATGAAAAGTTGTGCATTAGTTCTTGAGATAGAGCTATTGCAGAAATCATGAAAAATGCAGCATAGCAGCAACACCTGTTGGGTGATTTTCATCAAAACATAATCAGCACCAATTCATATCAAGAACTAACAGAATCTGAAGTTTGATGAAAATTCGTGCATTAGTTCTTAAGATAGAGCTATTGCGGAAATCATGAAAAATACAGCATAGCAGCAACACTTGTTGAGTGATTTTCACCAAAACATAATCAGCACCAATTCATATCAAGAAATAAATCTGAAGTTTGATGAAAATTCGTGCATTAGTTCTTAAGATAGAGCTATTGCAGAAATCGTGAAAAATACAGCATAGCAGCACCACCTGTTGGGCAAAATACACCAAAAACTAATCAGCACCAGTTTATATCAAGGTCTAACTGAATCTAAAGTTTTGTGAAATTCGATGCATTAGTTCTTGAGATAGAGTACCCACAAAACATTTATCACAAACAGACAGGCTCACAGAGTGACAGTCAGACATTTTCTAAAATCCATCAAATCATGTTCAGGACCTTGTAAAACATATGAATCCATCGAAAACTGGAAGTCGAAATTTTTCACGAATTCAATACTTTCTTCTTGTAAAGATAGAGGAAAATAAAAAGGAGCATGTACATTATTATGCTAGCATTTTATTGGAAATAAAATATGACACCACACTTTTTAATGGTTTTATACTATAGTTCCTAAATAGTTTACCTTAGTTATTGTTTTTGACTGATGGATAAATATTTGTGATGTCAGTTGATACTAATCTATTACATTTTTTTTCTTTTAATATCACGAGGTAATCGTTTATTGATATAATTTTTATTTTAAATAACATAATAACAAATAAATTAGTAAAATAAAAATACAAATAAAATGTCAAATAAAAAATCACTTGATGACATAACAAACACATGTAACATATTTAATGTCAAATGAATGTGACTTTTATATTTTTGACCATTCATGATAGACATTTAATCTTATAAAAATAAAAAAATATATTACAACTCATCAGACATACAAGTAAAAATTACATAAATACATTTAATACAATTAAAAAGCAAACATTTTAAACTAAATTTTAACATCTCATCAGTGCAATAAATAACATTCAAATGACAGAAAACTTCAACAAGAAAACTTCAAAAAAGACTTCAACGTCCCCTAGCAGGAATAATGCAAAATACAGCATATTTATACCACTGCACGGGTCACAGGACAGAGCTTTTTACCATCATAAGAATGCACTAACTCCACGTCACTTGGCTCTTCAGGGATCGCTTTGCGATCCTCCTAAGTTCCCCTGTCCATAAAGAAGTAACTGAACAGCTCTCAAGCCAAAAGGGGCCTGATTTCTCCAAAGGATTAATAAATCAGGTCCCTGAAAACACTGTGTCTTTCTTTAAGCAGACCCTCACATAAACTTTCATTAATTCTCGGATACCACTCACGGCGACTACCTAACGATGCTAGAAGCTCAGAGGGAGCGATCAGACGTCAGCCCGATCTACACTGACACAACGGGGGTAGCGCTGATTCGTTACATATACGAGGCATGTTTTTTAAGTAAGTACCGTTTTGGAATTTAAAAAAGACGTGCAAAGATATCGCAATAATTTTATTTTTACATGAAAGCCTGTACCTTCATCTACTTTTCTACATAATTTCCGTGATTATTGAGGCACTTGTCATAACGTGGCACCAGTTTTTGAATACCCTCCTCATAAAATTCTGCCGCCTGACTTTTTAACCACTGTATCACAAATGTTTTGACTTCGTTATCGTCTTGAAGACGCTGACCACCCAGGTGTTTCTTCAAGTGCAGGAACAAATGGTAGTCGCTGGGCGCCAGATCAGGGCTGTATGGAGAATGATCTAGAGTTTCCCATTTAAAAGATTTGATGAGATCTTTGGTCCGATTAGCCACATGTGGACGGGCATTGTCATGCAGCAAAACGATACCCTTACTCAACTTGCCACGTCTTTTGTTCTGGATTGCACGACGCAGATTGTTCAATGTCTCACAATAAGACGTTGCATTGATTGTGTCATTACGAGGCAGAAACTCCACTAGCAATACTCCTTTTTTGTCCCAAAAAACTATGCACATGATTTTCTGGGCAGAAATTGTTTGCTTAAACTTCACTTTTTTGGGTGATGATGAATGTCGCCATTCCATGGATTGTTGTTTCGATTCTGGTGTGACGTAGGCCACCCATGTTTCGTCACCAGTAACAATTTGGTCTAAAAAATCTTCACCTTCATTGTGGTACTGCTCAAGGAAAGTCAATGCACTGCCTAAACGTTGGGTTTTGTGCAAATCCGTCAACATTTTTGGAACCTAACGTGAACACAATTTCTGGTAATTCAAGTTCTCAGTCACAATGCGATACAAAACACTACGAGAATATTGAGGAAAGCAGTCGCACAATGATGAAATTGTAAAGCGTCTGTTTTCTCTCACCTTTTTGTCCACTTTCTGCACCAAATCTTCATTAACGACCGAAGGACGCCCACTCCGTTCTTCATCATGCACATTTGTGCGGCCATCTTTAAATGCTCTCACCCATTTCCTTACCATTCCATCACTCATAATGTTTTGTCCGTAAACTTCACAGATCTCACAATGAATATTGATCGGTTTTACGCCTTTAGCACTAAGAAATCGTATAACAGCCCGTACTTCACAATCAGCAGGACTCACGATTGTCAGAGGCATCTTAAACATTCAGTAAACAACGTATACAATGAAGAATCAGACTGTAATGGCGTCAGTGCGTAGACAAGAGATGTAGGTAACCAGCGCGCATGCGCGGAACGCCGACCGTAGCGCTGCGGCGGCAGAATCGCAAAACGGTACTTACTTAAAAAACATGCCTCGTATATTTGCATCTTATAACTGAGGTCAATCTCTACATTTGCTCCATTTTTATTTATTTTTTATTTCAGTAGCAGTTTTATTATGAGGATACTTTCACTTTCAGAGCTGGTTTTGAAAGTGAAAGTAACTTAATAAATAAAATCTACAACCAAGATAAAAAAAAAAAAAAAAGTAAAAAAAAAGGTGAATGTAGAGATTGACCCACTATCTAATGGAAAAAATATATTTTAAAATATCAAAATGCACAGGATATATTTGAAAAGAACCTTTCTATAGGTTTAACATTAGGTCATGAGTGTCTTCGCATGAAAGGACGGCAACCTTAACTTCAGAAATATGAAAAAATATTTTTAAATAAGGAGTTTCATACAGGAATTCCATGGAACCTTTGGCAAAATTGAAGAAGTTTTCAGATCTTTTGAAAGTTACTGTCTCAAAATATGATCATTTTGAATTTAAAACTCTTCAAATGGAGCAAGACAGCATAAATAGATAGCATTTGCAATGAATTTTTTTAAAAAAATTTAAACAATAACAAAACTTCTGAAAACTATTGATAGTTTTTCATGAATGAAAAATTTCAAATACAGTGAAACCTCCCTGTGCAGCCACCTCTCTGAACGATCATTTTTCCATGGAATGAAATGTATTTTCATAGGCTCAATACTAATTTTACTTTCATTCAGAGACCATCCCAATGGAACTCTTTCCATGAGCGAACAATTTCTTTGGAAAAATAATTCTGGAGAGCGCATTATTCATCAAACTTCTAATTTTTTTTTTTTAAATTCTGGTAATTTTTAAGTGTTCAAACTTCTTCGTGCCTTTTTAGGCAATGTATTTAACTCTGATGAGAAATTAGGAATGACAGTCCATAAACTCCCCTGCCCTATTCTGCCAGGAAACTCTCAAAGAAATAGATAAATTAATGAAATCGTCATTATCTGCTCTTGTCCAGAAAAAAAAAAAAATTGCATTTATTTACTGAATTTCGTAAGGAAGTGTACATAAAAGTCATAAAAGATAAAACTGTAAAATCAAAGCAAACATCAATGTATTCTTTTTTTAAACTCTGTAGAAATTAACTTGTGTTTTGATACTTAAATTTTTAGATTTTTTCCTAATTTGAAAAAAAAATTTAGTAATATTAATTGCTACCATTTTTCAACAATTAAAATCTAGATTTAAACACGACCTCCATTAAGAGATCACCTTTTGGAGCAACCAATTTTTATTGGAACTTTACATGGTCGCTTTATGGAGGTTTTACTGTATTAACTTTCCAATAATAAGATGTAACTTACCATTCAATAATCCTTTCGAAAACAGAACTGTAAAATCTTGAAATCCATTTGGATTTGTCAGTTCCTGAAATACATCACTACTTCACATTTTAATTCTCTATCTACCTGAAAACAATATTAACAAAGGCATTAATGCCATAAAATTACAAATTTTTTCATAAAGGTTAAAATTTAACACAGAAAAAATAATTAACATGTTAAGTGTCAGTCATCAGTGACCGACAACTTTTCGTTCAGACCAACTTTTGAAAAATATTGGGTGGACTTACAAAAGTTTGAGTAAAATAACACATATAATTTTTTTCATGGTACATTTGTGAGGAGAGAGTGGCTGGAGAGGAGCAAATGACTAAAGATTATAATTCAAAGTCAAATTATGGTTTTTCTAAGTAAAATATAAATTATTTGGTAGTACTTAGTTATCCCGTCAACTAAAAATCTGTTGTCAAACTACAAGATTAAATGTCAATAATGGAGGTTGATCGTAAATGTCCCATTCACTTGATTTTAAGCAAGTTACACGTGTTTATGTCATCAAGTGATTTTTATTTCGACATTTTATTTGTATTTTTATTAATATTATACTAATTTATTTGTTCTTTCGTTATTTAAAATAAAAATTATGTCAATTTGTATAATTTGGCGAAATTGGTCGATGGGATAACTAAATAGAACCAATTATTTTAATTGAATAAATAATTTAATATTATAATTTAATAAATAATTTATAAACTATATTCTTACAAGTTTTTCCTTATAAATACATTAATATTTACTATAAATAACATAAATATTGCTAAGTATTAAAAATGCAAAAAACTAAAAAAGTGATGGCAAAATATGCAGGAAATTTGTTTTTGAAAGAAATTTATTTTTAAATTTGGTGAAGGGGCTTTCAGTGTTCCTATAAGTCTAATTGTTGTCCTTACTGTTTTTCAAACAAAATCATTTTGAGAACTTCAATACCGAATATTTGGTTGCCCGAATAGTAATTGTTAGACCGAATACTGAATATTCAACCTGCCGAATAGTAAGTATTTGGCTGACCAAATATTTTTTATATTTCAAAGTTTAAAGGTTTTTAAATTTTACTTTTTAAAACAATTTTACATAATGTTTAATAAAAGAAATACATTTAGATAAACAAGACCTTTTTATAAATGAACTTTCTACTGAAAAAAATCTGCTTTAGTTATTTAAGAAGGATAATTGTAAGACTTTTTTAATTTATGGTTTCTTCTGCGAAAACTTCTGCTTGATTTTAAAACAAACATTTTAAAATCAAAAAGAAGTAGTCGAAAAATTGGAAGAAAAACTTTACAGGGTCACATACGGTTTATTTGTCAGGAAGAAACTAAAGTAAAAATAAATAAATAATACAATCTACTCAAATAATGACAGCTCAACAAGAATAACTTTTCTACTACCTTTGATTTAGCAAGGAAGTTTTTAAATGCATCCTAGATCAGTATCCAGAGTGGGTTACCATTGTCAGAGATTGTAAGCATTCAGGTTTTGAAAAAGACCAGGAGCTGTTTTTAAAAAACCTTCCTTTTTAGTGTACAACTCGTTTCATGGCCACTTTTCTGAAAATGTGAATATAGTGACGAAAGAACTGAAAACGACTGTAGCTGTAATCCCGGGAGGGTTGACATTCGTCATTCAGCCCCTAAACGTTTGCCTCAATAAGCCCTACAAAGCAAATGTTAGAAAATATTAGGCAGAGTGGATTTCATCTGGGAGGGTTAACATTTATCATTCAACCACTAGACGTTTGCCTCAATAAGCCCTTCAAAGCAAATGTTAGAAAATATTAGGCAGAGTGGATTTCATCTGGCTGTCCAACATTTACAAAGGGCAGTAATATTAGAAAGCCCAACATTGTATTAATTGCCCAGTGGATTAAAGAGCATGGAATCAAATTCCTTCTGAAATGATTATAAAATCGCTCAAGAAATGCTACATAAGCAACAAACTAGATGGCACAGATGATGATGCCATTTTTGAAAGTGATAATGACGAGGAAGAATTAAGCGATACAGAGATTGAAAACGTGTATCATGATGAGCCAATAATGACGGAGGATTTTTGTGAATTGTTTGGCGAGTCTGATACTGAATCGGACCATGAATCAGTTTAACTTTGTATATTACTTTAGTATATTATTATCTTCATTATTGTATATTTAGTACTTTTTTTTTCATACGACTTTGAATAAATGAAAAAAAAATTAAAGTTTCATTATTATTGTATATTTAGTACTTTTTTTTTTTCCAGGTGATTTTGAATAATGTATTTTTAAAAAAATTCAAATTTCTTGATCGGGAAAGTGGGGAGTCGACTTACATGTGAGATCAACATATATGCAGGTAAATACGGTAGTTGAAAATATAGTTATGATATCTTCATTATAGTTAAAGGGTTTGAAGATCAAAACAAATGAAAATCCAAGTTTGACCTTGAGTGAGATGAGATACAATGCATTTATGACTCAATAAGTGGATTACAATTATGGTTTCCTGAACAAAGATTATCTGTCTTTATACCTATTATCAATCTCAAAAGTTTTTCTATTTTATTTAGAAACTCATATTTGTGAAACAGCAAAAACAGATTATTTACTAAACAAAATTTAAGAACTTGCATTTGTACATCATTAATTCCTACGAAAATCCTAATTAATCCTTTTAATCTTCCAACTACAAACAGCAAATAAATAATCTAAAAACATTCTATTTCATTTAAATATGAGTTTGTTTCTAATTATTTTAAAGATATTTATAAGTTGACCGTTTAAAGTAAAAATTGTGAAAGGTTTTTAAAAATGTGTTATAAAAGGGTTTTTTAAAGTATTCGGTTCAGCTAAATACTTTGATATTCGGCCTAACTGAATATTCAGTAATATGGTCGAATATGGAATATTCGGTGCATCCGTAAATAAAACCAAATTTTATTTTAGCGATTAAATAAATAAATAAATAAATAACAAAAAAAAAAATCAATGGAAACTGAGTGGGCAGAGAGATCAAATTATTGAGTGGGCTTGCGTCCCATGGACCCATGTAAGTTTGTGCCACTAGTTCAGGCCACGACATTCGTCGGTGACTGACAGTATAAAATATGACATAAAACTAAAAAAATTACATTCTAAGTAAATTTCATGCAACTTCAGGATTGTATTATGAAAGTACAGTGCAGGAAAAAAAAAAAAAAAAAAAAAAGTAAACACACCCTACTAACTCTGCAACAAATTATCGTACAATAAATTTACTGGTACCAAACTAATGGAAATAAAGTCTACTTTTAAAAATGATGTATATAAAATTTGCTTAGGGGGTCATCTACATATCAAAACAAACCAAAACTTTGTTTTTTTTCCAATGGCAAGATCCAATTTTGACACTTTAAATAAATTCTACAGCTATCAATTAGCCTAAAAATGAATTTGCATGAAATTAGAACAATTAGTTTACGAGGAATTAATTATTTTAAATGCAAAATTTAGATATTTTAGATTATGTTAAATTTAGTTTAATGTAAGATCGTGGGATACCAGGGTTGGAAAAAAACTTGTTTTTATTTTTAAAAAAATGGTTTTTTTGTTTAAACCGGGTTTTTTAAAAATATATTTTCCTATTATTTGCATATTTATTGATAAAAATAAACATTGTTGAATATATAAGTAATATAATTTCATTTAAACATAATTAAATTAAATAATAACAAACAGTTATGTAGAAATTGGAAATCTTTTAAAATTTAAACATTTTTAGCAAAAGCTATGTCTTATGTTCTAAGAATAAAATGCTCCACATAGTGAAACATTGATACCTTGAAAATCTTAATAAACAATCTTTTGATTACTAGTACAGTACAGAACCATTTATCCGGAATGCTTGGGGTCAGCTGTATTCAGAATAACTGGTTTTTCCAGTTAACTGGTTGTGCATTAAAGCAACATCTATTTGATAAGTTTTGTGGAATATGTACGTTTGTGGCATTATTTCTGATTTTAAATTATTATTAGATTACTTGGATTAAAAATCAATGCAAGAAAGATCAAAAGTTAGCCAGAGTTTAAAATAAAAGAAGGCAATCTATGGGAATCCCTTAGGAACAAAAATTCTTTTGATTCTTCTGCATAAAAATTAAAACATCTAAAATGCAACTAAATTTGATGGCAACAAATACTAGATGTTATCAAATTATACAATTGTTTTCAAGCAAAGCCTATGTCAAACTGGCAGTGTATGACACTTTTTTGTGCAAGGATTCTGAAATCAGTTTATCAGAAATATCATTCCGGATAACTGGTTTCCGGATAAATGGTTCCATACTGTACTATAAATAGGTAGGGGAAACTAGGGATACTTGACCCAATTGTTAGTTTTGGATTGTTAATTATTTTTTTTACGTTACTTATGGGTGTGTAAATGCAGTCTATATATACTCAATGAAGTATTACACAATATTTATTATTATTATTCCAAAGTATTAATTATAAAAGGTAGTAAAATATGAATATTCAAAACTTCCAATTTGGGTCAAGTATTCCAATGTATAGGGATACTTGACCCAAGTCATAGATTTGGGAGTATGATTAAAAATAACAAACAAAACACTTTTACATAAGAACAAAATTAACATTCAGGTTAATAATGTTTTATTTTTGTCAAATAACATTAATACTTTTAATTTTTAGTACATAGGCCTAACATTAATATACCCAATATTAATTTTTATTGTAGAAAGTTCAAAATATTAGTAGTTTGAAAGATCATTCTGTGCACAAGTTCCAGAATAAGAAAATAACAATTTATTCTACTACAAATGTAAAGTCATATTTAAGCACAAAACTTGTAATTCTATCATTTGTATTGAAAACTCAGGTGGATGAAGAATAGGTTCTATTTGGTCAGGATCAACTTATGATATATCATTCATTTCAAGCCATTTAAATCGCGTACCGTCCATTCTTCTTGCAAACTGAATACTAAGACTGTCAGAATTGATTTCAAGAACCTTTCCAAAAAATCTTCATGTATTCCGTTTCCCGCAATACTTGATAAGAACCCAGTCATTTACTTATAATATATAGATTATTTAGTTATAATACTTATATTTATATGTTTATAATATTTAATATTATAATATTTTTAATTAGTGGTGTACCGAGTAGTACTTTGGCCGAGTAGCCGAGTACCGAGTAGTTGTGTAATAAGGAAAAAAATGCTGATGTGCACATAATGTGAGCTTAGGTGTACATGTGTACATATATATATAAATATACCTGTGTACATATATATATACCTGTGTGTACATATATATAATATACGTATATAAATTAACTAATTAAATTTGAAATTTATTTGTGCACCTTTTAAAGACAATTTTTGACAATTCAACACAGTAGCAAAAAAAAAGAATTGACACATAACAAGTACAATTATTAACCAATATAAAATTAAAACATTCTTCAACCCTCTAATTCATTCTGATACCTGAAATCTGTCTATCAAAAATAAAAATGTTTATTGGTTACTGTAACAATTCATTGAATAATGCAAAACATTTCATATTTATTTTGTAACTGTATCTTATTTTCTTTTCATTAAAAATAAAAATGAGAAAAATAAAAAGAGAGGTACAAAAAGTGATACAAGCTTTCTTAACAGAAGACTTGTGTAAAACTGACACTCCATTTGCATGATGGGGGAAGAAAAAAAAATCTTTTCCGATTACGGGCAACCTTGCAAAAAATTCTTAGTGCACCTTCATCCACTGTTCATTCTGAACGTATATTTTCAGAGGCAGGCCAAATTTATAGTAGTAAAAGAAACGCCCTGTCTACTGATAATGCAGACCGCTTGGTGTTTTTGCACCATAATTTGAAATATAATAAATTTAATTATAATTTTTTTTATTACATTTGTTGTATTTTCAGTTTCTTTATCCAAAATAATAGTCTTTTCTGTTTTCCTATATATTTAAAAAGAACTTATTTTTATTTGTATAAATGTGAAACTAAATTTTAATCTGGAATTATTTTATGAGGGTTTTTGTTCTTAATTTTTTCTATATTTTGTAGACATGTTGTTAAATACCAAGTAAATAGTTTTATGAATTATTGCATATATTATACATTGATATTCAAATAACTTTTTACAGATCAGTTTTAAATTCATATGCTTAAAAATGAAATTCTTACAACTACTTGGTATTGGCCGAGTACTCGGCAAATTGGCAGAGTAGGGCGAGTACCAAGTACTCGGTACGGCTCTATTTTTAATTAAAAAATAAAACATGCTAAATGCATTTGAATAGTACTAATCCCAATCTTGGGTGAAGTATCCCTAGGTGACTTGGGTCAAATATCCCCAGTTGCACATTTACTACATAACCCTAAAATGCAGCCATTTGCTAATGAGAAGATTAATATTATTATACATGTTACAGTAGCTAAAAACATGTACAAAACAAATGACCAATTAAAAAAGTCTTACCTTTAAACAGAAAAAAAATATAACATCAGAGTGTACAGAACAAAATAAATTACTTTTAGAGCATGAAAATGCATTTTGTCTGATAGTATAAAAAGTTACGGAATGATTAAGTTATTATTTTCAACATGTGGTCAGCTAACTGAAAGAAAAGAAGTGTTGCCACTTTCAACTTACAAAACTTCCCCAATTTTGAGAAAAACGTCTTGGGTCAAGTATCCCAAGTTCCCCATATATGATGTAGTTTCATAAACATAATATACTTTCCCATGGCTATTCAAAATAATTTCTTTGCAATACTTATTACAATATACTACTGAGATGTCTAATTTTTCTGTTAGAACACACTACATGAACAACTATTATCTTTTATTGAAAATAAAGCTTTTAATAAAGAATTCTTGGAATGATTTGAATTTAGCAGTAGAGTCTTTACATGTTTAAAGAAGTATTGTATATTGCCATTTGACACTTCTCTTCTGAAACTGCCAGGTTTAAAGAAAAGGGAAAAAAGGGGGTGGGGTTGCACTTTTTGACCATTGAAAACACAAAATCTCAAATGTTCCGGGAGGGACATTTCATTGCTCCTGGGGGAATGTCCCCACCCTGAGTACAACACTGGACATGAGTTCTATTTAGCGAAAATAGAAAAGTAATATTTTACAGCTTCTTTATAGTGCAGTAGACTCCCTCAAATCCACACAGCTTGGGACCAGAGGTTTTGTGGATTTTAGGCTTTTGAAGATTTTTGATCATTGCTTTTTTACATTTTTTAAACAGTAATTTGAATGCAAAATTGCAATCAAAATTATAATGAATGCTTGCAATACAGCAAAACATTAAAATAAATTAAATAAGACAATAAAGTACAATAATAAAAATTAAGATAATAAAAAAAATGATTAAATCATTAAAAGTAAAGGTCAAGTAAATAATAATGCATAATAAAATTTACACTTTTCGACCATTGAAAATACAAAATCTCAAATGTTATGGGAGGGACATCTCATTGCCCCTGGGGATTGTCCCCCCGGGCCACACCGTAAAAAAATATTGGACATGAGTTTTGTTTTCCAGTCATTCTGGTAAAGGACTTCAAACAGAAAGCAAGGATAGAGAAGTAATATTTTACAGCTTCTTTACAGTACAGTAGACTCCCTCAAATCCACACATCTTGGGACCAGACACCAAAGATTATGTGGATTTTAGGTTTTAGCAGATTTTTGATCATTGCTTTTTTATATTTTTTAAACAGTAATTTGAATGCAATAATGCAATCAAAATTATAAAAAAATGCTTGTAATATAGCAAAACATTAAAATAATTAAATACGATAATAAAAATTATTTAAAAAATGATTAAATCATTAAAAGTAAAGGTCACGTAAATAATTAAATATGCATAAAATTTCATTGAATTATTCATGCCTCATAAAGGTACACTACTAATTCACATCAAAATAAAAAAATAAAGAAGTTTTATTTTAGGTTTAGCCAGACTTAATAACCAAAAAACTTGATTAATAGATATATATTTGATATATAAATATATAATACATATATAAATTTGGTACAAAGATTGCGATCACCATTGATATCAGCAATATGTTGAATTTTTTCAGAAATATGTTTATACTCCTTTTATGAAAAAGAAGGAGTTCAATCATATTAACAAGAATTACATATTGAAATGCATACGGAATGATAAAAAAATTAAAAATTAATTTTTTCCCTATATCTGAACTGAAAGTTTCACTGTTTACATCTACGATGATATACTGCATTATTAACTACTACTAGTTATATTATTAACTACTACTACTAGTCTACTGTATTATTAACACTGACCATGCAAAAACTTCATGATTGCTTAAAATAATTCTCCAATTTTAAAAAAGTTTGCTTCAGCATACTTATCATACATTTTTCTATATAACTACCAGTTTTCATGTTTTTATATCCCATAGTTTTTTTATTACGATCTGAGAAAGTCAAAAGACAACAATAAATTTAATTAAAGCAGTAGCGTTAGTTTCTTTTATTTTAGAATAGATATACAAATGCAGAAGGTAAAAGAGCCAAAATATTATTTAACGAATTATTTATTCCAAAATATTATTTGAAGTATCAGACACATCAGAAGCACCAAGTCTGTATATAAGTTGTATTATTGCAACATTTGAAGATTTTTCTAGTTATAACTGAAAAATCTTGATATAACTTTTCTAGTTATATGAAGTAACTGGCTGTCACGATGTCAGTCAGGGACGTAGCTACAGGGGGGGTGTGGGGGGGGGGGGGCCCACTTCGGTAAACTCACATACATTCGGTAATTTCACTTTCGTTCAAAAATTGCATCATTTGACTCTGATTTCTTTTTTTTTTAAAAAAGAATTTTTTTAAACATATTACAAAATTTATTACAAAACAGAAAACGTCAAAACATATTTAAAATTATTAAATATTTTGTATGCAATTTCACTTTTTAACTATTCCATTGGTGTAAGAAGGGGAGGGAGAATGGGGGTCCATGATGCAGTATCCGAAGATTAAATATACCTTCTTCCTATTTCTATGCAGTATCCCTATAAGCTAGAAGAAGATTAGGAGGGTAGAGAATATCTTCGTTTCATTGAAGAAAGGAATCTGGAGAAAAAGGCCTTGAGGGTAAATGCGTACACTCCTTGACCAATGCAAATGAATTTAGAAGGCCAGACTTCTTGTTCGTTAAAATTCGTTTTGCTGGACTCTGAAAGCTATGGGGGGGGGGGGGGATATTTCGTTTTTTTCGGGGACAGGATGTCGCCAGATGTTTACTGTTGTATTGTCTGTTTTTCAAAGCAAAAAATAAGAGAGAACCGAGAATTTTTTCTTATCAAAGAAAATTAAAACGGTGTAATAAAATTACATCAGCTACTAAGGATGTACCGAATAGTGATTTTGACCGAATACCGAATATTCGGCCTGCAGGTGAACCGGATACCAAATATTCGGCTAGCCGAGTAGTAACTATTCGGCCAAATACCAAATATTCGGCTAGTGGAATATTTTAATAAAATATTTTTTTAATTAAAAAATTTCATATTTCATGGCTTCTTCTGGTGAATTAGACCAAGTGAATATATATATATTTTTAATTCTAAAACAAACAACTCAGCAAAAATAACTTTTCTACCGAATATTCGGCCTGCAGGCGAACCGTATACCGAATATTTGGCTAGCCGAGTAGTACCTATTCGGCCAAATACCAAGTACTCGGCTGGTCGAATACTTTTATATTTCAAAGATTAAAAAAACATAAAAATGTTAAATTTAAAAATAATTTTACATAATATTTAATGCAGAAACTTACATATTGATAAACAAGACCTTTTTTACAAGTAAACTTTACACATGAAAAAAATCTGCTTTGAGTTATTTAAGAAGAGAATTTTAAAATTTTATATATTAAAAAAGTTTGACATTTCATAGCTTCTTCTGGTGAATTAAGCCAAGTGAATATATATATATTTTTAATTCTAAAACAAACAACTCAGCAAAAATAACTTTTCTACTGCATTTGATTTAGCAAGGAATTTTTAAATGCATCTTAGATCCGTGTTTCGAATGGGCGATTATTTTCAGAGATTGTAAACATACACATTGTTCCTAAAAAAAATTGTAAAAAACTTTCGACGGAGATAATGTGGTCAAGACAAAAAATTTTTGAACAAGAAGCAACACCTCACTCCATTCATTCCATCAAAAGTACAATATATTCACATATTCTGTCAAAAATTCTGGCTGTGCAACTACAAGCCGAAACTGAATTTTCGTTCACATTTTTATCAGTAAATGAAGCTATTTTATCAAGATTTGTTTCATATTAATTTAGTTTGTATTAAATGCCATGATATCATTGAAAGTGACTGAACTGACTTTTGCTTAAATATGATTCTGTTTCTAAATATTATGAATATCGACAGTTAAAAGTAGAAATTGTGTAAAAATTAAAAAAAAGTGCTTTAAAAGTTTTTTTAAGTATTCGGTTTGGCCGAATATCTTGATATTCGGCCTAACAGAATATTCGGTAACATGGCCGAAAAGGCCGAATACAGAATAGATACCGAATATTCGGTTCATCCCTATTAGCTACTATATATAATGGTATATTGTGTCTTCGAAAAACTGAAAGTTTTTGAAAAAATTATTTTAAAAAAATGCGGGGAAAAAATCCTTTTCCTCAGAAAGTAGCTCAAATCAAAAGAACTACTTCCTGAGACATTTCTGAATTCATTTTTGTTCGGAAATTATCAGGTGTTGTTATTCTGAAACTATGTAGTCGAAAGACGTTTTCCATTTTTTGGTAAACGCAAAATATTTTTCAGAAAATATTGTCAAAGTTGGCGTTTTAAACCGAATTTCAGACACGGCAGCTCAAGAAAGGCAAAAAACTTGTCATCATGTGACCACAATTGCTTATAACGCGATAAGTAATTTTATCACAAAATGTAAAACTAGTTTCCGTTGTATTCCGCTTCAACAGTCAGGCCTGCCAATATGCTTAAAAATGAGACAGAAAATGTGTCAGAAAATTTTGCGTTGTTCAGTAGGAAGCTCGAGAACCGCTTTAAAGAAAAACTAGTATGTTGTGGCCATCACAAAACTTTCTTCTATCTCATACATGTCAACACTTCAAAATTCTCTATCTCAGTGCCAAATTAAACGGCAATCTGTGTTCATGCATGGGAATTCTAAAAATATGAAATTCCGTCCATCAGTTCTCAAGGTATGACTGTCACTGAAATCGTATAAATCCAGCAAAATGCAGCATAGCAGCGCCACCTATTGGGTTATTTACACCAAAACCTAATTATCACCAACATATGTCAACGTCTAACTGAATATGAAGTTTGAGGAAAATTCGTGCATTAGTTCTTGAGATAGAGGTATTGCGCAAATCATGACAAATGCAGCATAGAAGCGCCACCTGTTGAGCAATTTGCAACAACACATAATCAGCAGCAATATTAATCAAGTTATACTTAAATCTGAAGTTTGATGAAAATTCGTGCATTAGTTATTGAAATTGAGATATTGAGGAAATAGTTCAAAATGCAGCACAGCAGCGCCACCTATTGGGCGATTAACACCCACACGTAGTCAGCATCATTTCATATGAAGGACTAACTAAATCCGAAGTTTGATGAAAATGTGTGCATTAGTTCTTGAGATAGAGCTACTGCGAAAATAGTGTAAATCCTGCAAAATGCAGCATAGCAGCGCCACCTGTTGGGCGATTTACACCAAAACGTAAACAACATCTATTCATGTCAAGGACTAACGGAATCTGAAGTTTTATAAAAATCCATGCATTAGTTCTTGAGATAGAGCTTTTGCGGAAATCCTGCAAAATGCTACATAGCAGCGCCACCTGCAGGGCGATTTACACCAAAAACTAATCAGCACCAATCTATATCAGCGACTACCTGAATATAAATTTTTATTAAATTCCGTGGATTAGTTCTTGAGATAGAGCGGCCACAATATTTGTGTCACAGACAGACAGACATTTTGTAAAAACATGTTTTTTTGGAATCTCGGACCCATGAAAGGTGTAAATCCGTCGAAAACACGAATTCGAAAATTTTCATGAAACCAATACTTTCTTCTTGTAAAGATAGAAGAAAGTAATAATAAGATAGAGAACTACAAAATATTGGATTTTTTCCTTTGTAACTTAATATAAACCGACGACATGTTTTTACATCTGGATCTGTTCTTGTCACGGGGTGGTGGAGAGTATACGGAGATATACGCCGTATACCCTCTATCTGGATTTTTTAAAGCAGCTCCGCATACCCCCTGCTTCTCAAATAAAGCATTAGCGTATACTGTATATATGAATTTTCATGACTTTAGTCAGTGTGTACCCTTTGTTTTTTTTACTACTGCAACACTGGTTCTTGTCATTCAGTTTGAAAATATATTTTTACTTTCTTCTATCTTTACAAGAAGAAAGTATTGGATTCGTGAAAAATTTCGACTTCCGGTTTTCAACGGATTTATACGTTTTAGAATGCCCAGAACACGATTTGATGGTTTTTAGAAAATGTCTGTGAGTCTGTCTGTCACTCTGTCACTCTGTCTGTGAGTCTGTATGTGACAAAAATTTTGTGGGCGCTCTATCTCAAGAAATAATGCACGGAATTTCACAAAACTTCATATTTAGTTAGACCTTGATATAAACTGGACCTGATTAGTTTTTGGTGAAAATCGCCCAACAGGTGGCGCTGCTATGCGGCATTTTTCACGATTTCTGCAATAGCTATATCTCAAGAACTACTGCACGGATTTTGATAAAACTTCAGATTCAGTTAGTCCAAGATATAGTTTGGTGCTGATTACTTTTTTGTGAAAATCGCCCAACAGGTGGCGCTGGTATGCTGCATTGTTCATGATTATCGCAATAGCTCTAACTCAAGAAAAAATGCACGAATTTTCATCAAACTTCAGATTCAGTTAGTCCCTGATATAAATTAGTGCTGTTTAATTTTTGGTGTAAATCGCCCAATAGGTGGCGCTGCTGTGCTGCATTTTTCACGATTTCCACAAGAGCTGTATCTCAAGAACTATTGCACGGATTTTCATCAAACTTCAGATTTAGTTAGTCCTTGACATGAATTGACGTATAAATTAGTGCTGTTTAATTTTTGGTGTAAATCGCTCCACAGGTGGCGCTGCTATGCTGTATTTTTTGCGACTTCCGCAATAGCTTTTTCTCAAGAACTAATGCTTGGATTTTCAACAAACTTCAGATTCAGGTATACCTTAGTATAGTTTAGTGCTGTTTACTTTTAGTGTAAATCGCTCAACAGGTGGCGCTGCTATGCTACATTTTTTCAGAATTTCCGCTATAGCTCTATCTCAAGAACTAATGCACGAATTTTCATCCAACTTCAAATTCAGATATACTTTGATATGAATTGGTGCTAAATCGTTGTTATTTCTTGTACTATTTAAAGGATTTAATTGACGTGATTTATATAGAAGAAAGTTTTGTGATGACCACAACATACTAGTTTATTTATGTTTTTGAACTTGTTTTAAAATCATCTGTTGCATTGATATATAAAGACAAGTGCATTGATGATAAGCATTAATCTTTCTTCTAATTGGCGTTTTGAGACATACATTTACTTTCTGCTGCAAAAACTGAAAGCAATTTTTACTTTCTTCTATCTTTACAAGAAGAAAGTATTGGTTTCATGAACATTTTCAAATTCCAGTTTTTGACGGATTTACACGTTTTATGGGTCAGAGATTCCAAAAAACATGTTTTTACAAAATGTCTGTCTGTGAGTCCGTCTGTCTGTCTGACTGTCCGTCTGTCTGTCTGTATGTGACACAAATTTTGTGGGCGCTCTATCTCAAGAACTAATGCACGGAATTTAATAAAAATTTAAATTCAGGTAGTCCCTGATATAGATTGGTGCTGATTGGTTTTTGGTGTAAATCTCCCCGCAGGTGGCGCTGCTATGTAGCATTTTGCAGAATTTTTGCAAAAGCTCTATCTCAAGAACTAATGCACGGATTTTTATAAAACTTCAGATTCCGTTAGTCCTTGACATGAATGGATGATGTTTACGTTTTGGTGTAAATTGCCCAACAGGTGGCGCTGCTATGCTGCATTTTGCAGGATTTACACTATTTTCGCAGTAGCTCTATCTCAAGAACTAATGCACACATTTTCATCAAACTTCGGATTTAGTTAGTCCTTCATATGAAATGATGCTGATTACGTGTTGGTGTAAGTCGCCCAATAGGTGGCGCTGCTGTGCTGCATTTTGAACTATTTCCTCAATAGCTCTATCTCAAGAACTAATGCGCGAATTTTCATCAAACTTCAGATTTAAGTATAACTTGATTAATATTGCTGCTGATTATGTGTTGTTGCAAATCACTCAACAGGTGGCGCTTCTATGCTGCATTTGTCATGATTTGCGCAATACCGCTATCTCAAGAACTAATGCACGAATTTTCTCCAAACTTCATATTCAGTTAGACGTTCACATAAATTGGTGATAATTAGGTTCTGGTGTAAATAACCCAATAGGTGGCGCTGCTATGCTGCATTTTGCTGGATTTACACGATTGCAGTGACGGTCATACCTCGAGAACTAATGCACGGAATTTCATATTTTTAGAATTCTCATAATGAACACAGATTGCCATTTAATTTGGCACTGAGATAGTGAATTTTGAAGTATTGACATGTATGAGATAGAAGAAAGTTTTGTGATGGCCACAACATACTAGTTTTCTTTGTTTTCTGAAATGAAGGGATCTCAAAGTTAATTTAAAAAAATCCTATGACTTGAATCAGGCTAATTCATGTAACAGAATCAACGCTACAACTCATAAAAAAATCAAGCAAAGTAATTTTGCAGAAAATAAAATAATTTTCCACACTGTCTACCCTCTCTCCCCTCCCCCTTCTCCATCGAAAAAAAAAAAAAATCTTTTTGTGTTCAACATTTTTTTTTTATTTTTGCAACTTAAAATAACAATATTTAATTTTTTTTTATACTTATGCTCAATTGCTCAACATGATATTTGACTATTTCAATTCTGATAACTTTCTATGCTACGAGTTCCAACTTAAAAATCCAACAGCAGAAATATCCTACATATAAAGTGCAGCTTTGATTAGCCACATTATGTGGTTTTTAAAAACTATTTAAAGCTGTTCTGAAATCGTAACTTGCATCTCTTTTACACTTTCGTGGAGAAATTTTCATTTTTAAATACACGAAATTTGCAGATATTCTTTCTTATTCGTAAACGAATAGCGTTTCTCTTTTTCCCCATAGAGGTAACTGGTCTTTCAGAAAATGGTGCCATAGTTAACGTTTGGAACAGATCTTTTTAAAATGTGACAATCGGCAAAGGATCATTATGAGGTAGCTGGCAAAGGATCATTATGAGGATCGAAATGCTCTAGCTACGCCACTGATGTCAGTAGTGGATCATATCCAGCAGTAATAGAGTAGTATAAGTTGTCAGAACAGGTTAATTCAATCCTGTTGTACTAGTATAACGAAAACTGGAATCCTGTCATGTTAAAGACTATGACATTGACGTTATATGATGAATTGGAAGTTGTATCAGTCGACGAGTGAAGGCCATTGAATACATTTTTCCATGAAAGTTTCCCCAGAAATAATTGAGACAAAAAGTAAATTCAGCTCAGCATTTTATTTAAATATCTTTCGGCGGTGCAGTTTCCACCAAGAATATTAGCCATCGCTTCATAGTAGTAGTAATTTAGGGATGAACAAAGTTGTAGATAATCGAATACATAGACGGTGACCAGGAGGGTGATATGAAAAATGGAAATACGACAAAAATTTGCTGAACACAGCGAGCATCGGCTTTTTGTGCGTCAAGTGTAATACAAATATGACGTAGGTCCAATCAATTAATAATTAAGAATACCACGCCATGGAAAGAGTGCTAACAGAGCGAGTGGATGAATTTGAAGGTAAGTGTAACCACGGAATATGCATGGGAAAATAAAATGATTGTTAAAAGAACATTCTAAAAGAAAAAAGAACGGAAATGGAACATTTAATTTAAGAATACTAAAAGCGTAATATTTAAATAATTTAGACAAGTGGGACATTAAATTAAAGGAAATTTAACAGAATTAACGATAGAGATTATTTAAGAATAAGGATTTAGTGAAAATAAAGTAGTAATTTAGAATAAGATAAGGAAATCGCAGAATTAGATCTAATAATGTAACATATATAACTCAAAATATGATGATTTTGAATTTAAAACTCTTCAATTGTAGCAAAATAGTACCAATAGATAGCATTTGACATGAATGTTCTTTATTTAATAAATTCTGAAAATTGATAATAGTTTTTCATGAATAAAATAAAACTTCAAATATTACTTTCCAATAATAAGACTTGACTTACCATTCAATAATCCTTTCAAAAACAGAATTGTGAAATCTTGAAATCCAAACAGATATGTTTTTATTAGTCAGCTCATAAACAACATCATTATTTTACGTTTTAATTCTCCATGTAGTCAGCTCATAAGCAACATCATTATTTTACATTTTAATTCTCCATCTGCATGAAAGCAATATAAAGAAAGAAGTTAATACCATAAAACTTCAAAATTTGTCATAAAAGTTAAAATTTAATACAGAAAGAATAATTAACATGTTAAGCGCCATGTCAGCCATCGGTGATTGACACAGAACTTTATTTTCAGATTGCGTCTGTAAAGATGAAAATAAGGAATTTTGCTTAGTGGCCACTGGCCGGTAAGTTGATATTTTTTAGTAGCCAGTTACTGGCTAGTGAGAATAATTTCTTTAGTCGCCAGTAAGTGCATTTATGTCACTGAATATTTAATTTTAAAATATATAAGTTTAGAGTAAATAAATAATTTATGTAATAAATAAAAATATTTTAATTCATATTGTTTTGAATAAACTTAAGATACTAATTTCCAATCTATTTTAAATTTTAAATTAAGTTAACAGCAAAGTTATATGTAACATGCTTATATAGCTAACTGCATAAGTCCACTATACTTAGGTACTTTTCAAAATTAAAAAAAAAAATCTGAAATTTACAGCAAATTTTCTGAAATGTAAGGTTGGGGGGGGGGGGGGCTGAGGGGGGTCTCTTCTGGCACTAATTATGCATTTTTTACAAGATACTTTAACAAAATTCGCGTTTTTCCGCGATGTTTGTGTTTCTTCCGCGATCCTTTGATAAAATGTGCGGTTTTTTTCGCGATCTTTTGTCAAAATTCGCGTTTTTTTCGCGATCTTTTGACAAAATTCGCGTTCGTTTTCGCGATTCTTCGACGAAATTCTCTTTTTTACGCGATTCTTTGACAAAATTCGGGTTTTTTCTGCGATCTATTGACGAAATTCGCTTTTTTTTCGCGATCTACTGACGATATTTGCGTCTTTTTCGCGATCTACTGACGATATTTGCGTCTTTTTCGCGATCTACTGACGATATTTGCGTTTTTCGCGATCTATTGACGATATTTGCGTTTTTCGCGATCTATTGACGATATTTGCGTTTTTCGCGATCTATTGACGATATTTGCGTTTTTTTCGCGATCTATTGACGATATTTGCGGATTTTTCGCGATCTATTGACGATATTTGCGTTTTTTTCGCGGTCTGTTGACGATATTTGCGGGTTTTTTTCGCGGTCTATTGACGATATTTGCGGGTTTTTTTCGCAATCTATTGACGATATTTGCGGGTTTTTTTCGCGATCTATTGACGATATTTGCGGGTTTTTTTCGCGATCTAATGACGATATTTGCGTTTTTTTCGCGATCTATTGACGATATTTGCGTTTTTTTCGCGATCTATTGACGATATTTGCGTTTTTTTTCGCGATCTATTGACGATATTTGCGTTTTTTTCGCGATCTATTGACGATATTAGCGGGTTTTTTTCGCGATCTATTGGCGATATTTGCGTTTATTCGCGATCTATTGACGGTATTTGGGTTTTTTCGCGATCCATTCACGATGTTTGGGTTTTTTTCGCGATCCTTCGACGAAATTTACGTTTTCTTCCGCCATCTTTTGACGAAATGTGCGTTTTACGTGATCTTTTGACGAAATTCTCGTTTTTTCGCGATTCTTTGACGAAATTCGTGGGTTTTTTTCGCGATCTATTGACGATATTTGCGTTTTTTCCGCGATCCATTCACGATATCTGCGTTTTATCCGCGATCACTTGACGAAATTTGGGTTTCTGGGCGATTCTTTGACGAAATTAGCTCTTTCGCGGTCTATTGACGATATTTGGGTATTTTCGCGATCTTTTGACAAAATTCGCGGGTTTTTTTTCCGCGATTCTTTGACGAAATCCCTTTGGAAAATCCTGCATTTGGCCGGTACTTTCCATATTTTTAGTCGCCAAGTGGCGACTGGCGAGTGCTTATTTTCATCTTTATGCGTCTGTCACTAGTGACTAGCACTAAACTTTTCACTTAGACTGCAACAGTCACTAGTGACTAACGCTAAACTTTTCACTTAGACTGCAACAGTCACTAGTGACTTACAGTATAAAATATGATATAAAACTAAAAAAATTCCATTCTAAGTAAATTTCAAGATTGTATCATGAATGTATCTAAATATTTCTTTTAAAAAAAATTTTAATCGGTTTTATTAAAACACAATAAACATAAAAACAGTTGTCTTTCGCAGGTATCACAAAATGCAGCAACTTGCATAGTCAATTTTCTGACCATTTCTGTACAAAATTGTGCTGCATTTTCTTCATAGTAGACAATATCTTCGCATTTTAGAGACTTTTTCAGTTTTGTGTTGTGGTTTTTTAGAAGTATTTGCAATTAGGGATTGACCAAAGCAGAAATTTTGCCGAATACCGAAGCTTCGGTCAAAGTGTATACCAAATATTCGGTATTCAGTAACCGAATACTTACATTTTTTTAATATACATTTTTGCATATAATAGCTTAAATTCTTAATAATTGAATTCAGTTACATTTTTATTCTTAAATATAATTACACAAAAAAACTTTATGGCACCTTTTCACTCAGAAATTCATTAACTCATCACTTATTTTTTATTATTTTATACCCAAAATACCCAAAATAACCTATGAAAATGAAAGTATTATGAAAGTATAATGAACTATGCAGGCTATTATTAAAGATAAGGATTGTCAGAAAAACAAAAGTTCATTCTAATAAAAAGAAACAATGTTGTCATTAAGCTGATTTACTGATTGTCCAAGTCTAATTATAAGCATATTGAATAGGAATGTTCTCGAATACAAAAGATATCATATAAATTTGTACATTTAACTATGTCAAATTATTGATACATATTTATATTTTGATTAATATTTTAACATAGTGGTGGTGATGATAACAAATATGAGCGATTTTAATTTAATGGTTATAAAAGCTAATAGGATGGACATAGGGGTATACTTATTTGATGTGTATATTTTCTTTAATATGTACCTTTTAGATATACAGAGATGAACACTGATATACTTATTTAAAGTGTAGGTAGGGTAGAATGGGGTAAATGTGGGTCACTCTCATTCTGGGGCAATTATGGGTCACCTAGTTTTTATCATTATGGAATCTACTAAAATAAATTCTAAAATAGTGGATAGGCTCTCCGATTAGTCTACTTTATTATGCATAAAAAAGTTTTATTTTAATTTTGCTGCATAATGTGAGTTGAGATGTTTTTGTAACATGCTACAAAATCATCTTTCAAAAAGATTGCCTTCAAAAATTGCACGTTTTACTAAGATCCATGCCCCATTAACATAACTGTTTAGATTTTTTTTGTTTATGCTTATTTTAAATATAAATACTATAAGGTTTTTAAATACATGCACTTTTTATTCCTATTTGTTTTCAAATAGACTCTAGATGTATACCCAATTATGTCCCAAATACCTGGGGTAATTATGGGTCACCGGGGGAATTCTGGAGACATGCAATGCAATTGTTAATTTATGATTTAAGGGTTTTCAAATAAAAAAATATATAAATAATTTTTTTTAAAAATAAATATACAGTATTGTAAACCTAAAGTTATTTTTGAAGTAGACCAGATAAAATATTTTTATAAACATCTCTTTTTTAAACTTTAATTGTTAACTGTTTGCACATGATGCTGGATTAATATCTTTATAGTGTGGAGCAGTTAATTAGATACAAAACGTTAAAAAAATATGAACCCCAAAAAGATTCTTGTTGCTGAAAAGAACAAAGAAGTATTGTAAAAAACCAAAATTATTTTTTCAACTGATGAGTAAAATGTTTTAAAGTATGCTTTTTCCTTTAACTTTAACCATATTATGCTATGTAGGGTAACTGTAATTGTTTGAATATTAATTTTTAGGCCTAATTGTTAGAACACAGTGAAACATGTGTGCTAGAGTCATATTTTTATAATTTACAGCAGTTAATTTGAGGAAAACTATAAATCTAAATAAATCAGTCAAGTATAAATTTTACTCATGTACAAAGTTTTTCGTATGATGACTATCTATCAGTATGATTCACCTTACCAATAACAGAGATCTTGTACAAAATTTAAACTCTTCTTTGTGCCAAGCATTCTTCAAAAGCAGATTGCAACAACACATTTTTCTAGATTAATATCTTGGATAATAAGCAACAAATGTTTTTTAAAATCATTATTAACTATGCTTGGATGATTCTGCATAAATACATACCTCAAGTATCCCTTAGCTCTCTTGCTAAGCACCTGCAAAGTAAAGTTTGTGTCTAACAGAAAAATGTGATTTTTGTAAACATCCCATAAAAATAAATGGCATTTTCATTTATTTTTTATATCTTTTTTACATTTTTAGGCTTTAATGATGAAAATTTCTACTTTAGAGGTAATTTCTAAAAACTTTCAAAAATATTTTATTAAAAAAATATGCATTAATACTTCATAAAGACAGTGACCCATAATTGCCCCGGTTGTGACCCATAATTACCCCGTTGCCGGGGTAATTATAGGTCACTTAAAAAATTCAATTGAAAAATAAATAAAAATATTTTGAGTAAATTGAATGTTTTATACAAAAGCTACAATATTAAGTCAACTTCATGCCAAATTTGAAAATTTAATCTTTTTTATTTTCCTAGATATTGAGATCTTATTGTTTTCTGACCCATATTTACCCCGTATCACCCTATATATTAAAGAAAATACACATTAAATAAATTTACATTAAAAAAACTGATGTAGAAATAATTAAAATTAAATGATAAGTGTAAGATGCCCATCTTTGTTACTTTTTTTTTCTCTATCATAGACAGTTGTTTTGATTTCACCCCTATGTAGACTGTTTTAGGAAGGAAAATGATTTTTTTTAAATTAAAAATGGCCTTTGACTTGTTTTTTGCTGTGCAGCTGAACTCTGAACTCATGCACATAATATTGAAACTCATTTTTTAGCCTATTATACTTCTAAGTAAAAGAGAATTCTTCAAAATACTTATCTGCAGTTATTCGGCCGGATACTTAAAAGTATTCAGCCGAAGCCGAATATTCGATTTGCATGCGGAATCACCGAATACCGAATCGACTATTCAGTATTCGGTCAATCCCTATTTGCAATACTGCTAGTTGGAATGTCTTTGTCCTGGCAATTTGTGAAGTTCACAGCAAATTTTTTCAGAAATTCAGTGATGCAGATATTTTTCTTGGTGACAATTTTATATAAAATGTAAGCATTCAGAATTTAAATATTCAGTAAGAACTGAAAAGCTAGCTTTCTGCATGTGGTACAAATGAAAAGACAGATAAAACACAGGCTTCACACTTAATGTGTTAATGGAAACTATATGTATATCCATACTTAAAAAAAATAATAATAATACAATATGTTATAACCACAATTCACACAACTTGTATCCAGAAGTTGTGCATATTTGAGGCTTCTGCACTAAATGTTTGTGTTTTTAGCTAAATGTTCGTGTTAATGTAACATCTGAAGTATGACTTTGACTGAAAAAGAAAAAAATTAAATAATTACCATAGGAAAATTTTCAAGAACTATTATTATTTTTTTTTTTTGTTTACATACATATATAAAGCACAAACTATAGGTATTGGAGATGAGTTCGGGTTCTTTTTTTTGAAGCCTGAGCCCACTCAAGGAGGAAAAATTTTGTGTCATCAGAGGCCAATATTGAAAGCAAACAATAAAAAATTGTTAATGACATTTTAAAAATATTTCAAGAATAATTTTTCCATTTACACTTTTCTCCTTACATAGAAATAAGTACAGTTGAACCTCATTAATGTGAACACTCAAGGGGAATTTTATTTATTTTTTTTTTTGTTAAAAGTAGTTTGCGTTATCCATACTTTAAGAATATTATATATTCCATATAATAAGAATAAATATGCATATGTACCTTCAAAATCTACTGTGTTGCTAGTGATGATTTTGTTTCCTCAGATCGGTCCGTCAAGAATATATAGACCTACACATCTGATGTCTATCGATGGAAGTCTTTTTAAGGAAAATTGGCTGGTATTTATCTTACATACGAATTAAAGCACCAAGCTCCGGACATCCAACTCGACTTATTACAGTTTATTAGAATCTAACTTATCACCACCACATCCATCTCTCCCTTTATTAGCGTACATATACAGCTTCCCCTTCTGAGATAAACATCCTTTCAAAACTTTGGTCTGACAATTTTACAATCGCTAGTCTGCGGCTATCAAAACTAGACGTCTCCCTTCTGAGACAAACTTTCTTTGAAAAATTTGAAGTTCGAAAAAAAATAAAACTCAGTACAAATGCATCGAAAAGTTGAGAAAACTTGCTTCGTTCGTGCTAAGGGTAGGAAAGATTTCAAGGGCCTATTCTTTTCAATTCGTGAAAAACAGTATTTCGCATTAGGCATGCTTGTGCTAAAAGGACTAAAATCACAGCAAATGCCTATACAATTTGATGGGACAACTGGTAAGAGTTCATGTTAAAAGTAATTTGCGTTAAGCCTGTACGTGTTAACAAGGTTCAACTGTATTAATACTAAATACTTCTTCATGATAATGATTCGAGATTTTCATGTCCCTATAATCTGTTTAAAATAACAAATTTATTACTCCCTCAAATCCGCAATCCTAAAATCTTCAAAAGCTTAAAATTCACACATCATCAAAGATGTACTAAACAATGAAACTTTCAGTTCAGATGGAGGGACAAAATTATAGACTTTTTCAGGGGTGTAAAAATACTGGGCGACTAAATTTTCGACACTGGCGCCTAGATATGTCTTGGGAAATGAAAAATAATTCCTATTTATAACCTTGATTATTTATGGATTTTTTTTCTTTTTGTTCCATGCACAAAAAAAAAAAAAAAAAAAAAAAAAAAATGAAGTTATCTTTCACTGAACGGACTTAATTTCCGGAAATATTTTGTCACACTGAATGTTGATTTGGAAAAAACAAAGTATTGCTCTTGACGAATGGTACGAGTTTAAGGTACTATGCAAAGACATAAAATTTAGTGAGCTTTTGATCAAATCAATGAAAAATGATTCTAAATTTTCAGTTTTATCAAAGTTACTGCAAATTGTATCTGTAATACCTGTGGCAACTGCATCCTGTGAGCGAGGATTCAGAGCACAATGAATTTTATCAAGAACAAGTTTCGCTCTATTTTGACATCATAAAATTTAAATGATTTATTATTAATAAATTTAAATGGACCTTCTGTAGAAACATTTGATCCTTCAAAAGCAGTTGAACACTGGTACTTTACATCAAAAACAACAAGACACATGAGCAGTCATAAAAATTTAAAAGCAAATGAGGACAAACAATAAGTTAACAGTATTGATTTATGGCATATATTATAGTCCTTGAAGTGAATTACATATTTGTACTTTTGATGTGTTTAAGAAGTTTTTAATGATTATTATTTGTACTTTACGTCAGCACCAATTTTTTTTATATCAATATTTATAATTTTATGTAACATTACTTTTTTATACAAGAAAAATTTATGTCATGTGTCAGATATATTTAATTAAAAAGAGTAACTTGCATGTACTATTATTAACTTATACTGATTTCATTTTACAAATTTGTTATTTATAGAAACTGGCTCCGAGATTTTCAAAAAATTTTTACACCCCTGGACTTTTTCATTTTTATATCATTCCCTATGTATTTTAAGATGTAATTCTCATTAATATGACTAAACTCATGCTTTTTCAGGAACGAAGTATAAATTTACAGTCGGATCTCTATTTAACAAAGTTTCTGAATCCCGAAAAAAAGTTCGTTACATGGAAAATTTGTTAAATAGAGAGTCACTTTTTAAAATACTTTAAACTACATAAAACATATTTTAAGCCCATAAACAGTAAATATAATTTAAAAAAAGTAATTAATCACACTATTTGTATAAATTATATCTATTTGCCTTATATATTTTACCCTTCAGAAAAAAAACTTGCAAGGGAAATAAGAATGAAACAAAACATTGTTTGAAAATACATTGTATTTTCAGTTTAAAAAATAATTTTACATTACAATCACGATTTTTTATTATGGTCGATAAGCTGTTTGGAGGAATACCAAATTTTAAAGCAATATTCTTTTTCTTCACGCTTTTATCCACTACATCAAGATTTTTTTTTTTTTTTTAATGCCAAGCACTTTCTCTTTGACATTTTCGAGCTAAAAGAACCGAAATTACCAACACGACTGAATGAAAAGCAAATAATCACAGCAATTTTACTGCTCTCGGTGAGTTAGGTGCTGGTAAGACCTGTTCATGGTCATTGTTCACCATAAAATGTGTTAAAAGAAAGAATAAGTTTGAAATGTCCTGTAATATTTTGGCAAATAGGGAGAAAAAAATTTTAGATTCCAAGAAAAAGTTTGTTAAATAGAGAATGCACTTCGCTATTTGGAGGTTATTTTACGAAGAAATTCGCGAAATGTTCTTGGTCCCAAGGAAAAGTTCGTAAAATAGAGAAATTCGCAAAATAGAGGTTCGTTAAATAGAGGTTCGACTGTATTTCTGAAAAATTCAAGATATTGCTGATATACCATTGATAATTCAAATTTTTTTACCGAATATATTTATGTATTAAGTTTTTTTGGTTATTAAGTGTGGCTAAACCTGAAATAAAACTTCCTCATTTTATGATTTTGAAGTGAATAAGTAGGGTACCTTTATGAGGCAGGTTTCGTTGAATAATTCAAGAAAAATGTATCTCATCTTTTTTATGCAGATTTAATTATACATTATTAATTACCGTAATTTCAGGAATATGTGCCGCACCTTCGAAAATACATTAAAGTAAAAGAAATATTCGTTTGAAGCGCCGCACTTATGAAAATACATCAAAATTTTTTAAATTATGTTATCTTCAGTGTTTTTTCACGTTTTGTGACGATTTTTTACATTTCTAAAAGGAATCCAATTTCAAACTTTTAGTTCAATATAATAAATTTTGTCCTTTTTACGATAAAATTTAATCTGAATTCGTACAGCGATTTTTTGTTTTAATTTTCATAATTTTTTTATAGTTTTTTTTCACATTTCACAGAGATTTTTCAAAATACAAAACAGAAATCCTGCTTTAATCTATTAGCTTAGTGCAGTAATTATGTTGTCTGCGATTTTTGAATTTTTTTTTTGTGAATTTTAGGCGTTTTAATCCTTTACTGAAAAATAGGGTTCGTAAATATCATGATATTTTCGAAAATATCTGATATTTTCGATATACATCCGATATTTTCAAAATAGTCAACTTACTGCTGATAATAAATATTTTCAAGCATAATATAAATTAGAGGCTAAAAAATATTGCACTTAACATGAAAACTTAATCCCATAATGTTCTAAAGATGCATTTCTCTTTTCCTTCCCCTCCTCCTTAAGAACAAAACTGAATATCAACTAATTAAAAACAGATACAATTTGCTTTACACACTTATATAAACTATAGGATTTGTATCAAGTTTCAAGAAAGTTTTATATTTTATGAAGCAAAATATTAAATACAAAGTAGTTTTTTTTTAAATTGAAGAATTCTAACATAAATGTAAGCTTGTCTTATTTTTTATTCCCTAGCCTGTTCTACAGTTTAAACTCAACTGAACCCAAATCAGTAAATATTCTTTTCTAAAGGAGCTGTGTATAAATGATTATCTAAATTACAGTTTATCTTCAAATGTCTGTTCTGAATTAATTGTCTGACAAAATTATTAGTTATACATTCAAAAATAAAAGTTTCAAACATGAAGCTTGGAAAATATATTTTTCTTCTTTGCCTAAAAAAGTCACTGCCAGAGACAAAAGTTGTTTTATACAGAATGACACAGTCAATAGCAGTTGAAAATTTCATTTACACTTGTTTTGACTGACGAAAATACCAAGATTATCTTGCACAGTGATATTTTGAAAAAAATATCAAATATACAAAATATCAAACATCTTGATACTTTGAAAATAAATATCAAGAATTTGAAAATATCGAAAATATAAAAAATCTTGATATTTAAAAAATAAATATCAGATACATATCATCAACGAACCCTTCCCAAAAGTAATACATTTTATCTTCAATAAATTTTATTTGGAATACCTGCAGCTATTTTTGAATTTTTGGGGATTTTTTTTCATAAATTTAACGCCAGTTTCAGAAAATTCAGCAAAATGTAATAGAAACAATCAGGGTTAGCAGGTTTTTGACTCGTGTCAGTTTTTGACGGTTTAAACTGTCGTGTCAAAAATCTCGTTAAAAACCTTAAATACTTACAGTGATCTGTAAAATTTCACATTAAATGTCACACATTAGATGTAATAGTTAAAATTCACTATTACTGTATTGTATAATTAGTATAGTATTAGTAATAATTACAGGGTTGGCAGGTTTTTGACATGTATCAGTTTATGTTGGGTTTAAACCATAGTTTAAACTGTTATGTCAAAAGCCTCTTGTCAAAAGACTATTTTCTAATGCTTCATACACTCTAAACCAGTGGTTCCCAATGCGGGGCGTATGCCCCACAGGGGGGCAATTTGGCTTTTAAGGGGGGGGGGGCAATTTCAGATTTATTATTTACACATTCTCTCTCAGAATTTCTTTAATTTTTTAATGAAAGTCATGCTGTATGCTTAAAATAGAAATAATACATGAAATTTAAAAAATACCCTAATAAAAATAATCTTTTGAAAAGTTTTCACTTAAAAGCTGAAAATACAACTGTTACCGGAATAATTGTATGAAAAATTATGTTGTATTTTTAGACTCGTTTATATATTTAAAAACTTTTACAATTTTTCTACTTTTAATATTATTTTAGTGCTACACACCTCTTTTTTTAAAAAACTATTTATTGACTTTGGCATTTCTATTTTCAGTACAATGTACCACATGAAGGATCTTAAAATCGACTATTTTGAACATATTTAACTTAAAAAATGTTTGTAATATTTTAACGACGTACAACTTTTATAAAATTAATAAGAACCCAAATGAGCATCACAGAAGGAAATGGGTAAAACGTAAACATATTATGTCTCTTGTGCATACTACATACACAATATATAAACATACAGCGTGACATATGCATTTAAAATTGAAAACAGGATAACACATGGTGGTAAACTACCGGTAATGGAAAAAAGAAAGCCAACTAACAGATAAGTATGTTATAATGGGAAAGAAAAACCGTTGCTTAAAATTGATAAGGTTGCAAATCCAGAATTGCTATTTGTGAAATATGTTATTCATACAGTCTCGGTGTTTAAAAAACTTTGCCTGTTCTTAATGAAGTACAAAAATCAACTATCAAATGTATCACTTTTCTCAAATAAAATGAAAAGAGAAATTCAAGAAATTTCTTGGAGATAAAAATGTGGATTATTTAACACTTTTGTGGCTGAGGTAAGTTGCCAAACAACTGCACAAAAGTTTTAGATGTAAATGTGAAGAGGTGTGGTCTGATTGAAATTCAAAGAGTTGTTACAATCATAATTATATATTTTTTTAATCCTTTATCCTTTTGAATGCGAAAGGATTTATCATACTTAATTATCTCTCTTTAGGCTTCTTCAGTGTTATTTAACAGTTAATTTTTTGTATAATAAAAATGATACGTTGCAGAGGGGAGGAGGGAGGACATCATATTAAAGACGCTTAGGTGGGGCACAGCCAAAAAAAGGTTGGGAACCACTACTCTAAACTCAAAAATCTTTTGGGTGTAAATAAATGTGCTAAACAGGTGGTGTGCTGCAGCATGCTGCAGGGTAAAATTGATCCAGATTATTTAATTGTACAAAATTATTTTCTTCTGGTTGAAAAATCAAAAAAAAAATATATTTTATTGCAAATAATATATTTTTTAAATTATTAAATTTCAATAAAAGATCACATAAATCATTGACTTATTTAATGGTTACCTATTGTTAAAATGTTTTAGCGTGTTACATGTATTTGGCAGTTTTCGACGGTTTAAACCAGTTTATGACAGTTTTCGACGGTTTAAACCAGTTTATGACAGTTTAAACTAGGGATTGACCGAATACCGAATAGTCGATTCGGTATTCGGTGATTCGGCATGTAAACCGAATATTCGGCTTCGGCCGAATACTTTTAAGTATTCGGCAGAATAATTGCGGATAAGTATTTTCTTAGAAGTAGAAGAATTCTCTTTTACTTGGAAGTAGATTAGGCTAAATGATGAATTTCAATATATTATGTGCATGAGTTCAAAGTTCTGCTGCACTACCAAAAACAAGTCAAAGGCCATTTTTAATTACAAAAAACTTTTTTTTTTCTTTCCTAAAATAGTCTATATAGGGGTAAAATCAGAACAACTGTCTGCGATATAGGAAAAATAAAGTAAGGAATATGGGATTTAATTTTAATTATTTCTACATTAGTTTTTTCAATTTAAATTTATTTAATGTGTATTCTCTTGAATATACACCTCAAATACGTATATCAGAGTTCATCTCTGTATATCTAAGGTTTATATTAAAGAAAATACATGCATCAAATAAGTATACTCCTATGCCTATCCTATAGCTTTTATAACCATTAATTAAAATCGCTCAAATTTAATTTCATCACCACAGTGATAAATATTAATCAAAATATAAATATGTATCAATAATTTCACAGAAAATAGTTAAATGTACAAATTGATATGATACCTTTTGTATTTGAGAACATTCCAATTCAGTATGTATATAATTAGACAATCAGTAAATCAGCTTAATGACAACATTGTTTCTTTTTATTTGAATGAACTTTTGTTTTTCTGAGAATCCTTATCCTTAATAATAGCCTGTATAGTTTAATACTTTCATTGGGTTAATTTGGATATTGACTAGTGATAAAATAATAAAAAATAAGTCATGGGTTAATGAATTTGTGATTTGAAAGAAGTCATTAAATTTTTTTTGTGTAATTAGATTTAAGAATAAAAATGTAACTGAATTAAATTATTAAGAATTTAATTTTAATTAAAGTTTATTAAAAAAGCTAATATATGCAAAAATGTGTATTAAAAATTTTTAAGTATTCGGTTGCCGAATACCGAATATTCGGTGTACATTTTGACCGAAGCTTCGGTATTCGGCAAAATTGCTGATTCGGTCAATCCCTAGTTTAAACCAGTTTTTGACACTTGTCATGTCAAAAACCCAACCCTGGAAACAATATCCCACATCTGCCCCAACATCTGAACTGAAAGTTTCATTGTTTACATCTGTAGGTAATATGCAGATTTTAGGCGTTTGCAAATTTTAGGGAGTCTACTAAGCATGTTAATTCTTCAGGGCGGGACATGGCCTAGTTTCTTTAAATCGCCAGGTCCTTTTTCTCTTTAATGTTTTATTATTTTTTGCCATTTGAGAAGAATATATAAAAATATTTTATAAATCACCAGAAAATAACAAAATTTATTTAGTTAAATTTGAAAATACAGGGAAAGGAAATTGGCATTCTCTGTCCTCCCCTCCCTTGCTGGCACCCATGTTTTAGATTATGAAGTAAAAATAAATAAAAAAGTAGATGTGCATTTCATATTTTAAAAGAAAAAAATACAGGATTTATTTTTTGATTTTTTAAATAAAAGAATTGCGTAAAATTTTAGGAGTCAATTTTCTAAATATCCAACAAAGTTTTATTACCTACAGTTTAAATTGATTAATCTTATATACAATATATATATATGTATAAATTTTTTTAATACCTGCAACTTTCCATTTTATCTACAATAATTTGTTTTCTGATTTTGGATAAAGGGTCATTCCATGTCAAATCAACGTGGGGTCTGGACCTCAACATCTCAGATTTCCATAATTTTTGGTTTATAGTTTGTATCCATGAAGTATATGAAAAATCTAATTTTTTTTTATTTTTTTTTTCCCTAGCGGATTTGTTTTTATGGAATTTTAAAAATTGCCAAAAGTACCAAATTTAACCAAACTCTCAATCACAAAATCCTTTACAATTCTTTAACAAATTGGGCTAGAGAGTTAAGTTATACCTCATTTGAAAGCTCTTTTTATGGGCTTTAATATGATATGCAACACTAACAATTTTGTGTATAATAAATTTTTTGACAAATTTTCAAAATTTTTGAATTTAAATTTTTCAAAAACACCATCTTTATTTTTTTTCAAAAAAATATATGTTAATCTTTGACTTTTTGGCTACAAGTATGC